>CM019755.1:26300671-26744828 GCA_009761765.1 Phenacoccus solenopsis | reverse complement strand
TTTTTAATTTTGATACGTATAGCATTGATTTTCACTCAACTTTAGAGATTATGTCCAAATTGCCAAAATAAAAAAAATAGCTGACAATTTTTTAGAAATTTATTGATCCAAATTTTTTTTATATATATGTTATTAATCTAGTCGAATTAGAACTTTTATTCGGAATAATTGCCATAAAAAGTTTTTCTTCATAATTTGGTAGTGGGAGGTGTTTTAAACAACATACTAAAAAGTCTCACTCCGTAGCACTTGTGCGTCGCGTGCTAGCGCGTGAAATATGTCATGCCGCAGCGTTTTTTACATTATCTCCATAAATTATGCATTTTTACGCAAAAATAGTTTAGTGAAAAAATGTTTCCTTATTAAATTTCACATAAAGTAAACTATTTATTTTTATCCCTAACCCATTATTTCGTCGAAAAAAGGTAGCGTCTTTTACACCTATTTTTCACACGACTCATCTATACGTTGTTTTGCAGCCGTTTTTTGGCGTTATCTTCGCGAATATGCATTTTAAAGCAAGAATAGCTCAGATAAAAAAAATTTCTCATTAAATTTGACATAACATGGACAACCTCCTCATATTGAATTAGAAAGAAATAACGTCTTTTTAGACCTACTAATCACACAACCCATTTATACTACACAGCTGTTTTACGACGAAAATGCCAGCTTGCTTTATACATTCTACAATCTTGAACAACATGAGTTTGATCAGATTTAGCATTTATTTTTACAATTTTTTCATTTCTTTATTAAAAAAACAACTTTTTGGAATTTACCAACTTATTCTCCATTATGGCGCAATATTTTCCAGTTGCGCTGTTTGTTTGATGCTGGAGAAACTGATCACCAAGAAAAATTTTTGTATCCTGTACCCAATATGTTGGTCAATGTATGATGATGAATTAAGTAAAATTTCCCGATATGGGATATTAAGTGGGTACCTAGCCTACTATCAATATTAAATATACGCAGTTGAGTTGAATTGAATTAATTAGGTATTAAAGATAAATTTGCTGAAGTTTCTTTACTATTTTCTAACCTTTATTTGTACCGAATTATATGACTTAATTACAAGTCTTATCATACTAAAAGAGGCCCCACTCCAAAGTGGCCCATTACTCGAGGCCCCAGGATATTATCCTGAGTTGTTACACGGTGAGCACGCCCCTGCACGTAAGTAATGGACGCGTTCAAAAAATTGCTATTAGTCGTTGGTGAAAATCGTTCATAATAATAAAGCTTATGGAATTACCAAAAAATCGAGTAATCTATGCGTTTTTCCTTACAGCCGACACTTTTTGAGTTTAAAAATTACCTTTTTCACTTCGCGTGAAAAACACCTCAGTTGAAGAATGAAAAGCATTAAATTGCTATAAATTGGAAGCAATTTCCCCTAGACCCTGTGCAATTTGGTTTGTGGACGTAATATAGGAGCTATTATTGATGGTAGGTGAACGAGATTGATATAAATATTAGGATTGTTGAATTTCCAACAATTTAACCCAATAATTTTCATTTCATTGAAAAAAATTTTTACCCTCTAGCATGCCGACTAGCGAGATATCTTCAAAAATTATATTTTTGATGGTCTTTTATATTTTAAGATCGAGGTCACACTATTCTTGGTGGAATAACTCAAAAAGTATTAGTCTACCAAAATTTTTTGTGAATGCAAAGCCCTTTGTTTTCGTGTAACATTTTTCACCGCCGAGATAATTACAATTGAAGAAGTGTCGTATTGCCCTCTCTTCTTCAAAGAATAGGACCACAGCATGAGCGACAATCGATGGGACCCAAGTCAGCTCCTGAAACGTCTAGTAAACGATTAAACAAATTAAAAAGCGAATAATTTGAAGATATTCACTCGAAAAAAATCTGCCTAAAATTTTCACCAATCTCAAATTCCTCGCACCGTTTAAAAGCCGCTCGTTTGAAATTCGCCCGAGTCGAAAAAAACCGAGAGAGAGAGAGAGAGAGAGCACGAGAAAAAATGTATATGATTTAATAATGGCGCGCTGATGCGACTACGCGGCGGTGATTCCGCGAGAAGATAAACCAGTTTCCGTTGACGAGGCAAGCTGGAACATTTACCTCTTCAATTATTATTACTGGAAGCTATATACGAATTAAGATGATCTCCAATTAGCGAAGACCTCTTATTTATCAGATATGACGCGAGTTGACGCGAACCGTTTCTTTTCTCACATTCAAAACGGCAACGACAGTACAGCCGATAACGCGAAATCAACATCTCTAATTTATGCCCGATGTATGTTTACCGAAAATTTTCGACATATATTAACATACGAAAGACGCGACCTAAAAGATCTTAAAATCGTTCAGGTTTCGACGACGATGGAAATTACGACGAAATTTATGAAATCCGCTTGTTTTTCGTTCATTCTTCCCTCCAACCATGTAACTCGGTCTTCCTTTACAATATATCATCGCGACGAATAATCGAATCCGCAGATGCGCAACGCGTATACTTTGTATGGCGATAACTATGTATATTAAAAATGCCAGCTAATGTAGTATTATCAGTTTTACGCGGTTTTAAGTAAATTCGACGATCGTACCTACCGTCGCGAAATCGGCGAGATATTTAGAAGAAACCGGTCCGTACCGATTAATGTAAATATCGAAATTCGCCTCCATTAATATCGTATACGAACGGTACTGTTATCTTCGACGCGATCACCGCGGGAGGGAATTTTAAGTAATTTAGAATCTTTCTCTTTTCCCCTACCCGTACATGCGGATGTCGGAGGAAAGTTTAGAAGGTGCAACCAAATTTATGTTATTCGCGAATACGGTATCGGTGTTACCGGCTACTCGATGGGACTGGTTTTGGCGAAGTTCGTTGGCATCGAAAAAGAACCCGCGTTAATTTGCGCAACCATCGAGGATTCGGTATTTGATGAGGGCTACGTTCGTATCTACGATTTGAATCTTCGAATTTGTGGTTCCCAGGTTCAAAGGTTTAAATCAGCGTGAGATGCGAAATAATATCATTATTTTTTCCCCCAAGACAAGATATCATGCGATACTGTCCTTCACATTTAAACAAAAATTATGACTTTTCGTTTCCTCTTAAGTGATATTCGTCATAAATTTTTGAATAAAAAAATTTTTCGAATATTATAAAATGGCTAGTACGCGAAAAGCGCATAAAATCAAGAAATGTTACAATAATTTGTGCATGAAAAAATTTTTCATCTCTGAAATACGAGAATGCTCCAGTTTTTAGAACGAGTTAGCTTCATTCAGTGAATGGATACACATTGTTGATATTTGACCTTTTCTTCTAACCTCTAGTGATACAATCCGTCATGCGTAAAGTTCCCTGAATCAGCTATAAGTTTTGTTGTTGTTTTTTTTTGAGAGAGAAAGAATATTTTATGATGTCATCATACGCAGTATTTTATATCTTTGTCAAGTATGAATATAGAAAATAATGTATGATGGTAATTCTATTGACCAGGAGTTGGCTGAATAAGTTGTGAAAGTGTCATTTTTCATGAACACTTATCAGTCGGAGTCCTGACCAAATCAAAGTCCAAAAAACATGAAGAATCGAAGTCCTAAAAATATACGTCGATACAAAAAAAAAAATCAATATTGAAAGAATTTAGATCTTTGAGAAGTATTCACAAAATCAATGTTCTGAAAAATAAAGCCATTACATTGAGAAAATATAGGCATACTTGAAAAATTCCTACAAAATCGAGGTCCTGAGAATCGGAATCCTAGCATTATGATGTTCTAGGCACTTGAAAATCTTCATTTAATCAAAGCCCTGAAAAGCAAACTTCCAGCATTACAAAAATCGTGACATTGGAAAAATCTAGACATATTACAGATCAAAGTTCTAAAAAGAAAAATCCCAGCATTAAGAGAACTCAGACATTGGAAAAATCTTGAATAAATTGGAGTCCTGATGAAAAAGAAAGAGAAAAACTCAAGCATTACGGAAATCTTATCGACTCATAAATGCTGACTGAAGCAAAGCCTCGGAAGATGAAATTTCGTCCTGAAGATTTTTCGACATTTGAAAAATCTAGGCATACTCGAAGAATTCTTGTGAAATCAAAAGTCCTGTAAAACCGTATCGCACCATTACGAAAATCTAGGCACTTGAAAATTTTCATGAAATCCAAATCCTGAAAAACAAAATGCCAGTATTACAGAAATCTTGACATTCGGAAAATCTAGACATGCTTGAAAAATTATGGTAGAATTTAACCTACTGAAAAGAGAAATCCTTGCTTTAAGAAAAGTCAGATGCTAGAAAAATGTAGAACCAATCGGAATCCTGAAAAAAAAGAAAAAAGAAAAACTCAAAACATTAGAAAAATTCTGTCATCTCATAAATGCTGACAGAATTAGTGTTTGAAACACAAAATCCTAACATGAGGGTATTTCGACGTTTGAAGAATCTAAACACTTGAAAATTCCAATAAAATTCTGAAAACCAAAATGTTAGCATTAAGAAAATTCAAACACTTGAAAAATCTGAAAATGTAAAATCCTGAAAAACAAAATTCAAGTGTTACGAAAATCTTGACGTTTGAAGAATCTTCACATTTGATAATTTCCGACAAAATCAACATATTGAAAAACAAAATTTCAATACAAGGATACTTTCACATTTTGAAAATTTTGATGTAAGACACCCTCTCTGATGTTTTTAACAACATAAAAAATCTTTCAAATTTCCTAACCAAAACCAATCTTCGATCCCTACTATAAGCCACAAATTGAACGCCTCTAGCCGCAGTTGCTGTACATGGCGTTGTACATATAAAAAAAAAAAAAAAAAATTTCAATTAAATCGAAGTTCTGAAAATCAACATTGATTAAATCTAGATACTTGACAATTCCTATAAAATCCTGAAAACTAGAATCGCCCGCATTAAAAACAATCTTGACACTTGAAAAATTTAAAGGTCCTAAGCAACAAAATTTAAGCATATCAACACATCTCAAAGCTAGGACACTTCGACATTTGGCAAATCTAAACCCTCAAAAAAATTCAAAGTCTTGAAAAGCGAAATCTCAGTATTTAATAACACTGGATTGTTTAAAAATCTTGATGAAATGGAAGTCCTGAAAATAAAATGTAAAGATTTCGAAAATCTCGTCATCTTACAAATCCTGACAAAATCGAAGTTCTAGAATACAAAATCCCTACAAATGAGGATATTTCAACATTTGAAGAATCTAGACATTTCAAAATTCCAATCAAATCTGAAGTCCTGAAGATCGGAGTCTCAGTCCTGAAAAGCGAAGTCACAACATTAAAAAAATTCAGACTATTGGAAAATCTCAAAGTACTAAAAACAAAATGTAAGCATTACGAAAATTTTGACATTTGAAAAATCTAGACACAATCGAAATATTCTAATAACATCAAAAGCCCTGAAAAATGGAAATCATAACATCGAGAAAATCTAGACTATAACAAGTGCATTTCTACACACTTGCAAATTTTTTAATGAAATCCGAGTTTTGAAAAATGAAATTCAAGCATTAAGAAAAGTTCGACACTTGGAGAACTCAAACATTTAAAAAATGCCAGTAATGTTGAAGCCATTGAAGAAATATCTACATTTGAAAGATATGGCATTTCGAAAAATTTCAGTGCAATCAAAGCTCTAAATGAAAATCTAGATACTTGAAAAATTTTCGCAAAATTGAAATCCTGAAAATGAAATCCCAGCGATAAGAAAAGAATTAATATACTCCAAAAATCCTAACAGAATCGAACTATTAAAAAGTAAAACTTTAATCTTGTGAGAAATCCTTGTATTTATGGAATCCAAAAAGTTAAACTCCAACTAATTGAAATCCTGAAGAGTAGAGTCCATGAATTTGAAGAATCATGACTTGAAATAGTTTTGGCACGATGTGATTCAGACTTCAGTAACATCAGAAACTCAGAATTTGTCAGTTGTCTAAATTTTGATCTTTAAGATTTCAATATCTAAATTCTTAAGTTACGACATCGAGATTTTCTTAATGCTGGGATTTCATTTTTCAAGACTTTAATTTCGCAAGAATTTTTCAAGTGTCTAGATTTTCCTAATGTTTGAATTTCGTTTTTCAAAACTCGGATTTCATTAAAAAATTTGCAAGTGTCTAGAGTTGGCACTTGTTATAGTCTAGATTTTCTCAATGTTATGATTTCCACTTTTCAGGGCTTTTGATCTTATTAGAATTTTTTGATTGTGTCTAGATTTTTCAAATGTCAAAATTTTCGTAATGGAATACAATTTTTGGAGATTTCAGCCTTTTAGGTTATAAGTGAGTCTATTTCATGGACATTGAAAGGAAAAAGTGAGTGAAGTGAAAACTTACGAGAAGCAAAGAAATACTAAGCTTCGAAATCGACCTTCCTTAATGAGTTATTGTCTGAATTCCCCGCGAAATATATGGTTTCTTCGACTTGGCGTAGTACCTTACCTATGACTCACGAAGTAAAAAACTCCGTCGGATAAATTCCCGAAACTAATTGTACCGTAATTTTTTTCAAACGCCCGTAACCCATTTAAATGGAGAACTCGTTCTTTTCAAGTAGACGGAATACTAATTAAAACGGTTCACTCGGTAAGTACGAAACAAACAAAAACAGCTAAAGGAAAAGAAATGCAGGAAAAGGTAGCGTAATTTTTTTCCAAATTAACCGAACATTTTATCCATTTAGCGCTAACGTTCGCATACAAATTATACGCGTATCGCGCGACGCTCGTGCTCTTACGAATAGCACAACGCGGTGATTTGCGTGCAACGCGCGGATACCGTGGTGTGTATTTACGGCGAATCGTTTATGCAATATTATATGCATCGGTGAATTTTCGCCTGCGGATATAAAAAGTGGACGATTTAATGCGGATTTTGTTTCGATGGTTGTTGGTTTTGCGCGGATTCTTTTTTATTCGTGATAAAAGTCGTCTCGTGGGAATTGTTTTTTTTTTTTTTTTGTTTTTAAATAATTAATTTTCGCGAACGAACTTTTGCTTACGTAAGGGTATTTTTTTTTCGCCAAAGACGGGGGCTGGTCGAATATTGGATAATGGACTCTGGGGAAATTGGAAATGAGTATACTGCATGGTTGAGACTTCAGTGAATCGAGTTGAAAATTTAAACACTTTTAGCGTTGTCATACCTGTTTTGAAAATTTTTGGAAAATTGAGTGCTTTTGTGTTGCAATTTTTCTTCCTTTTCAAATGTTATATTTTGTTTCTTAATGAGCCAGTAGTAAGTGTTGAAAATTAATTCGATTTTTGAGCCGAACACAAACTCCACTTCTGAAGCCAGCTTCGAAGGATACCTCTTGTTCAAAATGCAGATTCGAACATTTTTTGTATTTGAGGAAGGACATCCTTCTTTCACGTGCTACACTGGATATCCGGAAGCTGTTGTTACCATTATTATAAACATCCAAAAGCCTACTTTGCAGCTCAGCTTCGGCATCCCTAGTAGAATACACCACATGGAAACTCGGATTCATGTGGTCCTCCACCAACTGGAAGTCAGCTGAGTGCATTCATCCTTTTTTTGTGGTCTGATAGGTACCTGAAAGGTAACTCTTGCTTCCATCTCCATCTCCTCAGCCGTTCATTTTTTATCATAGGTTTTGATTACAGTCCGGTGAATTAGTAAAGATGGAGAGATATCAGGCTGAGAAATCCTTTTATTTACTCAAATTGGACAGATATAAAAAGTAGGTTACCTTATTTCGCTGGTCACCAAAATAAGCGTTGTTTAGTGACGTCATAAAGTAAAAAGCGAATTTATTTATATTTTAGCTGAATTTTTAATAAAAACGATGGCTCTATAGCCTACCTCATCTCGAAAGAGGAAGAGGAAAAGGATGAGGGGTCCTTCAAATAATTGTGTTTCAGGCCATTTATAATTATCTGGCAACGCTTTAGTATGCATATTCCCCCTCTCCCCGTGTAGCGTTAGCGGGTATGGATGAAAATCGCTCAAAATTTAACAAGAGACTCTTCTTACAAAATTCATCTTTACACATGATGTTGGAGGAGAGAAGGAGGAGTTATCGATCAGAAAATGTGGTAAAAGTACACGAGAGGTCGAAAAATTTTTATTGCGGTGTCATTATGATAAAATGAGCCCAAGTGATTAACATAATTATTCTAATTTTTTTTTTTACGGATTTTAGTGTGGTCAGTGAAATGAGCCAAGAAAATCCGGAATGAATATAGCTATAAATGCAAATTTAATTATTTCGTACTGATTCTAAATTCTTGACTTTTTTTCTGACGTCATGAGGAAACTCGTTATCGTTTATCACGAAATGTATGGGTGTTATCACATTACCACTTGGATAGTTGGTCTACAAATTACGTAGATGAGGAAGTATGCGACTGTTTCGGTTACTATGTTCCTTCGGCGTTGTTAGTATAGGTAATGACCACCTTGAGCGCTGTAATCCAAAGAGATGTATTCAACACATGAAAAATTTTCATTTTCAAATGTTAATATCTCGCCTTAAATTTTACCCGTTTCTTTGATTTTCCTAATTACTCCTTTCATCTGTAATTGAATTATTCTAGTACATTTTGAATTGAATTATCAAGCAATTATTTGCGAAATAATAAGGAACCCCTTCCTCCTTTGAACATTCGAAATCACTCAATTTCTCCACCTCTTCTTTTTTTTAATTTTTCATCGTTATGTATTTTGATGTGATGATAGCGTTATTATTCTCATTCTTTCTTGTCCCTTGGATTTTTTTTTGAAACTATATACTTGCAGTCGTGAATTTCTATCTCTAATACACTGCAATGATCATCAGCTGAACTACAATCAAAATAATTTTTATAATTTTGTAGCGCATAGAGAGAATGTAGTCGCTTCAGTTGTTAAATGATCTCAAAAGAACGTTATAAAAATTCCACCTTCTTTACTCAGTCTTTCGATCTGTTCCTTAAAATAAAGTCGACTTTTAAAAATTTTCAGTTTCTTAAAAAAAAACGAATTTCAGGGCAATTAAGAATTTTTTTACTTTTCAAAAACATATCTTTTAATGCGAAGAGTGAAAATAATTTTTTTTTTTTAAGTTTACGAGATGACATGTACAGCATTTTTACTTATTAATCCTGTGGACTTCAGAAAAATAAATCATTTTTCAACCTGTGTTTGGTCATCTGACAATAAGTCCTTTAAATTACACATTAGAGTTAAGGTATTTGGATCGAGAGAGTTGATGGAGGAGGCAATCAGTGAGAATGTATGAAAAGTTATGAGGACACTACAGTGGAAGAAATGGAAGGGGGTTACATGGTGAGGAGAAGTTCCTGAAAATTTTGAACTTTTGAGCTTTCGCTCTGCTTAAAAGCAGCACCTGGGGATCGACAGACGGATAATTTTCGAAGTAAGGTTGCATATTCTAACTTTTGGGACCGGTTCCAGCATTCAGTTATATGGTCCATTTTCGACAGGTTCGGTTCTTAGACTACACCAACATGTGAATCATCATCAGTTTTAGCCATTTTTCAATATGGCGTACCCGAGTGAAAAATCTGAAAAAATTTCACGTGGTTTGGGGTCAAGGGAGCATTTAAAAATATCAATTTCATAATTGTGCCAAAGCGTTATCAGGGTTAAAAAAATTAAATAAAGTTAGAAACCGGTCTTTGGTGGAGGTAAAATCATGGTGGGGTTGCTGATTTTTTCCAGGAGACCCCCTACGAAACAGTACAACATACTAAATTTTCAATAAAAATCAGTCAAGTATTGCATGAAAGAAAAATTCGAATTGGTTTTTCAATTAAAAATTAATTTCTCAAAAACGAGGTGGGTGGGGGGTTTGAAACTTTGACCATGAAAGTTTCTAAAAGGTACCTACCTGCCGCCCAAATTTCATCGAAATTGGGGTCCGAGCCCAGGGACGGACCGAGCGGGCGGGTGTGGAGGTGCTCACCCCCAGAGGTTTTGGGTAGTTGGCAAAAGTCGGCAAATCGACATCGGTGAGAAAAATTCGACATTTCCTATTTCACTTGTCTCAGTAACAGCAAAAATTTAACAATAAATAAATGAATCAAACAAATAAACATATGTATTTGCGCATTGTTTTGCTCACTCTGCTCGAAGCTTTTCTGTTCCCGAATTTCGGCTACACTAGGAGTGGTAATGTCGCCGTCTGAGAAGGAGAAACTGAATATCGAAAAGGAACGAGATTAATGAAAACTGATGTTCCATTGAAATTAATATTGTTTTAGTTCAATTTCAGTTGATATTATATGGTTTAAATTTATCTCAAAATAATGCTAGAGAATTGGAAACTGGAGAAGTACTCAGTCCCTTGAGTGATAACAACTTTTTCATTCTCAACAAAAAAAAAACCTACTTAATATTTTTGGATTTATTATTTTTTTTATAGAATATTTTTTTAAGTATATGACTTATTGTTTTTTCATCATTTTAAATTTTTTTTATTGTTTTGTTTTAAATTGTTGAATATTTTATCGCCTTGGTTTCATTTTTCCCTTATTTATTCGAATCTGGGTTTTCTCTAGTTTTTTAGTTATTAGGTTTTTATTTTTTTTTTTTGCGTTATACCGGGTGACTAGTTGATTCAAGCAGCCAAAGAGACAAAATTAGCTAAAGGTGAAACAATTCAATACATTTATGTGTATTTTTGACAACAAAAGTATAATTTAAAATTTTGCATTTTACGATAGACGCTTTTAAGTATTAAATAAATTTATTTATGCCATTTATTCTTGCTAATATCATTCAAATATATAATTTATTTCTATGAGGGTAAGATTTTTGCGCTTGAGATGCTCCAATCAAGTAATCACTCGGTTAGCAATTATCTTCAGTTTGAAACATTACTCCATTTTTTGTACATTTGTTTTCATCTTATAATTTTTTCTTTTTTTCATGATATCTTTCATTGTTGCATTTTTTAGTTTTCGGAATTTTTCATTTTTAACAATATTATTATTTAGTTTTTAGACTTCCCAACTTCTTTGCTTTCTAATTTTTGGATTTTTTTTTATTTATGAAAATTTTTCTATTTTATTACGTTGTTTTGTAACATGGACTTTTTTAAGTTTATCCATTTTCTCATCAATGTTTTCTTTAATTCTTGAATGTCCTTTCTTTTTTTTCTTTAATTTGAAAAAAATCAAGTTTTAGATATTCTTTATATTTTTAGTTTTGCATTTAAAAAACATTTTTGTTCTTTTTTGAGTATCATCTTAAGAAATTACTTCGTGACTTTGAAGGGTGTAATGTGTGTAGCAGTTTAAAGCCATCATCTCAAATTAATGATATATAATTTATAATAATTTAAAAAATTCAACATTCATTTTTATTCACCAAAATTCAAAATGATGCAGAAATATTCATTTTTATTATCAAAATAATTAAACTTGTACAGTGTATCACGTTCTCAGGCAGTTCGAAAAACGACTGCAGATGTTGGCTTCTTTGATTTTTTTAATTGCTTCTCTTTGTTCTTTGAGTTCGTAGGTAAATGTAAATGTGATATTGCTCGTGTATCAAATTACAAATTAATCAATCGTAGTCGGAAAATTGAAAATACCAGTCGGCATTTTTAGATTTTCACCCCCCCCCTCCCAGAGTGCCAAGGCTTGGCCCGTCTCTGTCCGGGCCTGATTCGCCATTCTTATCCTCCTATGTCCTTTATACTTTTTGAAAAAATTGAAAAGCGATTTAGACCTTCAAAATTTTGAAAATCGCTTTTTAGACGACGAAATGTCGTTTTGGAGGGTAAAAAATTTTTGATTGTCCAAAAATTTCGTTTTTTATTTTTTTACTTTTTAAATTTAAAATTTAAAAATGTTTAAAACCATGACTTCTATGGGGGAGGGGGCAAAAATTGAGGTAGAAAGCTAACATTTGTATGACATTCTTCAACATCTAATGATTGGTTGTTGTTGGAGAAAAAGTGAAAAAAAATCGTTATGCCTCTATTTATATTTATGAAATTGAAATAATATAATTTATTGCATTAATAATTTATACGGTGAATAAGCTGTTATTAATAATTTCTTTACGACTTCGTTCTTGTATTTGATGGTCAGCGAAATGAAGTAACCTGTATGTATAGTTTAATTCATTTAGAGAAAACCTAACAACAAACACCCAACTAGTGGTGAGTCGTAATTGTATGTTCTTTTCAATTTATGAAATAAAAATTTATCGAATTTAGGTTAAAAATTTAGCGTCTGTAGGAAATGATGTAATCTACTTTTTACGCCTATCTACCTAGTACTCACCTTTTCAAGATTTCTGAAATGTTTTGTTTCGGAAATTTTGAAAATAATATTTGTCGAATGTGAAGTTAGGTTTCGACGTTATATGTGCGATTTCGTCGGTTTATTTATTTTCTCAACGACTTGTCAAATTGACGAAGATGAATACGAAATGATTATGGCAATTCGTTGGCGTATATTCGCATCGTGAACTATATTATATCGCGTATGAAATCGTTTATTTTAATTCATTAAAATCGTGTAATTACGAGACTAATGGGGCGGACTTATTAAAATGAAAAAAATCATGTTGAAGAAAAAAAAATTACTCATATTAATTAACGATATTACCATATGCCCTACATTCTGTCCATGTATTAGCTTTCCTTCGCTGCCATTTAACCCAGTATCGGTACGCACGTGTTTCGTTTTAAAGAAATATATCGAGAGGGTCACCGATGTATGCACTTTTACGTACAATCGTCGCTAAATCGCCGCAAGAGCGCGACGAGGCGATGGCGAAGGCGACTCGAGATTTCGATGTATGCGACAACGGTTAGGTTCTCGGTACCGTCGTAAATTACGTTTAATTGAACCGGAAACCGAGAGTTTATACCCGAAACGCGTATATTATCGAAAAGGCGACGAACTCGGTTATCACCGACGTATATTGTACTCGTTCGAACGCAGAGCCATTTTGGTATTTTTCATTTCCTAGATAACGACCCTACCCCCGGCTTCAGGCGTGCATCCATGAATTAACAATAACAAGAGTACGCTCGTTCTGGTTATATCTGTACACGAGTTAACAACGCTCTGGAGTTTATTGAATTTTCATATTTTACCTTATGACATTTTGAGTGACGTGGAAATCGTGGTCGGAGAATTAGGGGGCGACTTGATGCGTGTATCATTCGATCCGGATTCTCATAGTTGGCTGTGTTTTTGGCTGAAACGAATATGTATAATTTATTAAATTTATTTAGTCGTTGGTTGCAAATTACCACGTATATAAATGAAATATTTCGTTTCGCAGGAATTTGGCATTTGGCATCGGAATACAAAATTTTCCCGAAGGTTTGGCCGTCAGTTTACCACTGAAAGCAGCCGGATTTTCTAATTGGAAAAGTTTCTGGTAAGTGGATTTTTCGTAAGCTTTAATCGCGTCGCAACCGCGTTGATTTTTATCGTTATCGTAAGTATTACACTTTCTAGTGGAATAGGTGTGTGGGAAATTGTGGCATATTGGTGGGAACTTCCTTTCGAAGTTTTAACGATGATTGATTAGCCTAATGAATTTATTCAACTGAGGCTCGGTAGTTTGAAAATATCGTCGAAATTTCTCCAACTACGCATTACTTTTTTCCCACGAACATCGATCACGAGAATTCGATAATCGATGAGCTTCACGTACTGGTATCCTGCTTCCGATGATCGGTGCATAAAACGAGTCGGCATCGGTGCAAAGGCGACAATTATGTCGAGTTTTATAGCATCGTATTAAAAGTGATTTGCGCAGTGTCACTATACTTTGTTTGTCGATGATATTGCTCGATCGATACGATACCATAAATCAATAGGTGCCGTTGAACTTGAAGCGTAAGTGTTTTTATGATTTTATATTCGCGATTCGAACAAATTGATGGTATTTTTTTGCGCCGCTACCACGTACTTAATTAGTATATTAATTTGCGTTGGCGTAATATTGATGTATACTCGTGTACGGACGAGTACGCGAATGAAGATGGCGAGCAACAATGTGAGGTTTATTCAAATTACGCTCACGCTTGAAGGAAGCGTAGAGGAAGTGGCTTATATGGTATGATGGGTATAGGAAACTTTTGCAATCGTGTTTTTAGCTGAGTTTTTAACTTGAAAACGATAGCTATTACAGCCCACATGATTTGCGAAGCGGTGTCGAAGGAGGTGGGGTCTTCAAATTATTGCGTTTTAGACCATTTGTGATCATCTGACAAATGTGCAACTTTTTGATATAAATATTTTTCCCCACCCGTACCACCGGCGGGTATACATGAAATTCGCTCAGAACTTGGTGAGAGACTCTCTTCAGGAATGGTGCAAAATACCTTTTTGCTTTTTTCCATACACCTCAAAACGGTGGATCACTCAAATTTTAAGGGGAGCCGGAGAAAGGGCAAATAGCTTAATTTTTTGTTTTTGATCTGATATGAAAGAGTGAGTCGCAGACACCTACATATCTAAATTTCAGCTTCCTAAGTGCATTTGGAAGGTAATCAAAGCGAAAAACGGCTTTTTAAAAAAGTTTTGAGTCATGAAATTTTATGAATCTTCCATATCTTCTCACCAAAGAAATCCGTAAAAGTCAAAATTTGTGAGTAGAGTTAATCTGTGACCAGAATATGACCTCTTGAATTTGGGTCAAAATAGATACAAAATGGCGGATTACGAAAATTTCAATGCGAGATTGAAGAGCCTCAAATTAATATAAATGTAATTAATATGAACTCGTATGATTATTGGAGATAAGACGTGGTACTATATTCCCAATTCACCTCCGTACACGGTGTTGCAGGGGAGAAGGAGGGGTTATCGACCTGAAAATGTGATGGTGACTGCACGAAAATACGAAAATTTTTTATTGTAGTGTCATATGATAAAATGAGCTCAAGCGGCTAACTTATTCTGATTTTAGCTTTTCAAGCGAATTGGAGGAGCGTTAGAGCGAAAAAGCGCTTTTGCTGGGGAAATTGACCTAGAAAGGTCAAACTTCGTGTGTAGTGTTAGTTGATGAACAGAATATGATCTCTTCGATTTGGTTCAAAATGTATCCAAAATGACGGATCGTCAAAATCAGTAGATAATTAAAAGAGCCTCAAGTAGTTATAATTTGAGAAATACGCGTTCAAATGATTATTGCATGTCAACAAATACTACATTCCTTTAAACTCATTTTCTTAAGTTGTTTCGCAATAGATAGAGTAGGGGTTTTCTGATTTGATATTGAGTGTGGCTTGTAGTCATGAAGGACTTGGCAACGTTATTTCTAAACCTGAAGTCCTGAACGAATCCCAGTTAAAAACTCAGCTCCAGTAATGCGGCATGGCTGCTTACTTTTTTTTCAATGTGTGCATATAAAATGATGGTGTTCTTGAAAACTTATACTTGTTTGTATGCACATAAAAACCAATTTTTCTATTAATTTATTTATCAATTTTTTTGAGGGGGGGGGGGGAAAGGAACTAATAAAAAGGTGTACTCAAGCTTCTGCAAAATTCCTGCGTTACTTTTAACAAGTTTGGTTGAACACTCTATGTAAGCATCAAGTGTAGTGATTTTTGTGCAATATAAACTTCCAAAGTGGATATGCCCAAAAATAGACCTGAATTTGGAATGCTTTTTTTTGATTCATTGATCTTTCGTATCTGATGAATGGAATTTTTAAAACTTGGAATTTCATGTTTTTACCACGTTTCATCGATATCAAATGATTTACTCTGCGAAAATTCTTCGAATAGCCTTAGATTTCCAAGGATTCATGTATTCTTTAAACCATATTTAGGAATTGCTTAAATTTCCTTGATCGTTAAGAACATCTGTAAGGTTCTTACATTGGCTATGGAGCCAACAACTGCGATCTTTTGTTGATGTGATCCATTTTCAGTAGCCTGTACTATATTCAAAACGTATGAGACAGACTATAACTACCACATAAATTTATTTATATCATTACAAATTTTCTGCGTAATCATTTAGAATCTCAATATATCTTTAATTTCAAAAAAGATTCATTTTTTATGTAGTCTTTCAATCTTATAATTTGACAAAATTATTACATTCATCAAAGTTTGAAGAACTTCCTGGAATTTCGAAGTAGTTCTAGAAATTCATAGATTTTGATTTTTTTTTGTTCGTGTTTGAAATTCTCAGACACTACAAATCACCTAAATATTTTTTTGTCTTTGAAAGATTTTTATTTTTTGGATTTTTCAACATTTCTTAATTTTTGCTTATTCTTTTCTTTGAATCTCGATATGGTATCAGAATTTTAATATTCCTTGGAATCTACTTGATTTCCTTGAATTTTGAGTTGGTTCTAGATTTTCATAAGTTATTATTTCTTTCTAAATTCGGAATTCCTAGAATTTGAAAATTTTCTATTTCTATAATTTTTTTGTTTTCATCTCTTCAAGAAGTTTTTCGACTTTGTGGACATTTAGGATCTTGTAAAGTTCAGATGATTTGCTGCAGTTTACGATTTTCTGATTTTCTAAAATCTTGTAATTTTCTGTCCTTTTTAAATTTTCATTTGTTATCGAAATTTTAGCATTCCTCAGAATTCTTGTGATTTTCTAGATTATTGACCTGATAGTTTCATAGAATCTTGAAATGGTTTTAGAATTTCAAGAATTATGATTTTTTTCTGAATTCAGAATTCTTAGAATTTTGAAATTTCTGAATGTTTGAAATCATTCGAATTATAAAGTTCTTGAAAATTTTTTTATTTTATCAAATGTCGAATTCTGTCGAATTTGAAAGATTCATCAACGCCTTGATTTATTTATTTCTGAATGCGGAATTTTCTTGTCTCATTTTTATTGTTTCTTTGAATCGTGTTAATTTATCTATATTTTGTCATTGCTTAGAATTAACATATTTTCTAGAAATTTCGCTCACATACTTTCCTAAAATCTTGAACTTTTTTATTCATTTTTTTTTTTTTTTTTTTGAATTGAAAATTTCTGGAATTTGATGATTTTTATTTTTATATTTTTCAGGAATTGCTAATCTTCCCAAAAATTGGAATTCATTAACTAGAGTACATTTTTTGTTTTTAGAATCTTTGAATGTTCTGTTTCGAAGACACGTTTTAAATTTTATTAAATTTTCAATTTCCTCGTTTCTTCGGAATCTTGAAATCAGATTTCCTTAGAATATTTTCAGAAGTATTTTTAGCTCGAATTTTTAGAATTCAAAATTTTTCATGTGATTTGAATTTGTATTCTTGAAATTTTTCAGAGCATAAGTGTTCCTAGAAATTTCGGGAAATCATCTATAATTTTAATTTTTTCTCCAATCCTAGAATATTTTGAGTTTTAAAAGTTATGAAACAATTTACTTCTTACGATTTTTATTAAATGTGTTTTTTAGAGGTACGAACGTGCTGAAATTTTATATCAGAAAAAGAATGATTGAAGAAGGGGATTCAAAAAAATGAAAAATAAATAATTAAAATATTTCTGTTGCATTTGAAATTGAGATTTTTTTGTTGCACCTAATTCCTCAATTAATGCATGATGGATGAACGATCGTGTAGTGGCGATGAAAAAAAAAGGCACCTAAACGTTCACTGCGTACAACGCGTCGAATACTCGTTTTATTCATTCTTTCGTTATTATTTTCATTTAACGATAATGCTGGACGAATTTGCTAACGACATCATACAGCGTGGTGGCTCATTCTACACGGTGATTTTTATCGTCCGCGTCTATAACGGTTCGAGGAAATTTATTACATTTTAATGACGAGTTCTATGCTTATAGTTCGGCTACGACGACCAAATTTTCCCACGAATTTCGACGCGAACTCGATTTTTAATCGTTACTTTGTTTACATTATGTCACCAGGTACGGTCAGCTGAGCGGTATGGTGGAGCCTATCGCGGGAATATTGGGCGCAATTTTAGTGGTACTGGCCGCACCCACATTACCATACGCCTTATCGTTCGCGGCCGGAGCGATGATATATGTAGTCGTAGACGATATAATACCGGAAGCCAATGCCAGGTAAGACGTAATAAGGTTTCATATATATATGTGGTATTATCCAGCAGCGTACTGGCGTGTACATATTCGGGTATTATCGGATGAATTGCGTTAATGCTGGAACAGCGTTGGACGGATTAGTAATTCATGCCACGATACGCTATAGCTTTAATGACGGAAAGAACGAAACGATATTCGGATTAAATTGTTTTATCGAGTATGGGATGGAAATTCTCTTTCGGATAGTTTTGGAGAATTTACACGGCATAGACTGCGTGGTCTGCGAGGCGAGTTATAATGACGCGAATACCAAATCTCGCGCGAACTTATGCTAAGCTACGAGTCGTATAGTCTTTTAATTACGAAAATATTCGCGGTATTTGTGGCATGGTGTGCGGAACGAGGAAGCGAATTTTTTGCGTGAAGAATCGCGAAGTTGGTTCGACTCGTTGTTCCATCATCGATGCATTAACCATGGCTTTTCGATACTTAGCAACAGAAGCTTTGAGCTTAATTGATTTATCGCTTAATGTGAAAGTTGAAGGCTCCTTGAAGCTGGCTTGGTGTCGTCTGTGGGTATAGAGATGTTGTTACTTTTTACCTTTAGTGTAAATTTACCGGTCGCGTTTGCCTTTAATTAATTAAACGAGGAGTACGCCAGCGAACGACTTGTGTCGGTGTATCACGTATGCTATCGCCAATTAGCGTAATAGGGTAGTCTGTCTATGTCCCTCGATGAAATTATCTATAATGATTATTTTATGAACCCGATTTAATCGCATTTAATACCCGCTGATCCAGTATAGCAGTAAATGATTAGGTATTCGCGTAATTACCCATCTGAGAACATCTAATATGCACTTACGAAGCTCGTAGTTTCACGTAGCACTGGCCAACTTTACGAATCCAAGTATCGAAAGTCCAAAGCCAAAATTACACACCGTTACCTCATTTGCTTCGGTCGAAGAAAAATTAAATAGTTAACATCGCGGTCACCCGGTGAATTTCCATGCTACTTCGCGGTTGTATTCGCTATACAAAGTATGAACCGGCGTATACAAATTACTCGTTATCAACAAATAAGTCCAATGCACTCGAGCACGCTCGATCAGTGGAGCATGCAATCGCCGCAGCCAGCAAACAGTAACCTCTAACGAATCATAAATAAAAATAAATTACCACGTGTCGAGCGGAGAAAAAACAATACGAATTTTCGGGAAATAAGTCATTTGCGTTGGGTATTTGTTCAGGTGTTTCCTTCGGGACGACGATCGCGGTTAGATACGAAACGCGATTCGGAAGGGACGTTTGGACGATTCTGTGGAATTAATTTCGTGCCATTTCACAAACATGAGGCGTATTTCAAATTTAATGAAAATTTTTTGTAATTTTTTGGATATTTCAAAAAATATTTTCTCTTAATTTAGTCCAGTGCATTTACACATGAAATACACCAAAGGTCGGAAAAATTCCCATCAAAGCGATTTTTAGTATGGTTGTTAGGAACACCATTCTAAACAACATACTGGAAGTCCTGACCCCTAGGTGTGGAGCGTATCCCCCCTGGGGGGAAAATGTCCCCCCAAAATCAGTTTATGGCCCCTATCACCACCGCATTTGGTCCTAGCGCAAAAAGGTCTCAATAAAATTTACTCTCCTTTCAATTCCCTATAAAATGAGCCATAAACCATATTTCAAGGAAGAACGAGTGTGGAGCTATGGCTTCCTAAAGGTGAGTGCTTTGGAGGTGTGTTATGAAAAGTTGCTATAAAAAACGTATTACAATTATTATAAATTGTTTTAATGGTTGTATATTATATTGAAACCTAAGATAATTTTCCCTGACAAACCCGCTGCTTGTAACACCCAATTAGATCTGAACCTGAACCTGAAGCTTCGTAATGATAGAAAACATGAATTTTTAGAAAAAAAATGCGAATGTAACTGTGCATATATGAGACGTTCTCTATGAAAAGGGACACAGATAACAGAAACGTGATTGCGAGATAATCGCGAAAACAGGTTTGAAGGTCGAAATGACCGAAAATGGGGTTTTGACTGATTCTGATAGAGAATTTCATGCTTTTTCACGTGGTATAAGTGGCGAGTTCGAAATTTATTATGTCCAAAACCGTAGAGGTGTTAATTTTGACGAGTCTTAATAACTTGTAGACTAATTTTTGTTATTACTTTTATGTATCATTTCAAAGTACATACAAATAAACTTTTTTGCATCAATTTTTATCTATTTAACAAAGAATCAATGAACAAGGCATCCTACACAAAAAGTTATAGAACAAAAGGTATAAAAAATTTCTTTAATACTGTTTTTTCAAAAAAAAAAAAATCAAAAATGCGATAAAAATAATAATTATTTACAGATCGTCACCAAAATTAACCACTTGTAGTCCTAGACATCTTGAACTCACTGTAAAATTTCTAGTTCAATCGGTCAGATTTTACCCAAGTTATAGTCGAACAAAAATAAAAAAAAAGTAAAAAACAAATTGAAAGTCGTTTTTCTCAAAACTTTCTTTTTTGAAATTTAAGTTTCAAAAAATTATTACTCATAGTGAAACTAACAAAAATTATAATGTTTTTATATCATTTTAAAGAGAATTTTATCTACTTTCCGGTGGTGGGCTTAACTCAATTTTCACAAATCTGTCATCTGTGTCCCTTTTCATAGGGAACGTCTCATATTGTGTCTAATGTCGCGTTGCAATATAAGCCGCCCCTTCCCCGCCCCCAACAAGGATACGAAAAGCACGCGTGACTCGTAGATATTTGGTGTAATTTTTCGACGTCGAAATTAGAATAAATGGGCCGTGTCATTAAAACAAATTCATTATATGGAAAAGGGGTACTTCTGGTAATGGTTGGGGGGAAGAGGAGGGTGGTTTCGATTTGTCAGGGAAAATTATCTTAGGTTTAAATATAATATATAACCATTAAAACAATTTATAATATATTGTAATACGTTTTTTTTAGCGACTTTTCATAACACACCTCCAAACCACTCATCTTTAGGAAGCCATAGCTCCACACTTGTTCTTCCTTGAAAAATGGTTTATGGCTCATTTCATAGGGAATTGAAAGGAGAGTAAATGTTATTGAGACCTTTTTGCGCTAGGACCAAATGCGGAGGTGATAGGGGCCATAAACTGATTCCCCCGGGGGGGATACGCTTCACATCTAGGGGTAAGGACTTTTAGTATGTTGTTTAGAATGGTGTTCCTAACAACCATACCAAAAATCGCTTTGATAGAAATTTTTCCGACCTCAATGTCTAAATGCACTGGACTAAATTATTCATGCATGGAAAACATTTTTGGTACCAATTATATTATCTATGTAATTACCGACACAAAAAAACATGGAAAAAAGAAAATAAATTTATCAATGAAAATACAGAAATTTAATTTAATATGACGAAATTAAAAAAATAAATAAATATAAAAAATTTATCTCCAATTCAAAAAAAAATCTATTGAATTCATTTTATTTTTAGTTGAGTTTTTAACTTGAAAACTAGAGCTATTACAGCCTACCTGATTTGTGAAGGGAATTGGGAGGAGACGAGGTTTTCGAATCTTTGCGTTTCAGACCATTGGTAATCATCTAGCAAATGTTCAATATCTTGGTATGTATGTATGATAGGGTGGAGTGAAAATAAAAATGTTCTTCAATTTTGACCAAATTTCAAGAAACGGTCTACTTTGAGTTGAAAGTCCCCCATACAAAATTTCAGAACACACGGACCATTTGGGAGGAAGATAGGGTCCTTAGAGTAGGGTCATTTTCGAAAAAAAAACGTGGTTTTTCGCCTCTGTAGCCTCCGTATCGATACATAACCATAAGCACACAGGGCTAAAAAGGTGCAGTTAGAGTTTATACATCTTCCTAGCCCATCAGCAGATCTATTGGCGGCCATCTTAATCGTTCTACCTAGGGGTTGAAAAGTTGCAGATTGACGATTTTTACATTAAAATTTTTCAAATATTTGATTTTTTCGTAAATTTTTTGCTCTTATGATGAGGACAATGTACATATGAATACGTCTTTTATAATGAAAGCCATGTAAAATTAAAATTTTAAAATGCATTGTTGCCAATTTTTCACCATCAGAGTTGTCAAATTTGGGTTTTATGCCCAAAAATCAAAAATCTTTCTGAAATCCTAAAAAAATTTGAAATTCCTCATGTTGAGACTTCAATACTTTTCCAATTTTTGTGATACAGTGTTGCCAACTTTTTTTACCTTTTTTCTATGAGAAAAATAAAACACTTTACAATACACTATTTTCATTTTTTCTCGATTTCTCTATAAAGTATAATATTTAAAAAAAAAAAAAAAAAAAAGTTAAAAAGAAGTTGTTAACATTGTTTATGTTTAAAAATTTTTTCCTTTGTAAATTGAACTTGCAAACATTTTTATTAGTAATTATGACATCGCTTTTATTTCTTACCATGCTCCAGCCTCCTGTGCACATGCCACATTAAAGAAAAAAAAACGTAAGCAGACATGCCACATTACTGGAGCTTAGTTTTCAACAGGGGCTAGTTTAGGTTGGCAATTT
Organism: Phenacoccus solenopsis; assembly: GCA_009761765.1. Taxonomy (NCBI): domain Eukaryota; kingdom Metazoa; phylum Arthropoda; class Insecta; order Hemiptera; family Pseudococcidae; genus Phenacoccus; species Phenacoccus solenopsis. The sequence goes on along the minus strand of CM019755.1, from coordinate 26,722,242 downwards.
ATGCTTAATTTTATGTATCATCAAAAATAAGAATTAATAAAGAAAGGAAGAGGGAAGTAAGAAGAAACAAGGAAAAATAAATGTATAACGGTTATTTTTAATTTGGTTAAATTGAAAAAACTATTCCAATATCTTTCGTCTTCCGTCAGAAATTTAACAACTTCGAATAGTAAATCACGCTCTTCGAAAGAACCATCTTCTGGTCACTTGTAACGGGCACCCTATTAATTAGATTCCTTCTTTTTAACGCGTACAATAAGCATTAAAGCGTACAGACTGGTGTACGCACTTCCGCTTACGTGCTTTATTAAATTTGACGCGTAACGCAACGTGTGCAGCGTATGCGTTGCGTTACGAGCGTGTCTGCGGGTGTGCGCTGATGCGCCCGTGTCTTATTATCTCTTGGCTGTCTTATAACGTTTGTAATTACGGTTGTGAAAAGAAATTATCGTATTATGAGCCAAGGTGGTCGCGCGAAGTTGGATGGTAATGAAGGTGCCAAAAACCTATTTTATTATCTTTCACGGTGGCGAATAAGAGACCAATATTGTTTCAACGATGACTGCTTTTTAGTTGTGGAATAAGGAGTGTTACAATCTGCATAAAGAAGCTGTGTAAGGGGGGTATTTGGTTATTTGGTGTTTTTTTTCCTGTTTTGTAGTTCATTTGTTTTGAAATAATTAGGTCAAGACGTAATATTTGGCTGGACAGCTGACAGTATAGGCGTGTTTGTGGTATGGAGTTAGACTTTGTTTTCGTATTGTCAATCATTTAGATTTACGATTGTGTTGTTTTGAATGAGTTGATTCTAAACTACAAACGGTTTTAATTTCAATTATTATCTGATTTTGACGAGTTGTGAATCATGATGCCAATATGAAAGAAGGCAGGTTGTCCCAGGTTCGGACCTCAATTCGTTGTTAGGAAAAAAAATTTATTTCAAAAAATGAAATGACAGAGAAAAGTCAAAAAAATTTCTGAAAGTGAAAAATATTGAAAACTTAAAAAAAAAAATTTAAAAAATTTCCAAGTCCAAAAATTCAGTAATGTTGAAAAAAGAAAATTGTCCACTAAATATAAAAAATTGTTAGAAAAAAAAAAGAAAAAATGTCAAGCTAAAAAAAAAAGTGACATAAAAAAGTACTCAAATATTCTAAACATTTACTTCAGTAAATTTTTTCACCCCTTCCCACCCACAAATGAAGTACTTATAAGGGTTCAATTGTGAACCTGACTTCATGTTCACATTTAGGGAAAGGGGATTCACTACCTGCAAAAATAACGATAATATCATAATTCTTCTTATAATCCCAAAATTGGAGGGTATAGGAGAGCCATTGTAAACTAAAAGGTGAAGAGTTCTATGCTTTTTGGTTATGATTTTTTATTAATTTAAGAAGTGAATTTACAAAATACGGAATCTTTTCCATTAATAGTCGTTTTGTTTTAATATTTCCATCTTCCCAAACCCCCCCTCCCATTCAGCTTTTTCAGTTTTAATTACGACGTAGCTGAGATTGAATTTTGAAAAAAATTATTAGTATTAAGGAGTCAAAAATACATGCAGAAGCTCCGATTCTGTTTTTGTACCAGACCATTACCATCATAAAAAAAATTTTAAGCAGTTTGAAAATCATCTTGGAAAAGAAAATGGGAGAGAGTAATCGATTTTTTCTCGAATGTCTACTTTTTGGATCTACAGCACGCAAAAGGATTGTTCAAATCGATCGATATGTGTTCGCCAAGAAAATTTCTATTCATTTTCACTTAAAGTGTGGCTTTGGTCTTCGAAGTAACAAAGATGAACGACCGATTTGTTATTTTTTTTATCATTTTTTTTTTTTTTTTGTTAAAAATTTTTTTCATCATTTCACTCATCTCAGGTATCACGGAATGGCTTAAAATGGAGATTCCTTCCGCGTGTTAAAAAAGATTGACATTAAATCACCGAAGTTTCAAGTAGTGATGAGAAAAAATTGAACAAAAAATTTTTTTGGTAACGTAAGCAGCCATGTTGCATTACTGGAGCTGGATTTCTTGCTCCTGTCGGAATTATTGGTGAAAACATATTTATCATAGTATCCACATAAGAATGCCTCCAAACAGGGGTATATCAAGGATGTATCAGTGGCAGAGGTTTTGGAAATTATTTTCAGAGCATATGTTTTTCTGATATACAGTGAATATAATGAGGGTGAGGTTGGGGTAATGGAGGCGGTTGATTTTTTATAAGGGGTATAAATTTTCTTAGTTTACCAAAAATTTATGAATATATTTCAGAACATAATTCAAGAAGATGAAAAATTATTCATAGCCATCAAAGTAGTCATAATTAAATTTAATGTTTTTTGAATTTAAGAAATTTATCTTAGTTTAAATTTGCAAGATGATTGTTAGTATAGAGGAATTACACGATTCGATTATGTTATTTAAATATTCACGAAACTAAGCTCATAGTGGGTTCTGAGTCCCAAACCCTTCTATGAGGATGCTCTACAAAAAAGTTACGATAATTGTTGCAATCCCTAAAAGAATTAAAAATTTTTAGACGACATAACTTTAAATAAAAAAAAATAAAATAAAATCAATTCATCGACAAAGGGTCTCTCCTGATAAGATAGTGAAAACGGCCCTTGACCCAAATTCGGTCACAAGTGGTCCTAAATGTTGCCCTCGATGAAAAAACTCCCCAAAAAAATTTTTAACCCCTCACCCCACTCCTTCTTGAGAAATAGCCCCCATATGTCGAGAATTCAATATTTTTCAACTCTGGATGGGATGGATGAAAAATTTTGAAAATTTCACTATTGCATTTTTTTTGAGGGGTGTGCTATGTGCATGGCTGAATTTTTTTCCATAATCAACTTGTACTCTGAGGTACAACATGATAATATTTTCAACCACTATTGGCTACAAGTTTTGTCAGAAAAACTTCGGACCCCAATTAGTCTCGATTATAATCGTAATATGACTGGACTATTATACTACTTTAACGTCACCATCATTATGTCGAAGTTTATTTATTCTCATTTTGAAACCCTCATTCAGAAGTTTGCCACAATAGTCGAAAAGTAACTTGCCTTCATCCCCAATATTCATTTTCCATTTTTTTTCATTTTTTTTTTCTTGTTTAGTCCTTACTGATTTTGCAATAGTGTAATACATAATATTAGTATTAGGAGCAACTTTGTAGTCCCCTATCTCCTCCCCTAACGGGTGTACAAAAAAATTACAAGACCCTTTCTTATAGAGGATTTGATGAGGAACATTTTATTACAATACTACTTTTTATCTAAAACGCGTTGTTTGCAAAAAAAAATGCAAAAAAGTGAATTTAGGAGGCGCTTTTGTTATACATTTTTTTTTTTGACTAACTTCCACTGAAAATATTATCATGTTGTACCTTAGAGTACGAGCTAATTATGGAAAAAAATTCAGTCATGCACACCCCTCAAAAAAATTTTTACAATTTTTTGAAAATTTTAAAGCCTAAAAAATTCAAGAAAATATGAATCGAAAAATTTGAAAAAATTTCCACAAATGTACTTATATAATGCCTGTCAATAGTGAAATTTTCAAAATTTTTCATCCATCCCATCCAGAGTTGAAAAATATTGAATTTTCGACATATGGGAGTCGATTTCTCAAGAAGGAGTGGGGTTGGTGGGGTCAAAAATTTTTTTGGGAGTTTTTTCATCGAGGGCAACATTTAGGACCACTTGTGTCCGAATTTGGGTAAAGAGCCGTTTTCACTATCTTATCAGGAGAGACCCTTTTTGACCATTTGAATTTATATTTTATTTACTTTCACTAATCATATTTTCACCATTAATTTTGCCAAAAAGGAAAAATTCAGCTCCATTAATATAACATGGTTGCTTACATTTTTCTCTTCAAAATTTCATTTATCTCACAAACAACTGACTCATATATTACCATTTTGATTTTACGTGTAATTTCTTGCATTACTTGAAAATCACATTTTTGGAATCTTTCGTTGTACTTGACCCTCCCTTTTTCTTTGCTCAGTTCATGGCTCTGATGTACTCACTGAATAGTGCAGGAATGTATGGCTGTAGATTTGACCAATATGAATCAACGAAGAGGCCCTAAAGGTTATTCAGTTTCAGTGCTTCTTCCAAATCCCAGGAATTCATCATAAATACCTCATTTGTGAAAAAATTAGCAATTAATTTTCCTCCAATTTTTTCGTCTCAAAACCGTCATTAGATAATTTCCCACCACTACCGCTGGGTTGGATATACGAGCGAAAATAGTAAATTGTATCGTTCGTCCTAGCACCGGGGGCATGGCGCGTTGTAGAGCGAAACGTGGCGAAAAAGAAGAAAACCAATCGCGCAATAACTGTACAAAGTACATTGTACGTACTGGAAAGAATGTCGTTTTCCCCCCACGTTTTTCAGTTCGCTGCGGCGTGTGCATTGTTGCTACATTCTTCGGTATTGTCAACGTACGTTTCTCTACTTACCGATGACCGTTGGCGTATAACTTGCGGGCTATTCGAGCTTTTTTCCACATACGAAGACCCATCGGGCCATCAGTTCAGGCGTAAAAACCAACGATACGGTCTCCGTATTAGTTCGGATTTCCGGTGAAGTATATGGAATGGAAGAGCGTTTCACGAATAAAATGTTGGTCGGGTTGCGAACGCTATAAATGTCTAGAATAAGCGATAGTTAAAAACACCCACCGCCGCGCCAACATCGTTCTCTAATTGAAGCAAGTCCATAGGTGGTGCGGGGTGGTAATCCAATGACCTATTTTTCGCTTGCCGACCGACGCGACGCTGATGTTCTTTTTTTTCGTATTCGCTATTTTATACTATACCTACGCCAAAAAAAAAAATGAAACGCTTTTGCTAATTGTGGCTTTTATATTAGCGCCGAATGCTTTTTTTAGATATTATACAAAGGCCAGGTTTTTTTTTTTTGTTTAAATTTGTTAAATTGTCGAACGTTTTTTTTCCAGCGGGAATGGAAAATTGGCTACTTGGGGATGCGTCGTCGGATTTTTGATCATGATGGCTTTGGACGTTGGTCTTGGATAGGCTGGCCCTTTGAGAAATAATCCCGTCGATTTGTAGGGGTATTTTTCAAACAAGACTGATTTTTTCATTTTTGTTTCCATATACATAATATTTTTCCACGTTAAAAGGCGATCTTTTATTTTGTGATTTCGCCACGTGTAAATGGAATTTCCGATTCACCTGTTCGTCGTGGTTTTTTTTCCTATTTAAATGATTTTTGTTTACCTTTTTTTTTTTTTTCAATAGAATTATGTACCGAATTTTCGAAACTAGTGGAAGTGTGTAAATTTAAATTTATCATTCGTTTGTACTTAAGTATAGTTCCTGAAAATTTTCAACTATCTGTAGGTGTGTTTCGAAGAGTTCCCAAATGGTTAGGATTTGCGTATATTTGATTTAATATTAATTTTTAAACATAAAGACCATATAACGAATGACGTTATGCGACGTTGGGGATATAAATTTGGGAACTTCGTTATTATTCAACAGTGATATCGAGTAGTACATGTTGTACGAATTACGTTTATATACCTTTCAATTTAATTTTAATATTTATATCGTTTATACGTCGTAAATAAAACGTTATTTTATTTAATGCTGTTTTCTTTTTCGACCATGTTTGCAAATAGCATAAGGTGTTAGTACGGTCACGTAGTTCCTGGGATTTCAGTAAATACGAACAGGGTTTATTTTGCGTAATTTATTGTCAAGGTTTTAACGACCGGTTAATTTTTAAATGGAGTTGAAACTGTAATTGTTCTATGCATTGTCGGTAAGGTTCTTTTTAAACGCTGTTTTTTATTTTTTGGTTTTCTTTTTGTAATTATTTTCGTGGAATTTTTTCGCAGAGCTCGTTGTTGAGTCTTTACTGCTCTTTATTTTATAGCGATTCCGTAAATTTTAGAAGGGGAAAAATCCATTAATAAAAGAAGATAATCCAGAAACACCAAAAAAAAAAAGTTTAAGTGAAAAAAAAAGAAAATTTTGTGAATTTTTTCCAGTGCAAGATTTTCCTATTTACAGATTTTAAACAGTTCATGTTTTCACAGGTTTAGTATTTTACTTCTATTTATTTATTTATTTATTTATTTATTTTTTGTTAGAATTGAATACAGTTTTGTAGCATGGTCTCAAAACTGTGTAATTCTGGTGTCAACCTGATTCCTTAAAATTATTGCGAATTTTGGAATTTTTGTTGTCTTTACTGACATTATTTTCTAGCAATACCAGAATTGTTGAATTTTCAAAGAAGAAAAAAATTCGTTAGGTACTAAAAAATAAGTAATTTAGAAATACAAACAAATAAGATTAAAAAAGAAACTGAAAATATTACCGTAAATTTTTTCCAATGCAATATTTTCATAAGGATTTTATCAGTTAAAGTTTTCGCAGGTGTAGGATTTTATCTCGATTTTTTTTTTTTTTTTTTTAAACCGGACACGAAATTTCAAATGAAGTTCCAACATAGTGTTATTTTGGTGTTCCCTTGAATTGAATGCAATTTGTATTATTGTGAATTAATGTTCCAGAAATTTGCAAATTTTATCAATATGAGATTTGAAACGTTTTCAAAGACCACTAGATGACTGAGTGTTGGAAAGATGCATTAAAGTGGCTGGCATCTGTGATTTAACGATGTAACAAAAACGGGTGCATTAGGAACTGACAAGAATTTTTTAGTCAATGGTTTTTCTTTCTGTATTTATCATGTTTTGGAGGGATAGACACATCAACAGTTCAGTGATGGATTTATAGATTTGGTACACCTAGGATCATTCTTTATGTCGATCTGTACGCAATATGTGTACCTTTACTGGATTGATCAAGTCCTCCCTCCACCCTCGCCCCCTACCCTCAAAGAAAACTATTGTGATCCAAAAAACATAATTATGATATTTGAAAAAAATAAAAAATTTACAGATTGATGTTTTTTCAACTTATTGTGGTGTGTAGATTGTTTAGAACTAGTAGCTAAAACAACAACAACAAAAAAAAACTTGAAAAATCATTCAAAAATCTCTATTTTATTTCTGAGATTTTTTTGGTTAAAAAAAAAATGAAAAAAAAATCGCTTCGAATTTTTTGGATGCTGTTTTATAAGACATTAAGTAGGTACCTATCTTATAGCTTTTTATGGACACATAGAAACCGCCAAATATATAATACAATTAAAAAAAAAATACAAAAATTAAATTATTCTAATAACTTTGTCACTGTTTGCGGCTTGCATTAAAAAAAAAAAAAAAAAAAAAAATAAGATTGAAAAAAGTTGCAGAAAATGTAAATAATGAGAAAAAAGATCCAAAAATGAAAATGAAGAAAAATGTGTGAAAAATTGAAAATGAAATTTTATTTTTTGATAATTCACTCAAAATAATGTATCGCTCCCATAATTCTAGAAGCTAGTGTAATGTGCCATAAATCTTTCGCTGTTGGGAGTTGAAGGTAAAGTTGTTGTATATAACTATAGAGCGCATTGCCAAAGGTACAATTATTAGCAAAAAAAAATTGTTCTCTTAAATTAAAGTAATTTTGAAATTCTTTCAAAAAGTGAATAAAAGGCCGTGTCGTTAAGAATTGACTCTTGAATCTCTAAATTTTAAAACTTACTTGCTTATAGGTACATCAGTAATAAATGAATCTTATTTAATTTTTGTTGATACTATTGCATAGTATTTCTTTGATTTTACCGTAGAATATGATTTAATTTGATGGTTTATTTCAATTATTAAACATTACAATTTAGAAAAATTATTCCTATTTAAAAACTCTAGTAACCGGAATTCTTTCTCTTTTTCTTCTGATGTAACAAGAGAAATCTCAAATTTTCATACTATCATTAGTGAAGATATCTTGCTTGGAACTTGATAAAGTGCAAAATAAAAAAAATTGCAAAAAATTCAGTATGAACAAATTGAGATTTTTATGCGTCCTTTGTAGGCATAGATCATATTTGATTACAAAAAAAAAAGAATTGATGTCAACTTTTTTGGTATTCGGTAGTTTAAATTATTTTTCGAAATTTTCTCAAAAATTTCATTTGTATTTCGTATATTTTTTCAAAATTTGTGATATATTATTGTTAATTTATGAAGATTAATCTCAAAGACTTTTCTCCTTGTAACCCCCTCCAAGAAAAACTCTTAGCTAGGCAAGTGATTGAAAGTGGTTAATGTCGATTTTGGAGATTGAAATTTTTCTGCATTTTTTCGCAGTCATCATTTTGTAACTATCAAACTCTAAGCAAAATCAGTTTTCAAATGGAGCAAAAATCACCTTACTTTGGAAAATGTGATATTTCTTACACTCAAAAAAATATCAAGAGTACAGGCAACACCTTCGAACAATTCGAAGTGACCGATGAAATACCCACGCTTATATTTATAGTTTATCTTCATAAAGAAGGAAATTTCCATTGCTTGGCCACGGGCCTGGATTCTATTCAGGCCGAGGGGAACCTCTAGCCAGGTTACGGTAAACCGATGGTACAGGGAAGCGGATAATTTAGTATCGTCGAGTGACTCAACGTTAAAAGGGCCGACGACAACCGCATACTGGATACTTATTACCGCCTATTCAACGTGATCCGTTGACAAATTGACGACATATGTTTGATTGATGTTAATTATAATTTTTTCCACTACCTCTGGTACCATTATCTTTTTAATTATACTTTTAACCGAGAATAATGTATAACAAAATGATATCTGTAAAGGAATAAAACAAAGCTTTTCGCCAATTCGAATCCCGCTGAGGACTCGTTCGTTATGCGATACGATCAATTTTTTCCATCTCGTGTGTCGATCGATGCGGCCCGTAGATTCGAAGTATATAGCTAGAAGCAGAAAATTACTCGGGTATGTAGCTTTAATCCTATGGAGAATATGGTGGATGTGCTTTTTCGAAATTACACATCCGTTTGACGTACGCTGTATGTCGGAATAGCGGAAGAAGAGAATTAATTCATATTTATGAGAGCATTTTCGACGCTATACGCGATACCCTTTGAGAGAGATTTTTCTCCAGTATACTTAAATGAAATGAAAAATACCGCCACGAATGTGATCTGCAATGGCATACCGAAAAATTGCATTAATATGAACAAATTCCAGACGTACATGCAACTTCGATGAGTTCAATGAAAAGGAAGGTTTTTTTCACCAGTTTTCATCACTCGCTGTGAATGTTTGAATATTGAATCGTTTGTAAAGATTTATATTCATTGGATAAAGCAGAGCGGTAATGTAGGACTTTCTAAAGGGGAGAAGGGGAAGTAAAAAAAGGAGGAATTACCCAATTTAATTATGCTACGTATTTTTTCAGTTTTAAAAATATACAAAATTACAATTTTTTTTTTATATTGGCGTTTTTAACTGCATGGTTATTACGCCCTACGTGGAACTATAGTTTAAAAAACGTTTGGATGACCTTAGGAAGGAGATGACGTGATCAATGGTCTCTTTATTGTCTGGAATAACTGCATTGGATATTTGTGAGTTTTGTCGTTGGCTATTGAAAGAGGTTCATTCGGTTAGGAGATGGATTACGTTTAGTCCTTTATTATAATTTTTATTGTTCCTCCCTGGACCACCCGTACCCAGGGGGAGGAGAAAGCTTAACAGTCAAAACATGATGGATATATAGGGCTGAAATTCAAAATGGTTATTAAATTTAAAATTAGTCTCGTTAAAACAACTCTATCACCTATACATGTTTTCCTTAACCAAAAATTGACTCAAATTACGTAGTAATGGTTAAAGGTGGCAACTAGAGGACCACCTTTAATTTTTAACATTTTTTATTTTCTACAGGAGATGATCAATTTTTGGCCTTGTGGAAAGGAAACAAATTCACATAGAGGTAAACAGTTTTCGTATTTCAACAGCTCATGCAAAAGAGATTCTAACGAATTTATAAAATTTTCAAAAATTGAAAGTTGAATTTTGGTCATTCCGAGAGTCGCTTTTAAAAATTTGAACAATATCATAATTTGAAATAGTTTAATAAAAAATTTTATGTAAAGAAACTAACCTAAAAAAATATATATTTTATTATTTTTTTTTTTTAATGAATTTATTATAGGTCGCTCGGCAACTAGGGCCATTTGCGACCGATAAATTTGTAATAATTCTTTTAATAAATTTTATTAATAAAAAAGTCTCATAAAAGTATTCCACATTATTATGTTTTAACTACAGTATTTTTTAAATTTGTTTATGCCCTTTTGAGGAAGATATAATGCTCTCAAAATTTGAAGAGAAAAAAATCATCACTTAATAATTTAAATAAAATTATTATCTTTATGATTAGATTGGCTTCAATTTTGAAAAGAGCACAATTCTCATTTAATGTATGTTAATCACAATGTTAATTCAACATAAAATGAAAATTACCCGAAAAACAGAGTTTTCATTTTTATCTAATTTTAATACCTTAAAGCAAGGTTGGGTGGGGTGGGGGTTGATAATCCTATTCAACATATCCAAATACCTGTCAAACAATATGTTACATGCTTATACTGCATTCTTTCATTTATTTTTCTAAATTGTGGCATCATACACCCTAAAAAGGGTATGAAACCATTATTAAAATTTTTCAGTCAGATCACGATAAATTGTTTAATTTTATGATAATTTTTTTTTTTTCGAATTCTTCAACGGTGCTCCAGTTACTTATTCAGTCGACTTGAATTCTTTATGTAAAATCCACTTATGCTTTCACTGTTTTTTTGTTGACTCTAAATTTGGAGAACATGTAGAAGTGGAGCTTAAGAGCCCAATGATTTTGAAGTCGATCTGTAGGCTGAAATTCGAGCTTAAGAACTTTGAAGCTTGTGATTTAGTTTTTTGAAAATATCTTGGGAATGAAGGGCTGTGAAAAATAATGTATATGAACAAAGTTGTAGGAAATTTCATTCTCTACAAGTTTGGTTTTATTCATTTTTCATAAAATTTTGCCAAAAGTTGAGTTTTTGAACATTGAAGCTTATCTAGTTTTTTTGCCAATATATCGGGAATGAAGGTATGAGAAGAAGAAATGTATGGTGACAAAGTTGTAAGAAATTTTATTTTCTACAACTTTGGTCCTCATACACAAGCTCATAGTTTTTCAGAAGAATAAGCTTAAAGTAAAGAGACCATAAATTGGTATATTTTGTTGTTTGAAAATTCGATATTTCCATTTTCCGACAATAACTCAAGTAAAACGTGATCGATTAACTCCAAATTTGGGATATAAGTCGATAATATAAAGCATAAGAGTCCTATTGTTTTTGAAGTCGATCTCTTCTTTAAAAGTTGAGTTTTCGAACTTTGAAGTTTTTTAGTTTTTTTTTTTTTTTTTTTTTTTTTGCAAATATCTGGAGAATGAAGGGTCGTGAAGAAAAAATGTATAGAAACAAAGTTGTAAGAAATTTTATTCTCTACAACTTTGGTTCTCATACATTTTCCATAAAAATTCATAGAAAGTTGAGCTTTCGTGCTTTGATTTTTATTTTATTCTTTTATCACCATTTCTACATGCACGTCAGTTATTGTTCAGTATTATCGTGAAGTCCACTATTTGCGTATATTCGTACCTGTTTTCAAGAAGTGAAAGTTGAGCCTTTTTATATCAAAAGTTCAACTTTCAACTTTTGAAAATTTTATGAGTTCTGTAAAATCACTTTTGAACTGCAAACCGTCCCTCTTTAGGTAAATTTGTGTTTTTTCCACAAGAGCAAAGAATTGATAATGTTTTGCGGATGTTAAAAATAAAACGAGTCCTCTCTTTCCATTTGAGGGGGGGGGATAATGGTGGCTTTCTCATTTCTGAGGCAAAACCAACATGTGAACAAAAATGAGTAGAATTGAAGATCACGAGGTTATGCTTAGGTGAATTCACATGGAATGACCCCACTGCCTTATTTTTGATTTTTGCACATTTAATTACGTAGTTTTTCATGTTTGCTCATCAACTATTCAGATACCAAAGGGGCATGCTACCTCCTCTTTACCTCTTTCGGTACGTTTTGAACAAAAAAAAAAATTATTCTCCTTCAAATAGGGTTAGGAAGATCCGAGATTAACTCAAGGTCAAAAATAATTTTTGGGCACCCTCTTTAAATATTTTTTCAACTCTATGAAACGTTCGAAAATATTTTATGAAAAAAATTCAATTAGTATGTGACCATTTGTAACAACCAAAATTTAGATGTCCCTGTCGTCTCACAAACCTGTGCCCAGGGACACTCTGCTCCCTTGCCCCTCCATCTCGCTGCCTTCAAAATACGTTCCATTCTTTGGAATTCCATCATTGAAGGCGATTCATTGAAAAATAAACCTTTTTCGGTTACGCATAAAGAGACAGACGGTGAGTAGAGAGTTTATAGCTTTTGGCAGTCGTCTAACCTCGCGGCTTTCAAGACGTCGGCGACGATAACCGCGCGATGTAAATATGCGGTCGAGGGCGGCATAGTCAGTATATAGTAAAGCGACGACGTAACTTTTATAAATCCATTGAGTAGAATAGCGCATTCCTGTAACAGAATGCATTATCATTACTTGTGTAGTGGTACATTGTGAGCGCATTTTTAATGTTACTGTGTGCGTGCTTCGTGCGCCTACTGCCTACGGTAAGCTTGTTGAAAAATTCTCGGAATCCGGCGGTAGAGTTTACAACTGTTTTTGACACTGGTGGATATACGTACGATCGGTGTAGTTTGTACATTTTACGACGTTCAGGGGTGCCCATTATGCGTTATTTATTACGACGACGGTATTTTTATTGTAGCCGGACGCGAGATCGGTTTCATGAATGGTGGATGTTGAATGAAATTAACACGAGGGTTTAGCCAGTCGTCGATGAAGTTTTGTCGAGGTTTTTTTTTTCGTTCTTTCGGTTACAGATTAAAAGTGGAATGCCATTAGACTGCACGAGATTGTAGGAAAAAAAATTTATTAGTGTGGGCAGGGCTTCCTGTAAAAGGATCCTCGTAAGTAGTAAAAATTTTCTTAATCCGAATTCGCCTCTTCAGAATGAGGACGGAGTGCAAATACTGCTTTTTTCTATTATCTTTTTCGTTCTACTCCTCGTATTTGTTGGTTCTATTACATCATTTTTTGGCCTTTTGATGCGAATCTTTCGAAGAAATTGTGAAAGTTGAATAATTTTTGTTTTTATGGCATTTTTAAATACTTTTAGTAGCCACGTCATTGTCACCCACTCGAAAGATCTTAACAAAATCTGATCTGTCTTTAACTTTGTTTTGCTTTCATAACCCTAGCATCTAACATATGTCTTATTCAATGTCTATAACATGTTTTTTCACGTAAAAAATTCATTCTCTAAATCTCCCTTCCTATTACTCTTCAAGATAATCTATAATTTGAATTTTGAATCTTACATACGACGAATACCGTACCTCCCTTCCACTTGATGTACCTATATGGTAAGTTAAAACCCTGCGTGAACAACTTATGCCAATAATGGCATATTCATCATATAATAAATTCAAAAACAACATATGCCATTTTTGGCATGATAATTGAATTGACAACCTATGCCAAAATTGGAATTAATGAACATTTTATAATAGGAACTGACCATACTTCTCTTTTTTTTGAATCTAGTTGTAATATACGAGTCTTATCATACTCGAACCAGTGTTGATTCTACAACCAAACCAGAAAAAGCCATTCAGGAGGTAGTTATCTGCACAATTTTGCGATTTTCAATACTCATATTGATTTATGCCATTTTTGGTATATGTTATTTTTGACTCGTTGGTCATGCAAGGTTAACCCTGCGCTGACAACGTGTGCCAAAAATGGAACTACCACGTATTTTTATAAAGAAAAAAAACCGGGTGCCAAAAACGGCACCTTAATGTATTTTTAAATATTAGGATTTAGGATATTTCCCACAATCAGATTTTTCTTCAAGTGGATGCAAATAGATTGTAAGTTGTCGGCTATCATTGATATATTTTATTCTTGACAAAATATATGTGTGTAAGTAGTCAAGTACATCACAGGTTTTAAATCTTCTAAATAAATAAAAATGCATGATGGTGCCATTTTTGGCACTCGGTTGTTTTTCCTAGTGGAAATTTATGGAGGTGCCGTTTTTGGCATCCGGTTGTTTTTTAAGTCTGAATTTCAATGAAATAAAAATGATAATGTTGAACTTTTCAAATCGTAGTTGGGTTCATGTTTTACTTTTTCAAAAAAAGGGCACTTTGAAGAAATGAACTAGAGAAGTATTTTCCCCTCCCCCTCAAAAAAAAAAAAAAAAATGGAAAATTACAACTCCCAAACTGAATGTTCATGTGCTCCCTTTACCCATTAACAAGCTTAAAGCTGCTGTAATTTAAGGATTTATGAGAATGTTCGGAAAAAAAATAGAATGTGAAGGGAAGAATAAAAAATGCAAATTTTTCAGCTAAAAGTGTTTTGATTATTGCAGAGTCAAAATGGAAATACTGAGTTAATAAAGTGGTAAGGAATGTACACATCTTAGCTATCAAAATCACATTTGTGAAAGTTTCATTTTTATTTTTCGACCTATAGGGGGGGGGGGATAGGTGGCCTCTAAAAAAGTGAAAAAAGTCATGCAAAGTTGAGAATTTGAATCGATAGATTTTGTTAGACACCTTGTTTTACAGCAATTCTATGATACAAAAATTTTCAATATTTAGAGCTTTAATAAAATTTCTGTGTTATTGAAATTATATTATTTACTTTTAGATAAATCAAATTAAATTGAATTGAATTATTATTTTTATAATTACTTTTGTTATTTTTTATGGCATTTGCGATTACGAGTACTGGAAGTCGTTATATGAGAAAGAATATTTCCTTTTTGAGAAAAATAAGGACTGAGTGGATTTAGTGAATGTTTTCTTTTATGGGTATGAAATGGTTCAGAATGTTGGAAGAATTTCCACAGTTGGTGATATTAGTTTTCTTTTTGATGCCAAATTTCTGTTACCAAATTTACTGAAATTTGCATAGATTTTGAAAAATATGAAAAATTGAAACACGAATTTTTTAAATGAAATTCATTCCATTAATGTGATATAAAAGTTACTCTTTACCATAATGAGTCATGTGTCGCAGGTTATACGTAGCTATTTGAGATGACCAGAAGAAGAGAGTTTGGTGAAGAGAGTTAAACTTAGTGCTTTAGGCTCCATGTCACATGGAGCATCGAGGAGGACTTGTGGTTATTACTGATTGGGATGGAAGATGAATGCATAGGAATGAGTACACAGTATTGTCGAAGACTGAGCATCATGTTGATTTATCGAAATTAGTGTGTGATTGGACTGGTATGAGTGTGTGACCAAATTTTTTCTCATCTGTCAGCTATTTGAAGTTTTATTATTGAGTAAAAATCTCCGAGAGAAATATACACGTACAGTTTTTGCATAAACAGAAATTGGATGCATTTTCGGCAATATAATTATCCACTTAATTTTCCAAAAAGTAAAAAATGACAATCATTTAGTTGTATCTTCGAGGGGAAAGAGGAGGTTATATTATTAAGTGTTGTTAATAGTTTTAGAGAGGTTATGAATCTTGATTGAAAGAAAATGACAGAATAGAAAGGGTTGATTCATTTGAAGAGAGATAAGAAATTATTTTAGTTTTCATTTTTTTATATTCTTTTTTTTTCATCTTTCTTCGTTTTTTTTTTGTATTAAATTTTTATCAATTAGCTGTCAAATTTTCGCTCAATTCCTGCCCCTTTTTTATCATTTAAATTTTATTTGTACTTCAAATGAATAAAATTTAAATGAGACCTATTCCAAATACGTTCGTTTGCTAATACGGAACACAATTACAAAAAGCTCAGCATAAATTTGCCACCATCGAATGAATAAACTATATTAAAACATTAAAAATAATAAATTAATCTCCATCTCTATTCATACGTACAAAAGTGGCGTTGGTTTTACGTAACCTCTTTGAAGACTATTTTACGAGCATAATTTATCGAATTTACGAGCGTCATCGGTGGTCCATGCATAAAAATTTTAATTTTCTATCCATCGATGTCGAGCCCCGCTTACGTGGCGCCGCGATGAATTTTTAAATAAAAAACCAATAATTTTGGTAAACACTGCGCTGCGCAGAATTTAAACATAAAAACACTATTGAATAATTTCCCCACTGTTGTTCGTTGAACTGGTACTATATCTTTAGTTGCTACATTCGCCCGCACAGGTTGCGCTTTTTACCGTTTTGTCGTATGGTCTTGATTTTTTATGTATATTTTTTTGGCTTTTTGCGACTAAGTTGATGATTTTGTTTTTAAAAGGGTACGTGGAAGATGTGGCAGTTTCAATGGTTCAAGATGTCGTGGGTAAGTTAGCTTTTTTGGATTTTTATTCGGTATTGGTGTAGTAAAGGAAAGAAATCCAGTGTATACGTAGTGAATGTAGTGTATGTAATATGCACTCGTAGTATAAGCGGAAATATGGGTCCATTTCTAGTATTTTATCAATTAGCATACGTATTAGTAATGACAGTCCTAGCTGCGTGTTTTTTCCTTTCTATTTACTGAACAGTTCGTTGCTATCAGAAGGTTGGATATTAGAACGCGTGATTACGAAGTCGTCGTTCAAAAGTAAATACAATTTCGTGCAACGAAAGGGAAACGGGCAACGTGAAGAAGTGAGAAAGTAAACGATACAGTGAATGGAGTCGGATTAATGAGCGATGTTGCCATGTTAAAATTATTTTGCATGGTCCGTTCATTCATGGCGTGAAAATAGCTTTATCTCGAGAATGATAATTTATTTTTGTAAATGGCGCATAACGCGACGAAATCAAGAGGAAGTACCGCGCTAATCACTTATTACACTGTAAATTGGTATTTGACGGATTCTCGCCTTTTTTTTTCTGTTATATTTTTATTTTCGTGTATGGAATACGCGTATGTAAAGTAGGAGGAATATTATCTCCAGTTTGGTGTGTGCGAGCGTTGTACTGGTGAACATCAAATTATATGATTTCGTTATTTCACGCATTACGATGTTATGGAATTAATATTTTAATAAATAAGGAACCTGTGAGTGAATTATTAAATTATCAAGAAGGTGTTTTAGTCTATTATTGAGTGATTTTTTTTCTGCACTCTCCCTTCGATAGCAACCATACGCAACTTAGATGTAAAGTGAAAGAAAAGCAAATTCATCAAATTTAATCTCCTCCTCCTTTTTAATTATAAGTGTATATTCTAGACACACATCTACATTGGCGAAATACTTTCACCTAAAGACTTACTGAAAATCAACTCGTCCTTATGTAATGAAAAATTGAAAACAGCTGGAGTACCTGTAATAACTTTTTCATGGTTTTTTTCGTATTTGTTTTTGTTTCATTTTCATCCCGCTTATGGCCTCAGTTGGTTCATAGAATTTTCCTCGATGATTTGAAACGTGAGTATTAGTTTAAAAAAATTAAAAATGAATATCTGAACGATTTTCTGGCACATGCCGTTTCTCTTTGAAAGATATCAGAAAAACATATGCTGTAGAATACCTTTGATCCTGATCCGGGTAAGCTACAAGTTAAACACTTCAACATTAACTCGAGATCACCGGCGAAAATATACAAATCCGAATGAGACTTGAAAATACTAGTTCTGGCACCCAACTTGGGACTTGAAAATTTTTGTTCTGGCGCCCAACATAGGACTTGATAATTTCAATTATTGTTCCCTACATGGGACTTTGTAATATGACTTTAGCTCCAACATAGGACTTGTACATTTTTGATTGTAGCACGTAAGACTTGAAAATTTTGGTACTGGTTTTTAATGAGTCGAATGATTTTAGTTATGATGGCCAACATAAGACCTTATGACTTCTTTCTTGCACCCAACATCAGTCTTGATAATTTTAGTTTTTGGTATCTAGAGTGGGGACCTAATGATTCGGCTCCAGCGCCCAACATCGGCCATAATGATTTTTGTTATTGTGTCTAACATAAGACCTTATGATTTGGTAACTGCTCCCAACTTGAGGCTTGAAAATATTGGTTGTAGTAACCAACTTGGACCTCCAAAGCTTTGATCCTAGTGCCCAACATCAGCCTAATTGATTTTAGTTATAGTGCCCATCGTTGGATCTTATGATTTGGTTCTGGCACGTAATATAGGTCCTAATGAATGTAGGTAAAATATCCAACATGAGACCTCACAATGTGATTCTAGCGCCTAACATTCAACTTGATAGTTCTAGTTGTGGTATCTAAACTGGAATCTCATGTTTTGGCTCTGGCGGCCAACATAGGACTTGAAAACTTTGTTCCTGGCACCCAACTTGGGGCTAAAAAACTTTGATCTTGCACCCAACGTAGGCCATGATGATTTTTGTTGTAGTGCCTAACATAGGACCTTATAATTTGGTTCTTGCTGGCAACTTGGTACTTGAAAATTTTGGTTTTGGCAGTTACCTTGGGCCTTCAAAGTTTTAATACTGGTGCTCAACATCAGCCTTAATGATTTTAGTTATAGTACCCATTATAAGATCTTATGATTTAGTTTTGGCTCCCAACTTGGGACTTGAAAATTTTGGTTATAGGGCCTAACATTGAACTTAGTAATTTTACTTGTGGTATCTTGAGTAGAATCTCATGATTCGGCTTCGATGTCCATTATGGGACTTGAAAACTTTATTTCTGGCACCCAACTTGGGGCTTGAAAATTTTGATCTGGCACCCAACATAGGCCTTGATGATTTTTGTTATGGTGCTTAACATAGGACCGTAATTTTTCTTATGCTCTGAAGATTAAATTAGACTTTCTGTAAGATCCAGCACCACACCTAACACTTGAAGGTGTCATATCAGGAGCCTAAATTCAGCCTCAAAGCTTGAAGGTTTGAGGTTTGAAAAAACATTTGTAAATGATATTTAGGCTTTAGCTAGATGTGAAATCAGATGTTAAGATCTTAGCTCTCAAATCAAGACCAGTTAGTGAGTATTTAACTAGTACCCCATTTATACTAAACAACCACGGATGTTTATTAGAAATTTTAACTGAATAATGCGAAATGCAATGAAGGAGCTGAAACACTGCCCAGCTAAATTTTTTTTTTTAGTCACTTGCAATCTTATGTAATCATTATCAGTATGATAACTCGTGGAAATCTTTGAAATTATATTCAGCATCAGTTGCTTCGCTCTCAATTTGAAAGAGTTACAAACTTACAACACATTGACTTATGGATAATTAATTCATGGATATGTGGAAAAAATTTCATATCAATTTTTTTTTTTTATTGTTAATGTCAATTGTGATAATATATGATTCTACCATGGTATCTTCACATACAACAGTAGTGTTACCATGTGAAAAAATTAAAAAAGAAATTCCAGAAAAAAATTGAAAAGTAAGGAACATTTTGAAAATGCTTTGAAATGATTATATGCAAATATTCTAACCCTTCTGCAAGAGTTTGTACCTAGTAGTGAAGCAGGTAAACCCACGAACTACAACTAAACAATATCTTCAACTTGACTAATATTTTCATCAACTAACAAACAAAAAAGAGCAAATAAGTTAATCTCACGTTGAAATATTTGGAGTTGACATTCGATCTAACGAACGTATTTTTTGAAATACTTCCAGTCTGGCACCAAACTTAGTGTTTTTGAAGTTCGTATTCCAGTAAGCTATCGAAAATTTCAAAGAAGAATATGAATGTATTTCAGAAATGAAGCGTTAAATATTGTTCTTTCTAATTTCCATGAATTGAGTTGGCCGCAAAGCCACAGTTTTTCTGGAGAGAAGTAAATGTTCCCATTAATAACTTGTAGTCAGGCCATGAGGACACGAATTTTCATCTTTATTGATAGATTCGTTCATTATCTTGATACAAGAACATATTTCATTTAATGGACTCTTAGTTGCCATTTTTAGTCTCATTAAAGAATCGAAAGGCCGATAAATAATATACGACAATGTTAATAGCATAATACCACGATCTTACTGCCATTATACCCTAAAAAATTTTCCTTTCTTCACATTAATTACACTGAGCCTTGTAACGAAGAGGAAATTAGAAATTAATATATTTTTATCGCGAGGTTACAGATTAAAAGCAAATCGTTGCATCAAGAAGGAATGTTAATGATACCGAAAATGTTTGTAATATTTAATAATAACGTTATTCGATTATCAAATACCGAGATTAGAAGCGTTTTTTTCGAGCGTTAGTGGCCCCGTGTTGGTGTATGGAAATCGACAATATTAACCGAATTTCCGGTTCGAGAATACCATTAGAGAGCGCGATTCGACGATACACTGTATCAGTTGTATAATAATAATTATGATGTAAGTTCATTCATAAATTGCTTATGATACACGCGGCCGTTTTACACTAACACGAGGCGATTTCAAAGGGCTATTTATGCATGGACGAAAGCTATCTCGGTCGCAGGTGTGCGAGTTTCTAGAGAAGGAACACAAATTACCCCGAAGCACAACTTCCCCGATGTCCACACGTTTTGTTTTTAACGTTTTAATTTAAACGCAGCTAGTGCATTTGCATAAACGAGATTTGAAGAGTTAATAAAAGCAAAGAAAAATCTTCACCCGGTGTATTCAACCAGCCTGAGTAACTTCAGCTCGTAACTTAACTAGTGAATGTATGCACCACCTGTACTACCGGTAACAACGAGCCGAAAGAACGTATTGATAATTTTTTCGCCTCTGGTTCCAGCTGCCCGTAAGGGTAAGACGACGACTGCTGGTGTTGGCGCATCTTATTACCGAAGCAGTGACTAATATAGGAGACGCGAGTACGCATACGAAAATCATCGCCGCACAGTTCATTAAAAAGAACCGGTATTGTGTGGTTTACGAGTTCGACGTAACAGTTTTCCGAATTCCGCGCAGCACCGGATATATGCGTACGTGGTGGGAAATCGAGCGAGCTGCGCACAACTTATTACAAAGAGCAAACGAGTACGACGAATTTCTCTCTATTTAAAATACGATGCAATTAATAAAACCTTGGCGAATAGTAGCTCCGCGCCTGGCTAATTTGTACGACAGTAGAAAAAATTGATGTACGAATTTAAACACCACAGGAAACGGCTGTAATTAGCGGATCGCTTTATAATTTATTGTGCTCTTATGTATGAGCAATGTAGGAACATGATGGAGTTTAAAGATTATTGAAATTTAAATCGAATATTGGTTGCGGTTAAGGAGTGCTTTCTTGTATTGGACAATGTCATCATTTTGATGTAGATATCCTTGTGATGTTTTTGTACATTCATTTGAAAAGCTTTCACAAGAAATGACATAAGTGTTCCCCTTCTTCCTTCGTAGGGCATCAGTAATATCGCTCATAATGAGCTCAAAATTTGAAAAATTTTAAATAAAAAATAAATAGATGTTAGGAAATGAGCTTTAGGAGACAAAATGTGACTCTTAAATGTGAAAATTTTCAACTAACTCAAAAATTAATCTTTAAAAAAAAAAATCAATATTTTGTAATATTGACCCTATTACGAGGCATATCAATGCTGACCTTGAAATTTGTTTACCGTAATATTGAGGCCATTTTGCAACTATTCTGCCCATAGGCAGATCGATTATTGAAAATTAGGAAAATTTGTTCTATCTCTGTGTTCACCTGTCTGAGTTGCCTGCGATGATAATAGTCAATTTTTCCTTTATCAGCATCCATGTATCTTTTTTGACCTCTCTAGCCTCAGTATCGATCTACATACTGCTACATATTAAAATACCAGTTCATAACTGTATAATAAAATTTATCAACTTACGTCTGTGTAATTTGTGTTTAAATTTCATTCTTAGATAAAAAGCTCGTATCAAGAATGTGTATGTAGAAAAAAACAACATATACGTACGAGCTGATAAAGGTTTCCTCAAAATTCCATTACATCTCATCACGAGTTATTTATAGAGACTTTTTTTCGCTTCTACTTTTTTAATTATTATTAATGGCTCGCGCGGTGTTATTTATTAACCCTTATAAACGCCGTTGTTAGGGTGTTGATAAGTAAAAATAGTTGACGCTCGCGGGTGAAATGTGGAAAAATTATTTTAGACTGGATTCGTTTTCGAAACATCTGCATTTTTGGTGTAGGGTGTACGTGTACACGTTCGAAGAAAATACGTGTATTTATCGCCGAACGGTGGTTGTAATTTGATTAATTTTCATGTTAGTTCGAGGATAAGGTACTCGACGTAAAGCTCGTGCAGGATGTTTTTTTCATACGCTGTCGGATTCGTTTCATCGGAGTAAGTTTTTACGTGTATTTTTCGAGCAAATGTTTGTGGTACGTTTTTGGTTGATGAAGCTCAGTCATCAAGGAATCGGAGAACTCGAATGAAATGGTGTCTCTGAATACAATAACACTATTATGTTCACGATGATACATAATAAAGCCAGACCATGTTTACACTAAGTTGACATTTTCATTCAATAAAGAAAAAAGGAAGGTTATTTCAATTGTCTTATGAAGTGTATTATTTCTGAAGTGTAATTAAGTGCATATTGAAATCTGAAAATTATTTCATTATTTTGTTTTAAGAGATCGTCAATTTAAGTAGGTAAATGACAATGTTAGTGGTTTTTTTTGGGTGAGGGGAAGGGAGATCTCATTTGAAGACTTCAGTTACTAACGTTTGTGATTATTGCAAAAATTTCATGAAAACATTTAAATATTTTTTCTCCAAATTATATTTCTTAAAAATTTTCATCTTGAAGGATTGAATCCAAGAATACGATTAGAAATACTTGAAGCATTGGACTAATTCTACATTTTTGAAAGAAATTAGCCGAATAATTCCTGATCTTTTCATTTGATATTTTGATCAAAATTTTTTCGATTTATGATTATAATTTGTAAAACATTTGTTTTGAATTAAAGTACCTGGTCAAGAATTCTCGAAATACTGAAATGATTTTTATTTCGTTAGTAGGAGAATTAGCGTTTTTTAAGAAATAAAGAACATTTGGACGTTTTAAACCACTCCTCCCCCCCACTTAAAGCTTAAAAAAACTGTATATTGAAAAAAGAGTAATCCGTTTCTTAAATTTTGAAAAATATTTTGAAATTTTCGCAACGAAATTTTATTCGTGATTTTTAATGGAAAACTGAGCTATTACAGCGGAATGGTCAAGTAAGGAGAAGGCATTATATCTTCACGATCATTTATTTTTGATTGGTCAATGTCCATTATGATATGTATATATTGCATTTAATGTATTTGTTTACCTATCTCGAAAACATATGAAATTTACGTGAAAATCGCTCAGAATTTATTGTAATGTTCAAAGAAATCATTTTTTTCAGATATTTGTTTCTGCTCCAGATGACCATTACTCAGTATAAATGAAAATAAATTGAAAAAAGGTTCAAGTTTTGAAAATTTTCGAATTGAAACAAAAAATTTCGAGCAATTAGAAAATTTTTCCATTTTATGAAATCATATTTTGTCATCTAAAGAATGGAAAAAAATTTAGCAGCTGATTTTTTTTTAGATTCAGGAGTTCTAAAAAGTTTTTTTTTTTTTTATTTCAAAAAGCAACAGTTTAGTTGCTTTCAAAAATGAACGATAAATGGCTAATTTATTCATAGTGTGCCCAGTATAAGCTTAATTTAGACCAGAATTATTGCTTTCTAAAAATAATTTTTAAAAGTTGAGACCTCTAATGAAAAAAAAAAAAAATTTAAAATAGCAGCTAAAATTGTTTTCAATCTAGGAATGACAAATTTTGTTTTGAATGTGAAAAAAATTTTCAACTGCCCAAAAATTTTTTTTTTTTGAAAATTTGAAAATTTTTACAACTTTGACTCCATTCTGGGGGAATGTTA
Source organism: Phenacoccus solenopsis (assembly GCA_009761765.1). Lineage (NCBI taxonomy): Eukaryota > Metazoa > Arthropoda > Insecta > Hemiptera > Pseudococcidae > Phenacoccus > Phenacoccus solenopsis. The sequence continues at coordinate 26,698,350 of CM019755.1, read as the reverse complement.
AAAATTGAGTTAAGGGCTTTTTGAATGATGTGCATTTCAGGTCATTTAGCAACTATTGCGATCTCGCTTCTTCACATCTGAAAAAAAATTGGCTCACCTTATTACGCACTTCTTTGAAAAATTGTTTTTACAGGCCTCGAATCCTATTTCTTTCCTGGCCCCTTTCCTTAGGTCTCCCTCCATACTTCGTTAGAATTAACGACGATGGATTATTTTTATGGTAGTAAATTCGATCGTCAAATTTCTAAATCTTCAATTTTTCAAATCGAAAATGCTATCAAGAGTTGGTTTTATGAAAAAATCATTTTATCTCTCTAAAAACGCCCATTTAAACGGTTATTGACATTTATATTAGACGAAATGTGCATTTTAAAGGATTTCGTGTCTTCTAATTAGAGAGTTCGATTAGGAATGTGTTTCGATGAAACTCCTTTTTTTGCCATTTCAAAATACATGGATAATCGTTTGTACCAAATCCCTACTGTTCCCGTCTATACAACAAAGTGCTCTTATCATCTTTAATTTGAAACTTTCAATACTTCTCGAATGTACCAGAACTCGTTTTGTGTCTTATTTACAACACGGTCGGAAACAAATCATCCCGAAGTGGACGCACGCTAACGAACCATTACGCGAGAAAACGAATTGTAAATTTTTTTCCTCAAATCTCGAATCCGAAAAAACCATCTACCTTGTAACGAAAACCAGTAATGACTTCCTTAATACAATACAGTAGCTGCAGCGGTAGCGATGTTAATACGTTTGAGAACTAAATTCAATACAGCGAGCGAAAATGTAACCATAATTCAGCAATACTCAGAGGTATTGTTCGCGTTGCAATTATCTCCGGGGAAATACTGTAACGAGATTATAACGAAAAATGAAAACCAAATCAGTTTTGTTGGCGAGCTGAACTTTTTACTTGTTCTTTTAGCGTTTATCGGTTTTGGCAGAGTGTAGTATCGTAACTCAATACATACAGAGATATGGAACAGAGTGAAGTGGAAATGAAAAGTGGGAACGTTTAAATGGGGAAATGTCTCGAACGTTGAGAACTATAAGGATACGATTTGGGAATTTATTTCGAAACGAGACGATTTCTCATTTGAATGAGTTAATTAAATGTCAGAATGGTATGTACTTGTTTGATGACGAAGGGAGTATATTAAAGCATTTTGATAACGAAATAAAACATAGTAGCGTTTTGAATAAACCAGCATCTTAAGCATTTTTTTTTTCGCTGACGTGTTTAAGAGCGTCGAAACATATGTATTCACGTTTTACCTACATACCCTGTAGATGCCTAAGAATATTATAAGTATATCTATACGACAATTAAAGGTGCAATTAAAATTTTTTTTCCAACCATTATACACTATACGACTTGTTAATAGGGTGGAAGAAGGTAAAATATAATATTAACGGTTTAATACGTCGAGTTGCTCCGTCGGTGACGTTTTTAAAACCTCCAAAGAAGGGGAAACGCGAGTACTATAAAAATACACGACGACTAAGAATTTTTAAAACGGATTATTTCAAGGCGAGATGATAATGAACCCTAAGTCTCATTAGAAACTATAAAAAAAAAAAACGGGTGCAACACCCATCGGAAGTAGACGCAACAGCCACATACGAAGAACGTACCGAGGAAATACCAAGATAGGCAGATGTACGCGGTGAACGAAGATAACCCTATACAGTACTGGTGAACGTTCGATAAAGAAGCGAATATCGTCCGCGTAATTGAAGTTGGCTCGTGCCTATGGTGTCGGCGATGGCAAACGAAATGGCCATTTCCCTTACTGAAACGTTTACTCGGCAGATGCTTATTTCTTACGCCTAAGAACCCTCTTCCGGGAATCGTGTATGAGAGATGGTGTAATGAATAAAGTGCTAAATATCGAAACGACTCTCATAGAAGCCCTTTTTAGGACGGCGTGTAATTGCGTAAATAGATTCAATATTTCGGGCATAGCTGTACACAGGATCGCGTGTTAGTGAAGTCTTTAGATATCGTCGAAGCAGTTGATAAGGTGTATCTTTTACCTACGATTACATGGAGTGTCTAGAGAATTAGAAATTCTTCAACGTTGTGAACATAGGTCTTAACATTTTTATTTAGAATTTTTACTTAGTGATTGCTTTTTTTTTTTATTATTTATTAAATATAACAATTTGCAAGTTGTAATGATTGAAATTAATCTTAATTCAATATTTTGTATTAGCTTTTTTCTATTTTAAAAAACTTTCGGCACAAACGCTGCCAGTAAGTTCACAAAAATTCGCATAATCCATTTTCGGCTAAAACAGCGCATTAACCTTCGCTCGTTTCGTCATTTGTATCGGCGCCCTGAAGACTGCTGTTTTGGCCAAAAATGCGTTATGCGAATTTTTGTCAACTTAATAGCGTGCGTTTGTATCGAAAGTTTTTTTAAATGAAATATTTAACAAGAAAAAACACGAAAGTAAAACCTTTTTTAAATTCTGTAATACATTTTTTTACGAACAGCCATCTCAGCAGTTACTTTTAGTGAACAGTTGATCATTCGAAATGAAGTTTGATTTAGTTCTGAATGATGTCAATATGAGCTTCTGAATAGAGTGTTCAGAGTTTTGGGAAATCTTCAACGTTTTGAAAATTTTCATTAAAAATCTTTATTTAGTTATTACATTTTTTTTTTTTTTTTTTTATGATAACAATTCCTGTGAGTTGTAATTATAGAAAATTCATCTCGTTTCAGTATCCAGTATTACTTTTTTCTCCAGCCAGACATCTCAGCAGTTGCTCTTGATGGCCAGTTGTGTCCCCCTGTAATTCCAAAAATGCATACAAATAAGCATTGTTAAGGTGCGTCCACACGAGGATGATCAGCTTCGTTCAGCCCGGATGATCAGCCTGGGAATTTGACTATATACTAGATGGACCGAGTTACGTGTAGGAAAACTGCGGTGAAACATACATGCATCAGAGTCGGAACACTCGTTGCAGCTTTATATCTTGCGTATGCCTGAAGTATTGGAAAAAAAGAAAATCGACATTTTAAACACTTTTTGAACTTTATTCAATCTTCTCCTTATACAGAATGATGAAAAAACAAAATCTCACAGAACGAAAACTTTTAAAAATATTAAAAAGAAAACATGCAATCTCTATAATATAGATAGCGCTCATAACCTAAATAGTATATGATATAGGTAAGAAAAGAACAAAAAATTATACTGGCGTTGTTACTTAAATCCCAATATCCCCCCATAACAACGACATCCTTAAAATTATAAAATAAACTCCAATTAAATTGGAAAGTTGAACTCTAATTAAACAATTGAAAAACATAAAACGTAATAAAATAATTCAAATTTATAAAAATAATGGTTACATCATATAAAAACCTTTAAACATTAATATTTTGAACAATAAAAGGACGCAACTCCAAAAACGTTTTATAATCTGTAGCTTTGGTTAAAATATCTGCTATTTGATATTTTCCAGGAACATTATTTATTACGAACTCTTTATTATTGACAGCTTGTCGAATCGCATAATATTTTGATAATAAAAACCTACTCTCTCTCGACTCAGTTCCTTTTGCAATGCTTATTGCTGACGAATTATCCTCATATATAATTGCCGGCTCACTAATACTCAATAATTTCTCATTCAAATCTCGAATAAACAAAATATTCTTTGTCGCATCATTTAAGGCAACGTACTCAGCAGCGCTCGTTGAAGTCATTGTTCTCGCTTGTTTCTTCGTACCCCACTCGATTAGATCTCCATAAAAATAAACTAAAAATCCAGTTGTTGATTGATACTCATCATCCTTAGCAGTGGCAAAAGAAGCATCTACAAATGCAGTAACTGGATTTTCTCCTCTCGATTCATATACTAAACCTAATTCCTTCGTTCCGACTAAATATCTCAAAATCCTTTTTGCATAAACATAGATTTCATTGGTATATGTAGTTTGAAATCTACTCAAATAATTCACAGCGTAGAGTATATCAGGTCTTGTATTCCTTGCTACAAACATCAACCCTCCAATTAAACTCCTAAACTCAGTTGACTCTGCTTTTGCTCCTTTAACAATACTCAAACCTGCTTCCATTGGAGTTGTTTTAGCTTGTGCTTTACTCATACCGAATTTTTCTAACAAACGTTCTATATAATCCTTCTGGTGAAGTATAATCTTGGATTCATGTCGCACGATATTAATTCCTAAAAAACATTTTGGATTCATTATCACTTTTACTTTAAAATTCGCTTTTAACGTATTTAAAACCTCATCAAGAAATATGTCATTATTACATGCAATAAGAATATCATCAACATATATAATGATGATACACAAAATTTCCTTTGCAATAAAGAAAAAAATACATCGATCAGTAATTAAACGAACAAATCCTATTGACAGTATTACTTCCTCCAATTTTTCATACCATATTCTTGAACTCACCGGTAAACCATAAAGTGCTCGATTCAATTTTAAAACAAACTCATTCCTATCAATATCAAGGCCATCTGGTACAAGAATATAACACTCATAGTCTATTAATCCATACAAAAACGCAGTCTTCACGTCTATTTGAATCAAACTTAATCTCAAACGATTTGCAAGGCTAATTAACCATCTGATAGTCACATTTGAAATCACTGGAGAGTATTTTTCTTCTTCATTGAACTCTTCTTTTTGCTTATATCCCACTGCAACCAATCTTGCTCGTGCAAACTCTAAATCATTTTCATCAATTTTTACTGTAAAAACCCACTTTGTAGGTACTACACTAATTCCAGGTCTTATTTTCTTCTTCTCAACTACCGTCCACGTTTCCTGTTCATACAAACAATAAAATTCTTCCTTCATTGCTCTTATCCACTCAGCACTAAAATGAGAATTCTTTGCATCTTGAAAATTTGTAGGTATATTATCACTCAGCTTTTCAACACAATTATTCGATACAACTGACAACGCGTAATTATGATCTAAATAAACAGATGAAATATCTTCTTGCTCATAAGCAAACTCATCTCCAGCAAACTCATAGTCTCCAACCTCAATGTTCCGATCTTTCAATTCTTTGTAATTACGACTCTCGACAAATTCAACATTACACGATCTATAAACTACTTTCGAATTTGGATTCATTAATAAATATCCATTGTGAGTAAATCCTACTAATATACGCTCAATCGCTCTCGGGTCTAATTTTGATTTTTGATTTGGCTTGTCTATATGTTGCCAAGCAACACAACCAAATACTCTCACATTACTCAGGTCAGGTTTCTTACCATAATATAGTTCATAAGGAGTCTTCATTCCTTCATTAGCTTTTGTAGGTGAACGATTAACTAAATAAACAGCCGCTCTTACTGCATAAGGCCATTCTTCTTTCTCAATACCAGAATCAAAAATCATCGCTCTTGATTTCTCCATCAATGTTTTATTAAATCTTTCTGCTCTCGAATTCTGTTCAGGCGTGTATGGGTTCGTTGACTCAATAGTAATACCTTTTTCTTCACACAAATTTGCTAAATCACCCATAACGTATTCTCTTGCATTGTCACATCGAAATAATTTTATTTTTACTCCAGGAAAATCAGCCTCAACCTTTTTTATAAAATCACTGAATGACTCATACACTTGCTTTCTCGATGCAATTGTATAAATAAATGTATAATTCGACATATCATCTATGAAAGAAACTACATATTGCTCACCTGTTCTTGGATTTTCTACTAAAGGCCCTAAAACATCAGAAGATACAATTTCTAAAATTCGAATTCCTTTCTCTCTTTCTTTCGTATGAGTACGCGATGAGATTTCGCTTTCTTACAAATATCACAATCTTCTGCTAACTTCATGTTAAACTTTATTTTAGGCACACCTTCAACTACTTCACTCAGTTTTTCGAGATATTTGAAAGACATGTGACCCATACGACGATGCCACAAAAGTGATAATTCTTCATTCATACTCAATATTGTTAATGCCTTTGGGATTTCATCACAAATTATTTTACATTCAACAATCTTAGCTCTATTTTTCTTCCTGGCTATAAAAATAGATTCGTTTGTAAATGGGTTAAAAATGTTAGCGATATCACTCCTAAATAAAATCTCACACCCAGTTTCGGTGATACAATTTTCAGATATCATATTATAATGAAAAGTTGGAACATATTTAACGTTACGAAATACGACATGATTTTCATTCCCTTCTAAATTTTCTACCTTTACGTTAATATCACCTGAAACTCAATTTTATGAAATTTACCATCTGCAGATTCCATTTCATTATTTTTAACATTACTTATATTATACATACCATCAGAAATATTGATAACATGATTAGTTGCACCTGTATCTAAAATGAATTCAATTTTTCGATTTTCTATGTCATTATTAGTATTATCACTATCATTACCATTAACATATAATGAACTTTGCTCATTACTTCGTACAACCATAGCAAACGGAATATCTTTCTTCTTATCTCGTTGACTGGAACTTTCATCTTTACTCTTCAAGTTGTCATTAGTACTCGGTGATTTTGTTGACTCATTGGCACCTGGATTACTATTCGATGTTGTTGAATTGTTCACATTATTAAATTTGCGACGACCGACGAACTTTGATGAACAATTTTTTGAAATATGGCCATAACCTTGACAATTGAAACATTTTACTTCTTGATGATTACTACGACGATCATTACTTTGCCGAACATTATCATGATACCGGTTATTTCTATAATTATTCCTTTGATTTTCATTTTGATAATTTTGGCGATTATTGTTATCATGAAAATTATGACGGTGATTATTTTGATTACCAGCATTGTATCGATTATTATAGCTTCTTGAAGTAAAAGCCCTATTTTGATTTCTTTCATCACTATTCCTTTCATCTCTTTTAGAAAATTCAGCTGTTTCTCTAACTTTTGCTTTTAAATTTGTGTAAGTTTTATCTCTTTGAGGTAGTAATGAAAACCAAGATCTTACTTCATTAAATGTGCTGGGTAAAGATGTTCTAAATTGTTCCATTTCTTCTTTTTCATCTAAATTTCCTCCAGCAGTCCTATATCTATCTGCTATATTTTCAAATTTTTCTATATATCCATCCATATTACCTCCTTCTCTATATCGTAAACTATAAAATTCAGATCTTAGTGCATCTCTTCCAACATCACTTTTCAGTTGATACAACGTTTTTAAGTCTTCAATCATTTGCAATGCAGTAACGCAATTTCTCACTCTCATTAAAACTTTTGGTGTCAATCGTTCAATAATATAACACATACATTATTATTCTTTCTTCTAAAATCTTTAAATTCGTCCGTTTTTCTTACTTCTATACTTGCTGCTCTAAATTTTCGTTCTTCTTCACTTTGTTCAATCATGCTTTCAAGTTCTTCTCTTACAAGGCCATATTTTAAACGAACTAAGAAATCTTCTACGTTTTTACCATCAAAAATTGACAATTTTGAAACAAAATTATTCTCCATCTTTCTTATAGTTGTTCTACTCACAATTTTACTTTCACCGAATTCAATGTCCTCTATAATCGACGAAGATGGCGTAATATTATTATAGGTTTCGAGCTCATTAGATTCAGCTGCAGTTACGCGAAGCTGATTTTTACATTGCCGTGGTGGATTTTTTCTTGTTGGCTCACTTTGCTTTTTCTGTTTTTCTGGCATTTAAGTAAATGAAAAGGCTTACCATTTCGACTTGACGTTTTAAAAATGATAAGGCACTTTAAAAAAATACAACCAAGCGCCTGCTACCATATTGGAAAAAAAGAAAATCGACATTTTAAACACTTTTTGAACTTTATTCAATCTTCTCCTTATACAGAATGATGAAAAAACAAAATCTCACAGAACGAAAACTTTTAAAAATATTAAAAAGAAAACATGCAATCTCTATAATATAGATAGCGCTCATAACCTAAATAGTATATGATATAGGTAAGAAAAGAACAAAAAATTATACTGGCGTTGTTACTTAAATCCCAATATGAAGTCCTTTATCACATTCATGTTATTCTGATCAGTGTTGCCAACCCAAATGGAAAAAAATCCCCGAATTTGGCGGAAAAAAATTCCCAGGTACGGGAAAAAATCCCAGATCGTGTTTTCAAAATATGAACGACCTTTTTTTTTTTTGTTTTGTTTGCATTGAAATTATAATTGAAAAATTTTATTAATTTTAGATTACACCTTACTGCAATTAGGGGAATTACTTTATACTTTATATTGGATTAATATAAATTATAAAAAAATAATAAATAAATTAAAGATAAAATCAAGAGATTATTATTTCTATCCTTGGACAATAGTAAAATACATTAATGCAAAAATAATTCTAAAATTAAATTCAACAAACTCAACTACTTGTGTGGCTTTGCAAATTGCTTTCCCAGGTAAGCGGTAAAAATGTAAACAGATTAGCAGAACATCATTGTTACCAACTCAGAGACTTGACTAAATGGTGAACACTGAACAGGAAAAATTCTAAAAGAAAATTTAAAAGTTTAAAACATAAATCTAATTTGTTCAATCGAATTTTATGCGTAAAACGCTATAAAGTTGAGAAAATCCCAGAAAAATAAGAAAAATCCCAGAAAATCCCAGCATGTTTTCTAAAAATGTCGAAAAATCCCTAGATCCTGGGATTTATCTCTAGGGTTGGCAACCCTGATTCTGATTTTAAGCAGTACTAACGATGTCCCCTTGCCGCACTATTAGCGTGAAATAAATTTGCGCATGCGCATTTAGATTTTAGTCACGAGTGTTCTGAGAAAATCTGTGTAATGTATCACCGTTTTTGGGTTGGCATTCGCTTGTTGCTAGCTCGGTCCATCTAGTATATAGTCAAAGGCCTGGGATGAATGTAGTGTGGACGTTTGGATGATCAGCCTCGTTGAGCTGAACGAGGCTGATCAGCCTGTCATCCTCGATCGACTTGATGTCAGTCTGTTCAAAAGATGATGAATAGTGTGGACGCGACTGCATCATCCACGTTCGCTCATCCAAATATAATTTTTCGCCATTTCACATACAATTTATTGTTCAATGGAATGATAATAATTTTAATATCAGAAAGTTACTTTTTTGGTCATCTGACCATTTTTCTGAAATTAAAATAATTATTTACAACGCAAAATTTACTAAAGATTATGCTAATTTTTATTTATATATTTTTTTAAAGTGTTTGTGCGAGTAGCAATGTGTGAACCCTAATATATTTTATTTACCAAAAAATTTAACATAAAATAAAATTATCATTAATTTATATATTTTTTCAGTAAGTATTATTAATTTATTAGTAACAAAATTTTTTTTCATAAACTTGACACCTAAAAATACTACAATAATTTTAATTATTTTTAGTAAATTTTTTCACATAAAATATGAATTTCGGATATTGAAGAATTATTTAAAAACTGAATTTATTTTTGATTACAAAATTAATTGCTAATAATTTTATTATATATATTTTTTATTTTTTTCATTATAAAATGAATTTTTTTCATCATTTTCACCATTAGGGGATGAGGGTAGGGTAGAAATTACTCATGCTACCTTACTTTTCACCACCACCGATTGTACTTGTCGCGTATCCCTCATAATGACTGACTCTATTTGGAGAATAACGCGCAAAAACACGTAAAAATGTAGTATTTAACTTTTTCCTCACATATTTTCCTGTAATGTATATAACGATTCCTTCTGTCGATGGCAAAAAGCTGAATAAGTGTGGACGTCGACAGATGATCATCCAAAGCTGATCATCCAAGCTGAACAAGCTGATCATCCTATGTATGGACGGACCTTTACACTTGGAATGTTCATAGCGTAAAAATTAAAAAAAAAAATTCATCTACGAAGAGTAACGTTTCATCTCTCGTGTAGAAATAGAAATCCTATAGGATTTTCTTTTCTTCGTAGTAATTTACCTTAATAGTGTCAAGTAACGAATTACCAGTTAATAACTGATATTCTGTGCTAATTTCGACTAAATTTTTTTCGCATTGTATCGATATAATTCTATTTAAGATATGGTCCTTGGTTCCCCATCCTTTGACAGAATGGAGAATCCGTCGAGCATAGTATGTGTTTGGATTGTATCCATATAGTACTGAAATAAAGCATGGTGTAAAAACAATGTGAAAAAGAGAAGAGCATCCTAACATTGATACATGAATCATTTACCCATGTCTTTATAAGCATGCCTCTTATGTTTATGTTTTTTATGTTTCATTTTATGACATATCATTTTTTCCAATGGTTCTTCATGTTTTCTCTTGAATGCGTGCAATGTAGCATTGAGTTGTTGGGGAGGTGTTTCTATTAATATTCTGTCAAGTTCTTGTGTGTTGTAATCCCACTCTGAAATACCTGTTCGAGATGTTTCATATTGATTCGCAGTTACCACTTACTATAGTACAGTAACGTAATATTTATAAAATTTTTAAATTTACCAGCTATTAACAAGTCGGCTTCTCTCTCTGCTAATTCCAAATCCACCGGTCTTTCTGGTTGTCGTTCCCTCTACGAATAAAATTTCGTGCTAAAATGAGTGGATTCTATATCACATCAGTATCTCAGCGTATAGATTTATGATTTTGTTTTACTTGTGATAATTCTATCGCAATATGTTTGATGTCGTCTCCCACGTAATGTAAGTCTTCTTCCAAACTTCCGTACGCTATTCAAACAGATGTAACAGCTTTAAGAAAACATCATCTATTAAGAAATTCAAACGATGAATAAATTTATTCACTTTTATTGTAAGCTTCTCTGAATTTAGCTTTTTCTAATGGAGGAATGGACAGAAAAATTTCCACAATGACTCCCTTATCGGTTTTCTTGTACCATCTAAATTCTCTTTGCAAATCATCCAGATATATTTCTTGTTCCGTTTTGAAAGTATTACGGACCAATTGGCAATAAGATATTTCACCTTTGTTGCAACAATGCGAAGCGATATCCTTTGAAAAGAAATGATGACCGAATTTTCCTTGAATTTTTCTATCATTAAATTAGAATATGTAGTTACGTACCATCACACAATCACAACTCGTATATGTTTTTAGTATTTCTAATTCCTTCTTCATTTGTATTCTTTGCTCTCTGGTTCGATGACAAATCATTCGAACCAATTGAGCGTAATTTGGATAGTATTCTGGTTCATGCCGAGAAATGTGGCACATGATTAGCATGTCTTTATGAGCATCGAATTCTTCGCGAGGAAAAATTGTAGGTGTGCACTATAACACGAGTAATTGAAAATTGGCGTTTAACCTGATTCGTATTATTTATTTTCGATACTTTTGAGTAACTTAAGACTGTGAAAAAAAGATTGAATTCGAATCCAACTTTCATAGGTGGAGAAAGCAGGATCATTTTAGAGGGATTCAAGCCTCAAACCTTGAAAATTAATTTGGAAATTGACTATTTATACATTTTAATTAATTTAATATGACCATTTGGGAAGTTTGAGTCTTGATTCACTCGATAGAAATAATTTGAGTTCCAAATTTTTGGACTGATTGATGATAAATTAATGTTGGCACGGTACAACAGTAGATAGCTGTTTTATCACGTTATATAATTTTTTCAAATATATATTAAAATTTTTGATACCTAGTTTCTTAGGTTTCTTTTTTAGGAGAATCGAAAAAGCTCTGAGAAAAATTTTTCCAAAGTGAATTAGTGGTTGAAGTGACAGATTGCACAGGAAATATATTTGTTATATTGTCACGATGGAAATTTGGAGGAAGTTTATGCATTATGAACCTACAAACCCCTCCTCGTTGTATCTTCACCATATACTTGACTTTTTTATGGTTATGCCAATGAGGGGTAAAAATGGCCGGGTTTGATATATAAGTTCATAATCACATTCAGCATACCCAAATACCTATAAAACAATGTGTCACATGCCCATGTTGCCTTTTTAAATTTTTTTTTTGAAAATTTTGGGCCATCGTACCCTTGATCGGAACGTTTCCATCTTAAGTATACTGTGGTTAAAAAGACATCATGTTATTCATATTATAATTTTTTCGAATTTCAAAATGGGCCCTTAGTTTTTTTCCTTGTAGTAAAAGTTGAATTTTTTATATCAAAAGTTCGTCTTTCAACTTTTGAACATTTTTAAAATTCGTTAAAATCTTCTTTGGATGGGATATTGAACTGCGAAAACAATTCATCTCTAGATGAATTTATTCGTTTTCCACCAGAGTCGAAATTATGGCATGTTTTGCAAAAACTGAAAAATGTCAGACATTAAGGGGATCCTCTTCTTGCTCCTGAGGGGTACGGAGAGGAACTGGTGATGGTTTTCTTAACCCTGGAAAAGCACAGGAATTTTAACACTTTCATTACGCACTGTAGGGTCCCTGGGACGCCAAGGTAAAAATTCAATTTAAATTTTATTACACCGATAGTGCTACCTTTATATTTATTTTCTGAAGTAACCAACATGAAATTTGGGATATTACTGCTCCACTCTCTAATTTCTCCTCTTCCGTATTTTTTTTTTTTATTACTTAGCAAATTGAAAAAATTCAAGGTATACCTTAATGAAAATCCACACTTCGATCAATTTCTTATTTACATTCCTCAAATCAATAAAAAATGAGAGCATCTACGTCATCACAACACGATATCACAAATTACTTTGAAAAAAAATATTCGAAAAAATAATTTTTTTAATGAATATTAGTGCCTCCTCGCCCCTTCGGGGCTCGCAATAAAAATTTAATAAAGAATAAAAAAGTTATTTTAACACGCAAGTACTGCAACATTCCAAACTGCGCAAACCAATTTATTATTACTTGTCCCCCCCCCCACCAAGAGTTCTTCGTTTCAGGATAGGCTCGCCCCTTTATACCTTTGTATACCTGCCATTTTAAACAATTTTACAACTTTACCCTCGTTCTTGCCCATGTGCAAAGCTTTTATTAGAATTTATCACCTTTTTTTCCCTTTGTATACCTGCTATTCAAAACAAGGATGCGCGCCCATCTCAAAACCGATTTCATTTTGATTTTAATATATAGAGAGAAATAAATTTTGAAAAGGCATGTAGTGTGACAGGTTATGCAATATGTTTTACACAGATGGTTTAAAATTGCCTAATGTTGAATATTTTTTAGCGCTAGGTAGCACGTTGCAAGAAGGACTTATATAAGTTGTAAGAGAGGTGAAATTGAACTTGGGGTCCCAGGGACCCCACGGTGCGTTTCCAGGGTTCTATGGGGCAAAACTAACTTGTAAAAAAAGTGAATGAAATCTAAGACTACTAGTAATCTATACCCATCCTTCGGACGGGGTGCTTAAGCATGAGCTTCTTTATACACTGAAAGGGGTTTTTTTATCTTTATTGTCAACTTCTTCGATGGTAATAGTTCTTCTTTGCTTTGTTTTGCGAATTATTAAAGAAAAAAAATTTTGAAATCACGATGGTAGATTCTATCATTCCTTTAACCAAAATTTTTAAAAATTGAAAACTAAATTTTTGTCAATGTTATTTTTAATTTCTTTTTTTTTTTCAAAATTAGTGATCACGTTCAAAAAATAACTTTTTGCTTGTTACTTGTTTAATGAAAGGAGGAATTGAAAAATTAAATCGATATACAAAATTTCATATACATACATAAGTAATGTTATTATTCATTTAAAAAAATTTATTCATTCAAATTATATTCACGACGTTAAAATTAATTTTTTTTTCTTTAATCTTAGTTAGCCACAAATAAAATTACTTCAAAAAAAAATAAAAAACATTGATACATCTACATCGGAATTCGTTGAATTATTTCAAAACATAGACAGTGAAAAAATGTCTAAAATATAATTTCGTTAGTCAACCATTCGGCATAAGATGCCATTCGAATGCATAAGTTGAGGTTTTATTTCGTTCGCTAACCATTCAACGTGAGGTACCATGAGGAGGGATCTTATGCTTTTTACTCCATATTACAAATGACCACACCACTACTTTATTACAACTCCAGCTGGTTCAATTAAAGTGCACTCCATATTAGAACATGAGTTGGTTGAATGAAACTTGAGGACATCCTCTCACCCCCTGCTACATTTATAAAATTTTGCTCCATTCATCACGTGGGAACTAAAATACCTCCACTCATGCTCCGTCACGCCAACTCACAGTTCAATGAAACGTGAGGTCACAAAAACTCACGTTCCGTGCAAACTAAAAGACATGGACTCATGCCCCATCAAACTAACTCACAGTTCAATGAAATGTGAGGTCACGCAAACTCACGCTTCTGCAACACTAAAAAACTGCGAACTAAAAGACCTTGACTCATGCCCCATCACGCTAATTCACGGTTCAATTTTTCCGTGAGCTCACACAAACTCACATTTCTACTACATATATAAAATTTTACTCCATAATATTGAAACGTGAGCTGATTCAATGAAACTTGAGGACATCCTCTCACCTCCTGCTAGATTTATAGAATTCTGCTCCATTTATCACGTGGGAACTAAAATACCTCCACTCATGCTCCGTCACGCCAACTTACAGTTCAATGAAATGTGAGGTCACGCAAACTCACGTTCCTGCAACACTAAAAAACCGCGAACTAAAAGACCTTGACTCATGCCCCGTCACGCTAATTCACGGTTCCATTTTTCCGTGAGCTCACACAAACTCACATTCCCGCTACATAAATAAAATATTACTCCATAATATTAAAACATGAGCTGGTTCAATTTTTCCGTGAGCTCACACAACCTCACATTCCTACTACATATATAAAATTTTACACGTGAGCTGTTTAATATTGAAACGTGAGCTGGTTCAATGAAACGTGAGGTCACACAATCTCACGTTCCAAGTCCAAAATTTAAAAATTGCGCACATCATAGGGAGATCCTGGTGGACAATGTATTAACTACTCTTCGGGGTTGTGGAATGACGTTTGGTCGAGCGTCATAGATATGTGTACAACTTCTTCGGCCCATTTACTGGACGTTTCTTTAAAGCTTTTTTTCGAGCTTCATGGAGCTTTTCGTGAGTGCTTGAGGCGTTAAGAACGATCTCCTCGTTCAGCCCTATCACATGAAACCACTCGCAACTTCCATCTTTGCGCGTATCTCCACTTTACCTCGGACAAACTTTTACCCTCCTCAATTATATAGTAGATAATACTTGGTTAAATCAACATACAATGAGCCATACACAAAAATTATTAACATACCGATATTCCCATGATGCACATCAAAGAAATCATTGGAATTATATAGGCCATAGTAAACGCAAATTTTTGCCACAGTTCTAGCATTTTAGTGGTTCTAATATGTTGAAAAGAAAAACCTGTAATACGCACTGCACCGATACTGCATAATGTGGTGTTGTACGCTATACTTTAATTGTAGAATTTTACGACGATGAATAAACAGCAGTTTTTTGAATGTTTACGCGTAATGTTGTTGGGTTGACATATTTGACCTTGTTTTCGAATTTTGAAAATTGCTGATTATTTATTAGTATGCCCATGCGGAAAAATTTTACTGTGTTACTACACTATTCATCAGCATTCTTATTTTAGATATATAGGCTAAATAATAATTCTACTACATATTTACTGTGCTTGTTGTATGGTAGTGTAGTAAGACAGTACTACTTCTGAGGAGTATAGTTGTGCAATGGTACAGTCATGTATACAGTCATGTAGTAATATGTTAATGCATTCATCATTTCTCCTTTTTCTGATAAAGAGGCAAAGAAAGAAAGCTTTATTATATGGTATTACACTGCTATACTGCTGCACCATGCACTAACACTCATAAGTATAGTATGCTCCACAACTTCACCATACTACCAACACAATAAATAATAGACTGGTATGTCCTGTTTTTTATACATTTTTCGAAAATACTACTAATGAAGTGTCGTAATAGGGAAGTATTTTCACCAAGGGTAAAAAATCTGTTCCTAATTTCTCTATTCACTATACACAGTTACACATATTTTGGTTTTATGTACCATAAATGGCACATATAGGTGGATAAGCATGGTAAATTTGTCTTGAAGCGATTTCAGGGCAATATTTGAATGGTATATGGGTACTATTAAGAAACATCCTTTACCTAAATTTTAAACTTCCAACCACTCCCATTTTTGGGAAGGAGCACTTTAGGTAGACAATTATTAGAAATTTTTTTTACAAACACAAATTTGTCGATTTGAACAATTTTTTGTCATGTTGTAGATCCATATAAGAGGCATCCCAGAAAAATTAACACCTCTCTCCACCCTAATTTCCCTTCAAAAATGAACTTATACAACTTTCTTTAATTTTTGTTATATGATAATAATCTAGCATAAAAATTAAACCTTGTTCTTGGATGTATTTTTGACTTCCTAATAACATCTTTTCAAAATTTAAGCTCGGGTGCGTAGTCAAAATTCTCAAAAATTTAAATAGAGGACCACTGGAGATTTTGCGTCGTTTTCGCATTGATCAAGCTACTTGAACATTTCGGCTGTCCATTAAGAAATTTGAATACATTTCTATTGGTTCTCCTAGCTATAAAAGTCTGAGAACAACAACCAATGAAAATTAGAAATATTTAGTCCTGAATGATGTCAATTTGAGCATCTAAATGTTCACGTGCACTTATCACTTTTGCAGTGTTAGAGTGGTGACCGAAATTCTATCAGTGCTAATTAAGACTGATGCCTCATTGTCTGTTAATATGTATTATCACTCCACAGTTGCTTATTGGCGTCATTAGTAAACGATGCTTTTGATGAATACAGTTGAAATTTTTCACTTCATCTCAAATGGTGTAACCTGTTGTAAGACAATGAACTTTGGTACGTTTACATTTTATTGAAACTTTTTTTTGACTATGAAACTTTCAGTTCACATTAATGCGATAGTTTAAGCAAACTTTGAACATATAACATTTCCTTGTTAAGCCATCAGTATGGTGTTAGTTTGGGACCAGGATATGGTACTGGTGAACGTTCGATAAAGAAGGGAATCAAGGCTTTTTGGTTCCCATCAAAAGTGCAGTGATCGTGGCAGTTATTTTCTCGAGTGAGCGGTGAAAAAAATAAGTGATCACTGGGGTTTTTGGAACTTCAAACTTTAATATCTCCGCTACGGTGCGCTGTAAAATTTTGAAAAAAATTCCATGTGAAAGGGCATAAAATGCAGATTAATTTTCATTATTCAAAAATCCATGTGTTCACTTAAGTTTTCGTTTTATTGTAATGTAAAGTTGATAAGGCAGTGTAATTGCAGGCGCTTTCAGAACTTTGAACTTTGATAATTTTTGAAAGGTAAACGATAAAGCCTTGGAAAAAATTTCGTATGAAAAAACATTAAATCTAGATTATTTTTCATCCTTTAAATACTTATATGTCTACTCAAGTTTTCGTTGTAGATATTTAAATTTAAATCACCTTCCATAATTCATTATTTTCCAAATAGTTAATAGTTCGTTACCCAATTAAAATTTAGAATGTTATCAATCTTAATAAAATATTAATTATGAAACTATCACGAATTCACAACTTTCATTTTTATAATTATTTTGCACATCATATTTATTGCATTCGTTACTATATGTCTAAAACTTTTTCAAGCTCATTTAGCAAATAACTGGGTTGAGGGGTTCAGACTTCCGTAGTGGGTCACGTGTCACGGCTAATGTGGGGTTTTAATATGTTGTTAGTATTCATACTCTTGACCAACATACTGAAAATCAGCGTGATAATTAATATTTTACGTGGGTACGATACTGAAATTCTATTTCTTTGCATTAATTTTGTCGTTTTTCTTACCGCTAGTATAAGTTTCTAAATAATGTCACGCTTTACTTTTCAGCAACAGAAAAAAAGCAACCAAAGTTTCGTGAAGAAAATTTGATTTAGATCCTTTTTTTTAATGAGGCATTTCTTCGTATCTCTCCTTACAAGGGAGAAAAACTCAAAAATCTATCCTCAACAAATGATGAATCATTATACTACTTAATGAGTCTTCTTCAAGATCGCTTTACTAACTATTGACGAGTGGTAGAAAAACATGTAATGCAATATTTTTGCGAGAATTTCGGCGTGAAATAATTTTGCATGGTAATAATTTTTTCGTATCTGGTACTAAGACGAAGAAAAATGCAAAAAACTCACTCATGTACCAAAATTGTGTCATTTTACTCAATTGACCATCTCCAAAGTCGTTTTGTTGATGAACGGTAAATGATAGAGAAAAATGCGTTGGACACAATATGTAGGTCATTTTATGTAGATTAATTTATTATACATCTAATTTACTCGTATCGGTTATGGTAATGAAAAAAACTCAAAAAACTGGCTTTTGGGGAGTTCAAACTCTCATAGAGGGTCAGCGCTACATGAGGGAAGTTTTAGTATGTTGTTTGTAGTGTTATCAGGGTATTTTCCGTCAAATGTCTAGAATGCCTGGAGTAATTCACTACTATTTTAGTTCATTTTTCATCCATAGATGTCGTGAACGTTTCCACCAAAAAGTTCCAATAACGTCCGCCTAATTGAAGTTCGCTCGTGCCTGTGATGTCGGTGATAGCAAACGAAATGGCCATTTCCCTTACTGAAAGGTTTACTCGGCAGATACTTATTTTTTACGCCTAAGAACCCTCTCCTAGGAATCATGTATTTGAGATGGTGTAACGAATAAAGTGCTAAATATCGAAACGATTCTTCGTAGACGCTCTTTTCAAAACAACGTGTAATTGGGTAAATAGATTCAGTATTTCGGAAATAGCTGGATACACGATCGCGTGTTAGTGAAGTCCTTAGATATTGCCAAAGGAATTGATAAGGTGTACTATTTACCTGCACTTGGATATTGTCTAAACTCTTGCAAATTTTTTAACATTTCGAACATGAGTCTTTACATTTTCAAACATTTTCATTAAGAATCTGTATTTAGTTATTAAATCTTTTTTTTATAATATTATATTATTTAACGAGTATAACAATTTTTGTGAGTTGTAATTATCGAAAATTCGTTTTGCTTCAATATTCAGTATTATTTTTCTCCGGCCAGACATCCCAGCAGTTGCTCGTGATGGCCTCTTGTGTCCTCCTGTAATTCCAAAAATGCATTCAAATAAGCAGTGTTACACTTGGAATGTTCATAGTGTAAGAATTGAAAAAAGGAAAAATTCATGTACGAAGAGTAATGTTTCATCTCTCGTGTAGAAATAGAAATCCTATAGGATTTTGTTTTCTTCGTAGTAATTTACCTTAATAGTGTCGAGTAACGAATTACCAGTTAATAACTGGTATTCCGTGCCAATTTCGACTAAATTTTTTTCGCATTGTATCGATATAATTCTATTCAAGAGAGTATCCTTGGTTCCACATCCTTTGACAGAATGGAGAATCCGTCGAGCATAGTATGTGTTCGGATTGTATCCATATAGTACTGAAATAAAGCATGGTGTAAAAACAATGTGAAAAAGAGAAGAGCATCCTAGCATTGATACATGAATCATTTACCCATGTCTTTATAAGCATGCCTCTTATGTTTATGTTTTTTATGTTTCATTATATGACAGATTACTTCTTCCAATGGTTTCTCATGTTTTCTCTTGAATGCGTGCAATGTAGCGTTGAGTTGTTGGGGAGGTGTTTCTATTAGTATTCTGTCAAGTTCTTGTGTGTTCTTGTCCCACTCTGCAATACCTGTTTGAGGTATTTCTTATTGATTCGCAGTTACTTCTTACGATAGTTCAGTAACGTAATATTTATAAAATTTTTAAATTTACCTGCTATTAACAAGTCGGCTTCTCTCTCTGCTAATTCCAAATCCACCGGTCTTTCTGGTTGTCGTTCCCTCTACGAATAAAATTTCATGCTAAAATGAGTGAATTCAACATCACATAAGTACCGTAACATATAAATTTATGATTTTGTTTTACTTGTGATAATTCTATCGCAATATGTTTGATGTCGTCTCCCAAGTGATGTAAGTCTTCTTCCAAACTTCCATACGCTGTTCAGACAGGTGTAACAGCTTTAAACAAACATCATCTATTAAGAAATTCAAACGATGAATAAATTTATTCACCTTTATTATAAGCTTCCCTGAATTTAGCTTTTTCTAATGGAGGAATTGACAAAAAAATTTCCACAATGACTCCCTTATCGGTTTTCTTGTACCATCTAAATTCTCTATTCAAATCATCCAAGTATATTTCTTGTTCCGTTTTGAAAGTATCATGGACCAATTGGCAATAAGATGCTTCACCTCTACTACAACATTGCGAAGCGATATCCTTTGAACAGAAATGTTGTCGGAATTTTCCTCGAATGTTTCTATCAATAAGGTAGAATGTATTGTTACCTACTGTTATACAGTGAGAACTCGTATCTGTTTTTAGTACGTCGAATTCTTTCTTCATTTGAATTCTTTGCTCTCTGGTTCGATGACATATCATTCGAACTAATTCAGCGTAATCTGGATGATAGCGCGCATCTAGTCGAGAAATGTTGCACATGGTTTTCACGTCTTTATGAGCATCGAATTCTTCACGAGGAAAAATTGTGGATGTGCACTGTAACACGAATAAATGAAAATTGGCCGTTGATCTGATTCACATATTTTTGACACTTTTCAGTAACATAATTGTTTTCATTTAATTTGGAAATTGATTGTTCATATGTTATAATAAATTTAATAATCAATAAATCCATTTTATAAGCATTTGGAAAGGTTGAACCTCGAATTTCTTGATAGAAATCAGTCGAGTTACAAATTTTTGGGCTGTTGTTGATAAATTAATGATCAGTATGGTACAACAGTACATAGCCGTTTTATCGGGTCACATAATTTTTTTCAACTATAAGTTAGCGAGATTACCTGTTGAAATTTTCAATATCTTCATGTTTTTAGCGGACTATACTTTTCAAGTAAATCCGCTATTGCGTTCACTCAGTTTCTTAGTTTGTTTGCTTCTTTCTTTGGTTCTCGCCCGATAACTTGAGTAAAAGTTGACGGATCGAGTTGAAAGTTGGAAGAAGGGCGGGAGTAATGGTGCTCTGAAGCTGATTAGTTTTTGGACGTGATCGGACGTGAGTTTGCGTGAGGAGGCGTGAGTTGAGGTTTTTTTTTGGTTCTCGCGCAATAACTAAGATAAAATTGATAGATTGAATTGAAAGATAGAAGAAGGGTAAGATTAGTGATCATTAAAGCCACTTAATGTTTGAGCATGATGGGACATAAGTTGGCGTGAGAAGGCGTGAGTTGAGGTTTTTTGTGTTCTCATGATAAGTCGGGAAAAATTGAACAGAATGATTAAAAGATAAAAGAAGGTGTGGGTAAAATAGTTTGAGAGATTATTAGTTTTATGAGGTGATCGGACGTGAGTTTTGCGTGAGGAGGCATTCGTTGAGGTTTTTCCATTCTCCCACGATAACTCGAATAATACTTGATGGATCGAGTTCAAAGTAGGTGGAAGGGTAAGGATAGTGATGCTTTAGAGCTGATTAGTTCTTGTGAGTGATCAGGAGTGACGTGGCGTGAGGAGGCATGATTTGAGGTTTTTTGGTTCCCGCATGATAGCAGGAAGGAATGGTTGAGGGTTATAAATGATCGGGTATCTAATTCATCAGAACGTGAGGTGATTCAATGAAACGTGAGGTCACGGTTTTTCTTTTTGTATCAAAAATTTATCAGAATGTGGTGCGGATGGCTGAAAGAGTAGGCGTAGTAGTCTTGGAATTAAGTGTTTCTTGGACGTGAGTGGATGTGATTTGACGTGACCTGAGGTGACAGGGCTTGAGTCGAAAGCGATTGACACTAAATTGGGAGGATAGGTAGAGTACGCAGACTTTCAGCGATTATTAGTTTTTCAACTTGGGGAGGAATGATTTAACATGAGGTCACGTTTTTTTGTAAACGTTCGTTCTCTCGCTGGAATTGGAGTAAAACTTGACAGATTTGCTTACAATTTTGAGCAGTGGTAGATTGAGTAGATTTCTAGAGTTGATTGATTTTTGAAATCGAATGAGCATGAGGTAACGTGACGTCATGTAATTTTAATTTACAGTTTAAAATATAAATTTCAAAAATGAGTATAATGGAGGATAAGAAAAGTTGGCCATCCTCGAAATCATGTCGAACGTGAGGAAGTATAATTTTACATACGGTCACGTTTTTTTGAACAAATTGTCTGAAATATTATCGTTTATCCAAAAAAAGAAATAAAATAAACTCCGCATTTATACCTATAAGCCAGTGAAGATAAAGTTTGAATGTAAAATAACCTGACCTCACACGATTCCAAGTTTTAGATGGTAAGAGGGTTAATTACGTGAGGTCGTATTTTGTATGATACTTGATAAAATTTAGAATAAGTGGAGTTAGTAGAACATTTAAATTTTATAAAAATTTTTTATTCTGTTAAAAAAATAAATTATTCTAATAACATTCTCTAAAACAGTATAATTACTAATTAGTAAAGTCCGCTTTTAAGATACTGTAGTATCTTCTAGTTTTTTTATAAAATCAAAAAATCTCTAAGAAATATAAGTTTTTCCATATGGTTTAGAGGTAAAATGACAAATTGCATTGAAAATATATTCGTTATATAATTATGATGAAAATTTAAAGCAACTAAGCCCATCCAAGACTCACCCCCGCTATTTTCGACTGTGTTATTAGTTTTATTATAGTCAATTTGATAAATATGAACATTTGAAAAATATATACTATGAATGCTTGGGTTTGTAACATACCGATATTCCCACGGCACACATCAAATAAATGATTGGAATTATATACGCTAAAGCGATCGCCAATTTGTGCCACATTCTAACATTTTACTGATTCTAAAGCGTTGGAAGAAAAACTAGCAGTTCACACAAGTACTGATTCTGATGAATATATGGTGTATGTTATTCTTCAACAGTAGGATTTTACGGCGATGAATAAACTGCAATTTTTTAAATAATGGAGCGTAAAGTTGTCAAGTTAACATATTCGACCTTGTTTTTGAATTTTGAAAATTATCGATCAAATATCAGCATGCCCATGTGACAAATTTCATCGTCAATACGAACTGTACTGATGCTCATTAATGTGTTGATAAGTTGACGTATTTCATTGGTTGAAGATGATTTGTTTGAATTTTCAAGCAAAGTAGTTGGCTTTTAATTGAACAGCTTTATAGCTATAGCGCTCTAGCTTCATAAATCAATAAAAAGTTATAGGAAGGTTAAAGTAAGGGGAAATAATTTGTTCGCGATTTTATACAAAAAAGTGAGTCAAAGATACCTACATATCTTTATTTCAGCTTCGTGAGTGAATTTGAAGGGGAGCGATAAAACATCTTTTTGAAGAAATTTTGAGTCATGAAATTTTTTTAATCTTTCATAATTATGTGCTCATCATGGCTCATCAAATGAAACTAGAAAAATCAAAGTTTGTATATCGATAGTTTAAACAGGGTTGTACAGTAGACTTCAAGTCTACGCAGTTACGCGAAATCGTTTACTTTACATAGTTTACCCGTAGATTTCGCGTAATTGCGTAGATTTGAAGTCTATGTACAACCCTGAGCCAATAGTAAATTATGATGCAGTGATGGGCAATTCTTGGTTATTTGAATAAATGACCGTAATTTGGGTAAATTACTTCGGTTATTTTACCTGGTAGTTTAGACTTCTTAACACTTCTATTAGCTATGACGTCAATAACTCAATATTTCATTTTTTTTTCGAGATATTTTTTCGGATTTTTGGATTTTTTACCCGTTGTTTATGTGAAGTCTACATTGTTGAATATTGACATAGTCTACACGATGTTTACATGGTCTACACGAAGTTTACATAGATTACATACTTTACGTGAACATGTAAACAACAAAGTTTATAGGTAAACTACCATCCTCAAGTTTAAAAGGAAAATGTTTTAGGTCCAAAGTTTACTTTAACCCTCTCATTAATATCAAAAGAGCGTTCACAGTGATAAGAAGATTTCAAGCAAATATGGACATTATTACGTTTTTTTAAGTAATCAGTTGACTGCAAAAATGTAGTATACAAACCAAAGAACGAGAACGAAGAACAACAAGAACGGAGAATTTTCATTGTTCCTGAGGAACAGGACCAAGAACGAGAACATAAAAGTGATATATCTGAAGAATAAAGAACAGAACGAGAACAGAATATTTTCAAACTGAAAGATCAAAGAACAAAACGAGAACCAACTAATGAGCAATGTTGAAGTACAAAAACAAGAACAAGAACGATGTCATTTTTTGTTGTTCTTCGTTCTTTTGGAAGTTCATGATTTATTATAAAATTAATAGATATCACGAGGGGAAAGAGAAAATAAAAAATTTATACTTGAAAGCGGGCAAGTGCTATACATACCCATATAAGTGATTTTTTTTTAATTATTAGCTTCAATCAATTGATTTTCAATTTCAACAACAACATTAACTGTAAACACGTTATCAAAAAAAAGATAAAAGAAAAAGTTGAAGAACGAGAACAGAACGAAGAACGAACAAGAACAAGATCATAAAGGATTGAATGAACAAAGAACAGAACGAGAACAACATTGTAAAGAATTAAAAGAACGAAGAACCGAAGGAGAACAGTTGAAACACTGAGAATAAGAACGAGTCAGGAACAGGATCAAATCACTGGGTCTTTCCAGGAACAAGAACAGACCTATGTTCGTTTCTACAACACTGTGTCCAACAAACGGATCGCCAGCACCAAAGAGCCACCAGTGAAATTCACGTATGTTCGGATAGGTTTGGATTCGCTGGTGATAATTTTGTTCAGAGTACTGGGATCCTTCAGCGAAAGAGTCGGTACCTGGTGGTAAAACGATGAATTACTGAAAACGGGGATTTCAATAATTGATAAAGTATCATTATTGGCAATGAATTAATAATTGTGGTACTGAATTGAATTATTTTGAATAGAATTAATTGTTTTTTGTTCAATGGTAAAGATGAATTGAATTACTATGTTATTGTTGCGAAATAAATGATTATTTTTCATGCACTTACCAATGACTAGTGATACAATTATCGCGAATATCATAAATACCATGCGAAAGAATCTCATTTATAAACCAAAATGATAGATAAGTATTAAATTAGCCAAACCCAATTCATTCATTTCATTTATTCGATTTATTTTCAAATAATTTAAACATTTCACTGTGTGAGTCCACAACTGGCGGCTAAAATTCCCCGTTTTCAGAACTGATAATACCATTTACATGTAAACACGACACTAGCGCGCCACTGCTCTGAAGGGTCCCAATGGTATGTCCACGTTTTGTTTAAACCTTCTTTTGAATGATCGGATCTTCATCATTTGAGGAATCTTAAATTGCTTAATTTCGTAAATATGGGCCTATGTGATTTCTAAGGCAAGAATTACTGAATATCCTGAATTCACTCTCATAGGTGGTTTTGCTAGGTTGAGTAAAATTTCTGGTCAAAAAAAAAAAAACAAGCATATCCATTTGAGAACCTCCTCCTTTTCTCTTTTTTTTTAAATCGACATTGAGAAGTTCAACTTGATTCGCAACATTTTTTCGAGGAAATGCTGATTCCATGCAGTTTGTGATTTCTTAACATTGGAGTAAAGCTGCTGAAAATTTCGACTCCTCCTTACCACGTTCCACATAGAAATGAGGCTTTTCATGGGTTGATTTTTGTTTACTTGTTATTGGATAAATCTTTTATGAAAGATTTTTCATTGGGTATTTTTTTTGTGTAATACGCAGCGAAGACACTATGAAAAGACAGTTTCAATAATAGCACAATAGAAAATACTATAAAAACTAAAAAGTCCTTAGATTGAGATGTGAGTTGGATTATCCAATAGAATTTAACCTGACTAGATTTGCCATCAAAAAGCTCTTTTTTTTCTCCTACCCTTCTTCTAATTCATTAATGAAGCTTAAATTTTGATATATTGGTGTTTTGATTTCACTCTATCGTGTGATATCAAGATCGTGAATTTTAAAGTTTTTTGCATTTGTTTATTCTCCCTAAAAAATTTGAATAAATCTCTGTTTCAAATGGAATCAAAGATGTTGATGAAGTATTTGTAGATTTTGGGAAGAACAATCGTATACTCAATGTTGAGGGATTTTCCTGCACAGTTGGTCGCGCTAGGAAGTGGGGATGTATATCTTAGGCATAAGTGAACAAAAGTTGGACATTTGCCATATGACTGCAACTTGTGTGAAATGCTGGTCAAAATTATTTGAATGTTGAGCATGGAAATTTGAAAATTTAGGGTAAAAATATATTTTCATTCTCTTCCCCTCCCATTGTACCTTAGAGTAATATTCCACGTTTTAGTGTACATATGTAAGAAATAGTTGACTCCCAATGTAGATTGAATATAAGTTTTGCTTAAAATAGTAATTACAAATTCGTTGTGTGAAAGAGGAAGAGAGTAGAAACATGAAATGGAAAAAAATGCAAATAATTTCATTTATATGTAGGAATTACATGCAAATAGGTATACGAAAGTAATACGAATGTTCTAGAATGGTTGGAATAAATGAACAACTCGTAGTATACGATTTTCGGTCGAATATGGTCGCGTTTTTATGACGTTAATTTTTTCGCAGGTGTTTCAGAGTAAACCCTGGTATGGTGAATTGTTATAGAGGCAGCGTACAGCTCAGGTATTGAAATTTCGTAGTGCACAATGCATGTGTTGTGCAGTTAATTAGGCAGGTAGCACGCTAGCTACAACGAATCAGTCTCGTTGGAATAATTTTTTCGCCATTCGTACACGTATAAACGAAGTACACGGTTTGTCTTGTGATGTGGGGACGATCACCTTAACGTTCTAAATATAGAGGAATCTTATTTCGAATATATATGGAAAAAAATTTGGCACCGAGGATGAGAGGAGAACGAGGTTATCTATGCTAAGAGAGGCGATATTAGGGAGTGTAAAAGCGCTCGAAAAACGCGGGCGAAACCAGCTGCCCGACGTTTTAAAAACGCCACAGCGTACAACAGATGCTCGTACAGCGACGACGTCAGCGATCCTTCATCGGTATCTCGTTTTCGGAGTGTGCGCGCGATCGGCGACCAAATTGTCCTTCTGCGGTGGCACACGCTCTCTCGGACCCAGCTGCCCCCGAGGCTCGTGTCTTTTCTTAAAACGAGACAGCTGGCGTGGCGTTTTTCGAAAAGACACCCGGTCCGCGTCTTACTTTTTTCACCTTTTTGGTTTCGTCGGGTTCTTTAACAAACGTGACAGGATGAAGAAGTAACGTGTTGCTCCTGGTTTTATTGTTATTTCCCCCGCTCCTTATTCTCGGCCGAGCGTCGTCTTCCCGTTTCTACAATGTGTTTAATTGAATCATTGCTGACGAACTCGAACACGTGCCAGCCACGCAGCCCGTAACCGGGTGTTAACGATCGAGGGTGAAAGCGCAGCGCTACGAGACAGTTTACTATATGAACTTATGGATGGTAATGTGGCGCGAATATCGGGATGAATTTTTTGCCCAGTGTAACCTTGACCTCGCCAATGAACGTATTTTAGAGTTTATGTGGTTCTGTTGACTTAACGTACATTTATACACGTGCACTGTATCGTGAGAAAGATTCGATAATCGTTTTATATCATTTATCGACTATAAACGACTTTAACCAATGATGCGATTCGTAGATGAGACGCTCAAGTTGTCTGTATACTGAATGATATCCACTCGAAAGTCCAACACATCTTTTGTACCTACATTATTTTAAATCAGACTCTCACCAATAAATGGTGTCTAAACTTCGACCAGAAAACAGTTATGTGATGAAGTAATCGAAAAGAATATAAAAAAAATGTTGGACATGTATAGCATGCTCTCAATATTTAAGGAGCAATAAAGCCTTCAAAACTGTGAGATTATAATTTTTCATTTTTTTTTTTTTTAGAACAATTCTTGTCATTTTTGTAGAGAAGGGAGTGAAGTTTTATGAAAGGTGCATCACATGGTCACTACAGTGAAATGAATTTTCGCTATTTTCCAGCATCAAAATGGCTATGGTAAATTAGTTGAAAAATGACCTTAATAGTATGCTCAAAAAATTTCAGCTCTCTAGGTCCATAGTAATATTTCTCATAGTGTGGTCAAAGTTGGAAAATTTTTTAATTTTAGGCAAATTGAAAATTTTTTGCATCCAAGGCTCACATTTTATACGCCACCTATTAATGATAGAATAATAATCATTTGTGTTGGGAAAATGCATGTAAGTTATGAAAGGACCTCTGCATAGTAAGAAAGTTGATTTAGAAAATATTATTTTAAATTTTAGGAACCAAAATATTAGCCTTGTGTGCGGAAAATTTTAGTTTACTCAAAAATTTCTACATGAGTTTTTAATAAAATCAATAGTTATTACAGCCTACCTGATTTTTGAGAGGGTGAGTCTTCAAATCTTCACGTTTCAGTCTATTTGTAATCATCTAGCAAATGTCCAACTTTTTGGTATGTATTTATTTTTTTACCTCCATGCGTAGCGCCGACGGGTATTCATGAAATTCGCTCAAAGCTTGGTGGGAGACTGTTAATAGAAATTTAACAAAACCACTTTTTTGCTTTTTTTGATACACCTCAAAATGGCGGATCACTCAAATTTTGAGGGGAGCTGGAGAAGGGGTAAATGGCTCAAATTTTTCGTTCTCATCTCATATGAAAGAGTGAGTCATAGACACCGACATATCCAAGTTTCAGCTTTCTAAGTGCATTTTGAGGAAAGCTAGAGCAAAAAATGGCTTTTTGAGGAAGTTTTGAGTCACTAAAATTTCTGAAATCTTTCATATATCTTCACCAAATCAATCTATAAAGGTCAAAGTTTGTATGTGGGGTTAGTTGGTGACCAAAATATGAACTCTTAAATTTGGATCAAAATAAATACAAAATGGCGAATTATCAAAATTTGAGTATGGTTTGAGGAGCTTCAAATTAGTAAAAATATAATTAATATGAGCTCAATAGCTCATATGATTATGGAATATGATAATTACACCATATCCCCACTTCACTTCCATACATGATGTGGGAAGGGAGAAGAAGAGGTTATCGACCCGAAAATGTGGCAGGGATGCACGAAAAGTCGATAATTTTTCATTGATGAGTCATATGATAAAATGAGCCCAGGTGACTAATTTATTGTGATTTTAGCTTGTCAAGTGAATTTGGAGGGGAGGGGTTAGAGGAAATACCGCTTTAGGAGGGGAAATTGCTGCTAGAAATTTCATGAATCTTCCATATCTCGTCATCAAATTGACCTAAAAACGTCAAGTTTCGTGTGTAGGGTTAGTTGATCACCAGACTATGACCTCTTTAATTTTGGTCAAAATGAATCCAAAATGGCGGATCGTACTAATTTTAATTGATACATTCAATTGGGACCTGAACACAAAGTCGTTGACATGTAGTGGCGAAAAGTGTAAGTGTTGTAATGAGGATTAATATATGTGGCCTGTATAATGTAAACAACGTAAATTTTTATCCTAAATTGTGTTCATTTTCTTTGTATTTTGAAAAATTGCTGGCTACCTGTTTAAAGTGATTTATAAACCTTGGTCGGTGTAAATTGCTGATATAAATCATACAGTCCCCATTATCCTCACTGGAACACTAGAGCTCAAGCGGTTCCAATTCTTTATTGGTTCTCAGTTATTTGTGTTTTTTTTTTTTTTTAATTATCTACCTTTGAAGTCTCTTTGTTGTAGGTTGTTTTCCGATGAAAATATTTTATCTCCCTTCACTTTGATCTATGAGTTGGTTTTTTTATGATTATTATGCTTTTTAGGCATTTTTTGACCTTTTGACCTCTCCACCTCCCCTCTTTCATTCTTACATTTCAACTTTATCAAATTAAATTTTTGTTGTGCATAACTCTTTTTAGCTAAAAAAGCTCAGCCAATTTGTGAAACTTCAAAAGATAGACATATATAATTAATTATGAGTTAATAATATTTCGTATGGATTGACTTAGGAATTGAAGGAGCTACCTGCGCTGATAAATTTGGTATTGATCAAAATTCTCATTTTTCTAATATTTTATAACCTATATATCGTACTTGCTCTTAAATCTTTAGATAAGATACATATTTAATTACGTTGTTCTTTTCATGTTAGAATGTTGGCGAGACCTTTAGATGAACTAAATGTAAAAATTAAAAAATTAAAGGAAAAGTACAATTTCATTATTTTTAAAACTAGCAGAATGTATTTAAACTGGAAAAATTCGCTTGATAATAGCCAATAGTGTTGAATCTGGTCGTGGATATTTTATAAAAATTATAAAAGTCAAGTTATAGTGTATGTATACTAATAAAAAATTTGTATTCTGAAATACTACATTTCAACCACTTCAAAGTGTCTTTCACTCTTCAGTATTGAGAGTAGGCTATATGTACATTAGGGTGGTTCATAAATACGTGTTGAAATTTTTTTTGCTAATAATCTCTGAGAATGTTCCTTTTACATGAAAATACTACCTACTACAGAAATTAAATCAAAAAACTAATTTAAAGTGATGGCGCTGTAAGATTTATTAATGTGATTTCTTATTAGTAACAAAAAAATGTAGCCATGTTTTTTGTTATTTTCAGATTGACAATTACAAGTTATGCCATATATACTCCAGAATAGCTTTAATTGTTTTCTTCAATAAATTAAATTTTCTATAATTAAGCGGGTTTTATGTTTTAGAATAATTTTCACATCAAATAAATCCTCATTTTTCAACAACTATGCACAACCTCTAAGGTGTTTTTTTACTCAGTATTTAAAGTACAATTTTTTTTTTTTTTTTTAATATATAATATTGGAGATTATGGACTTGAAATTCAAAAAAAGTGAAAGTTAGACCAGCCTAATATATATTTAATTTTTCGTTATTCTCAGCATATCCCACAACAATTTTTCGCTCCAAGTTTACATACTCTGTTTTGTCATCACAAGTTAATAAAGTTATTTAAAATTCATCATTACAAGATATATCGAGTTAATGTCTGAAATCCTGTTACAGATTTGTTGTCGGTAATCGAATGAATCGCTGGATCCCGTATCAACGTTAGTCCTGCTCAGGTAACATTAAGTGTAAAGAAAATCATGCTTTAATTTTAAACGATATACACATCGTATTAAACCAGCAGGGAGTTTTTCGGAAATAGAAGAGCGTGCTGCATGTATCGAAAACATCTGTTCTTATTTGGTTTACTTATACGCGTTTTCCAAGATATAGGATCGGGATCGGACTGGTACAAAGGTGTTCGTTGAAATGGTCCGTTTGTCACCCATTTAGAAGAGGATTTTTATTGTATTTTTATGGCCTATATGCGGTGAAATTATTCCAACGAGTCGGATGGTTTTGGTGCTACGCTGATCTAACATCGATTTATCGATACCTGTTGAAAATTGTTATGGGCTATAAATTTCCGTACGGGTGTAACGATTAAGGGTGATCGGATTAATATGGGGGTGGATTTATTTTCCGCATTCTCGGTGTTTTTTACGATGTCCTGATGGAAGTTGAAGCGATTAAGAATAAAATTTACTCCTGCAAATTTGTGAAACGCAAGTGGAAATTTTTTTCGCGTGTTTTATATGTTGCATAATCCCCGAGCCGTGAATTTTTAATCGTGTTAGTTTTACGTTTGTAGTTGGGTGAGGTGCAAATTCCATCTGTACGAACTACTGAATGATACGAAGTGGGGATTGAATGACCTCGAAGTGTATTGCAGAAAATTTCGCCCGATAGGTTTTACCAAGTTGAACGAAGTTTTAAGAACAAATTTTAGTAAATTTCTTTCATTATTTAAGGGCTGTTAGAATGATAAAATGATTATTACTTCATTTATTTTCCTTAAAAAAATAAATTTCTATATATTTAAAATACTTAAGACTCTTGTACTCTCCATTGATGTATTTTACAAATATTTTCTGTGCATGAATTTTATTTGAGTTATGGAAAGGGGTTTCAGGTTATTATTTCGAAACTGCTGTTCTTCCGCTGTTAAGTCTTTTAAAAATGTCAATTACTAAAATGTTTAATATACAGTTTTTTATTTTGTTATTGAATTCATCAGAAGTCCACTATTCTTAATTTTGCTCAAAAATGAAAATTCCGGAAAAATGTGCCTAGATTATAATGAACTTAAGGGACCTGCAAAGTATTCTCAAGGTCTACGATAACGCTCAGCTTTATTGGTATTCCTAAGAAGAATTGATTTCTGATTGTTTTCAAGGATTTGTGGATTTTTTTATTCTATATTTATGTGTATAATTATCGAAAAAGGTGGAAAAAATTGAAATAAAACCATTATTTTAGCTACGAAATGAAAAACTTATTATTTTGAACCCAACTATTCTCCTTTTCTCTTCATCAGTCCACTACTCTTCGTGACTGGAGCTTTTTGAAGTCTTGAAAACATTTTTTTCGAGTCTAAAATATTATGTAGAACATGAAAAATATCAGACAGTGAGGCATAAAATAATGCAAGCACAACTGAAAATTTTTTAGGACCCCCTGAATGACCGAAAAATTAACGTTGTAATTTTTTGCCTTGTGTGGAACTATTCGGGTGATTATGATTAAAATTATCACCATCGTTCAGAAATAATTACTTTTATTTTAATTAATCGTGTTTTTAGAACCCCTCGAGATGTTGTAAAAACACATGTCATTTTTTTCAGTCTCAGTGGGATAAGATGAGATAATGGAGCGTGTAAACTTTTTTCGTTAATCAAAAATTTTTGTTAAAAAAGGAAGATATTATCTCGAAAATTTTCGATGCAACCTACGCATCATACGTAATCGTGGTTGGGAGAGAGGGAAGCTTCGGTATTTTTTTCAGTTATAAATAACATTTTTTTTTTTTTGATAATTTGTATTTCATGTCATAATTATTTTTATAATTAATGAAATAGGTAATAATAATAAATGTATTTCAAGTTTTACTACATTTATATGTTTGAAAAGAGGCCTTAAAAATGTTAATACAGTTGCTCAGCGGAAAAAAAAAACGTAAGCAGCCATGCCCAATTACTGGAGTTGAATTTTTATTTATGGCTTGTTCAGATTTAGATAATGTTGTTGCCCTTTTCATGCCGACAGGCTATACCCATTATCGTGTCTGTAAACTTCCATGTACCTTCTAAAACCTTCAAAGAAATTAAATTGAGGATATGTAGTAATATATGGGTGAATAGATGAAGTCGATCCTTGAAATTTCCTGACTTAGTTTCCCTTTTTTAAATCTTGTTTAGCTTCCGCTTCCCTTCAAATTGGTTATTTGTGCTCACTCGGTCATATTACACCATAATCGAAAATATTGGAATTTTCGTTTACTCCCCAAAATATTCAGGACGATAACCCCCTCCTCTTTCCATCCATCGTCTAGTATATTCCTCATCTCCAATAATAACATTAGTTCATATTTATCGAATTTGAGGTATTTAAAGATCCTTGAGCCTTCTTCGTAATTTGACTATTCTTCATTTTGTATCTATTTTAAACGATATTCTGTTGCTCAATCCTTCCTCAAATTTTCATGATCCACGATTTTGACTTAAATTAAAGGGCTCATATTCTGATCACAAGGAAATTCCACGTACATAGTTTGACTTTCCTAGATTGATGTAGTAAAGAGATATGGAAGATTCAAGAAATATCATGAGTCAAAACCTCCTCAAAAATTTGTTTTCTGTTCTAAGCTTCTCAAATTCATTTACAAGATAAAATTTTGATATCGTGGTGTCCTTGACTCGGTTTCTGATGTGAGATCATGAACAAAAATTTTGAGGTATTTGGCCCTTCTCCTAGACTTTTCTGTTACTCTCAATATTTGAGTGAACTGTCAGTTTTAACTGAATTGAAAATCCGAAAACTTAGCTTTGCTTATTTCTTAGAACAGTCCCTTATCATATTTCTTAGGGGTATACAGAAATCATATATAGGTAATGAAAAAAATGCTATGAAACAATTTGAATTTCATTGACTGGAGCCCATATATTTTTATGATTATTATTATCATCATCATCACCTTTTTTTCCCCCTCGAAACAATTTTATGACTTTACCCTGCCAATTTTACAAGGTTTTTATTAAAATTTACAACCTTTTTTTCTTTTGTATGCTTGCTATCCTTTATAACTGTACCTTTTATACCTGCTATTCAAAACAAGGATGCGCGCGCATCTCAAAACCGATTTCATTTTGATTTTAATATATAGAGATGGAGAATAGAGGTAGAGATAGAGTTTCTTTTTTTTTAATTTATTGTCATTAGCTAAGTCTTTAACTTAGAAACGACAGCTGCTACACCCTACCTGATTTGCGAAGGGAGGGTAGGGGGAGGGTAGAGTCTTACAATTTCCAACCTTTTGGTATATACTTTTTCTCAACGCGTAGCGCCGGCGGGTAATCATGAATTTCGCTCAAAATTTAGTAAGAAACCCTTCTTTAAATAACAAAAAAAGGTATGTTTTTGTTTTTTTGGTGAACCTCAAAATGGCGGATCACACAAATTTTGAGGGGAGCTGGAGAAGGGGTAAATGGCTCAAATTTTTCATTTTTCACCTCATATGAAAGAGTGAGTCATAGACACCAACATATACAAGTTCCAGTTTTATAAGTGCATTTTGAGGAAAGCTAGAGCAAAAAATGGCTTTTAAAGGAAGTTTTGAGTTACTAAAATTTCTGAAATCTTTCATATATCGTCACCAAATCAATCTGTAAAGATCAGACTTTGTATGTGGGGTTAGTTGATGACTAAAATATGACTTCTTGAATTTGGGTCAAAATAAATACAAAATGGCGAATAATCAAAATTTGAGTGCAGCTTGAGGAGCCTCAAATTAGTAAAAATGTGAATAATATGAACTCATATGATTATCGAAGATGAGAAGTATACCATATCTCCAATTCACTTCCATATATGATGTAGGAGGGGAGAAGAAGGGGTTATCGGACCTCTAAAGTCGATAATTTTTCATTGCTGAGTTATTTATGATAAAATGAGCTCAATTGACTGATTTATTCTGATTGTACTTCTCAAATGAATTTGGAGGGGAGGAGTAAGAGGAAAAACTACTTTGATGGTGGGAAGTTGCTGCAAGAAGTTTCATTAATCTTCATTAAAATTATCATAATTATTTAAATAGGAAATAATAAAGTTAATTTAAAAAAAAAATTACAAATATAACAAAAAAAATTAAATTTTTAATTAAAGAATATGGATCAAGATTAATTTCCATATTTCATCACCAAATCGACCTATAAAGATCAAACTTCGTGTGTAGGGTTTGTTGATGACCAGAATATGACCCCTTGAATTAGGATCAAAATGGGTCCAAAATGGCTCATCGTCAAAATTTGAGAATAATTTGATGAGTATCAAATTGTCGAAATTTGAAAAATCTTACCTCATATGATTATTGCAAGCAAAAAATACTACATTTGTTCTAAATTTAACTTCCTAAGTGATTTTGGAAGTGATAGGGTAGGGGTTTTTAGACTTGATGTTGGGTGTGACCTTTTGTCATGAAAGAGTTAGCAACATTATTCGCAAACCTGAACAATCCCCAGTTGAAAACTCAGCTCCACTAATGCGGCATGGCTGCTTACTTTTTTTTCTTCGTAATAAGTAAATAAAAAATCAAATATATTAATATTATTTATTCAAATTAATACGATAATTCATAGCATAAATACTACAATAAAAAAATCGTATAAATGTTAACATGTTGAAAAATTACGCTATAACACTTCGAAAAATTCTAAAGAAAGAATTTGCAGACAAAAATAATGTAAAACGATGTGAATGAATAGATAAGAGGTAGGAGGTAATAAAGTTATGTGCATCATGTATTATCTTTACTTTTCAGGATGAAATTTCGCGATAAAAAACATTACGTGTCGTGAAAAGGCGGGGAATAAGGCTTCGATTTATCTCGAGCGAATCGAATGTCCATCTTTGTTTTTCTGGTCGTGTATAAAAAAAATCGATGCATGCGTACACGTACATAACGGTAATGGGCGGCTAATCGGAAATGCTTTTTAATTATTTCACAATCAAACAATTAGCAGGTCATACATCACTTAATTTAGTTAATTACTGTATTTAGCGTGGCTGAAATTGTACATGAAGCCGGTTATAATCATCGGTCAGTGACGAATGAAAATGTAATTTTAAGCCGCTATTCGCTTTTGTTACTTTTTGCATGGCCGCTTGCTGTTGGCGCAGGTACTGACCTTGCTCGTCCCTTATAAAGTTATCTGGGGCTTGAAAGTACGAGGCGAGGTAATTTTCGCCGCTTGCCTCGTTTTAGCGTTATAACTTTATATATGACTAGTTAGCGTGAGATTACAAAGGAAGAAGACGTGAAATAATATTGTGTAATTATAACATAACGGTACTATTGGCGAAGAACGGACTCATCGTATGATACGGTTATGGTATCTGTGTGGTCGAAAATTATACACGAACTAGGGATACTCTGGAAACGGAGAGATGCCGCTATTAGGGGTTTAATTGTTGGCGAAAACAAAAACACCGGTAGTGGGCTAATTACAGGGCGATTAAAAAATTGGCGAAGAGTGTAAACGTCGAGGTTCGCTTTAATTATTCCAATTTATTCTGACGAGCACGTGCTCGAAGTTATAAACTTGGCCGTTTTCTATCACCTGCTACCTGTACGAGACGATGGTATCAGCTGCCCTCTGATATTTAGAAGAATTTGGCGAATCGAGTAAAATTCCAGTTGCCCTATGATTGATACACGAATTTGTATTAAACGTACGTGGAGACTATTGACGTGTGAATAATTTAGTATATTTCTAAACGTGTTAATTATGTATGGAAAGCAACGACCCTTCGAGTAGGTTTGTTTCAGACGTGTTCGTAGAAAATTCAACACCATCGTGTAATCCGATTAACTGACTTCATTCGGCACCTGAGAAAGCAATTATTCGTGTTGAATTAAATACGCGTGGAAGTTTTGTTGACGTGATAACCTTTCATCACGACCTATTGAATCAGGTACCTCGTTGTTCGCTTCAAAATTTTAGCTTACTGGTGCCGAAAGGTTATGCAACAATATTGACGTTATTTTTGAAATTCGAAACGTTTCCACTCTTATTGTTATTATTATGAGTTATTCATGGCAATGATTATTTTTAGTGTTTTTAGTCGTCATTACGTCATCGTGTTGTATAATTTGATGCAATCAGTTTAGCACTTCTTTCTATGAAGTGTTACAAAAAAAGGATCGAAAAATAGTTGAGGTGCTTCAAAATCCTAGGTAATATATTAACTCCAGCAAATGTGCCTCTGGCCAAGTTGCAGTATATGATGCAATAAAATGAAAGAAAAAAAAAATGATAATCAATAAATAAATGAAAGAAGAGAACAAAAAAGCTCTATTATTACACGAGAAGAACAAGATCATTAGAGAACTATGTAAATGCGAATAGTTTTGGAGTACAGTCCAAAGAAATTCAACTATGAAGTTGGTGAAAATTTTCAACTTTATTGTTCCGCTTGGGGTGAAGTCAAGAAATCATCATGCACATTTATTTCTTATAGGAAAAATTTTGCGTTACCCTTTGGACGTCTTTTGGTAATTTTTTGATGATCGATGACCATGTATGATGATTTAACCATCTTACATTAATTCTGCTTTACTGATCTTTAGAGATAGAAATTCTGGACATTGGTGGTGGCTTTCCATGCCCGTAGGCACACTCAGTATAGAGTCTAAAAACCACCATCTTATCACTTCCAAAACAAACTACTAAAAGTTGAACTTTGGATATGTAGTTTTCCATCTTCTTGTTCACAATTATCTATGAGTACATACTTATCAAATTTTAACTATTTCAGGCTCCATAATCTGGCGAACCATCATCTTAAATCCCTTATGAACAAAATTTATAACCTAATATTCTAGTCCCACATAAACACAACCACGAAGTTTCAGCTTTCCGAGTACATTTGGTGAGAAGGAAAGGATGATTCATGAATTTTTCTGACTGTTACCTCTGTGAAAGCCATTTTTGTTTTAACTCCTCTCGATATTCACTTAGAAAGCTGAAATTTGAATATGATAAATGAGTAATTAATTTAATTAATTGATAAATAATTAAAATAATTAATAAATCACTAAATATAGAAGTAAATTAATGAACTAAACTAATGAATAAATTAATAAATAATCAAATAAATAAATAAATCAGTTTAACAGTGAATTAATAAATAATTGAATAAATGAATGATCAAATAAAAAAAAAATTATCAATAAAATAAATAATTAAATTAGTAGATAGATAGGTACACAAACAAACAACGAATGAACAAATAAATAAACAAACAAATAAACAATCAAACAAATAATAAACAAAAAATAAATGATCAAATAAACAAATAAATAAATAAATAAATAAATAGGTAGATAAGTAAACAAATGACTGTGTGAATAAATAAATAAATAAATCAGTTTAGCAGTGAATTAATAAATAATTGAATAAATGAATGATCAAATAAAAAAAATAAATTATTAATAAATAAATAATTAAATTAGTAGATAGATAAGTAGACAAACAAATAAACGAACAAACAAACAAACGAATGAACACACAAATAAATAAATAAATAAACAAACAAACAAACAATCAAACAAATAATAAACAAAAAATAAATGATTAAATAAACAAATAAATAAATAAGCAAGCAAGCAAACAAAAAACAAACAAACACAAACAAACAAATAAATAAATAAATAATTTATTGAATACATTATTTAATCAATTTAATAATTAAATAAATAAATGAATAATTTTATTAATTTAACAAATGAATGAATGAATGAATGAAAAATTTAATTAATTTATAATTTAATGAATAATTCAATTAAACAATAATGAAATAAATTGACAATTAAATTAATTAATAAATAATTTTAAAAAATCGATACTTGAATAAATTAATGAATAATTGAATAAATAAATGAAATAGATGAATAATCTCAAGTTCAGTTCCAATTCATAGCGAAATATGATAATTTCACTAAGAGGGATTCCTCCATGCTGTTAAGTGAGCGGACTAGTGTATTATGTATTATAGGTAGCTATTATGCCAACAATGCAATCCCGTGCCCACGTCCTTGTCGACCCAACAGCAGCTCTCCCCCAGACCAGTCATCACTTCAAAACAATAATATATCTTTTAATTTTTATGCCTAACCTGCACTTCTTTCGGTTTCCATCCTTCCTTTAGAAGCATGTTAGTGTCCCCCAAACTTCTTAAAATTGGGTATAGTGAGTAAGTCTTGCGACAGGGAGTTGAACAGCCTAGATCCAGTGTGGCAAAATTTCCATGAAGTGTGCTTTTTCGAAAAAGCTTCACAACAACTTTTCCTCTCCTCTTCTTTCGACCACGGATTATTGAATTTTCAGTCAAAGGACCATTCGTTTTATAAATGTAACAATTAATAGAAAGTAAAAAGAGATTCGAGAGCCTAAGCCCTTCAGTTTCGGTGAAGATTAAACTAGGTCGAATGATTAAAACAAAAATAACAGTTGATTAAATTGATAAATGAGTGAATAAATTAAATATGTAATAAATAATTTAATTAAATAACGAAATAAATAAATAATTTAAGTAGATAATGAAATAAATAAATAGAAAAATAAATAAATAAATAAACACGTAATCATATAAATAAAGTAAAATAATAGAAGAGTTTAAAATAATTTTAATTATAATTAATGAATTAATAAGAATTAAATTTATTAAAATATTTAAAAATAAAATTATTAAATAAAAATTAATTATTAAAATGAAAACA
This sequence comes from Phenacoccus solenopsis, assembly GCA_009761765.1. Taxonomy (NCBI): domain Eukaryota; kingdom Metazoa; phylum Arthropoda; class Insecta; order Hemiptera; family Pseudococcidae; genus Phenacoccus; species Phenacoccus solenopsis. Next base: position 26,658,456 of record CM019755.1, on the reverse strand, counting down.
TCATTAAAAATAATAAATATTATAAAAATTAAAAAATTTTTAATTGAAAATATGTAATAATTAAGTAAATAAATAAATAAATAAATATTGATAGTATCGATACTTCAATAGTTTGATTATCAACCATTTTTAAAGTGCCCTTCATGAATCTAAACTATTGGAAATAAGACTCTCTTCATTTAGGTATATTCAATTCCTACTTTTTATTTCCTTAAAAAGAATGCACCACCTCCTTACTTCCATTTTGGGGCAAACAAAGATCACTGTGGTTGAAATGGTTGGAAATTCAGTTGTTCTAAGTTGTATATTATTCTCGTTTACTATACGTGAAAAAACAATTTGCATCCCCTTAAACATAGTCTAAATACGGTGTAGGGGAAATAGCTATCGCTCAGTTTATTGTAAATTAAATGCTCACATGCTCTTCATCTTTAGCTGAGGTGTTTTTATTGTAAACGTGTCCACAAACGAAATCTCTTCAAAAACAACATTTTTTATAGTCTATCACACTTTAACACCAAAGGCATCCAATTTTTGCGCTAATAATGCAAAAAGTATGGGTTGTACGAAAAAAATGAATACTATCCAATTGTTTGTAAATCTAAAGCCCTTTATTTTCGTACAACATTTTTTCACCTACAATGTTTAGCAGCCAGTGCTCAAAAAATTTGGTCACGGCAGAGGGCGACATCATAATTTTTTATACTCAGGAAGGATTCTTTATAACATCCAATAATAAAGTTTTCTACCTCTCAAAATGTCGATGGAAATCACCGTAGCTCTTGGACTACAGATATTGCAAATGGGCAATTTTTTTTTACTTGAAATTTACCACAAACTTTGAATGGAGGACACATTGCCTGAGGAATGGAGATATGCCACCGGTATGCCTATATTAAAGTTGAACAAACCACGAACGAATACATCGGCCTTTTGGCTCTCGCAGAAAAAAAAATGAATGCTCCAATAATCGTGCTAACTATACACCATCGCTCTGACGAGAGCTTCGTTTCCTGTCTTCGAGGAATTTTTATTCTGGAGTTTAATTCAGATGCCACCGAGTTGCAGAATGGTTAAACTTGACGATATAGCTGATTATTTTTAAAATCATGAAAATTTGCGGAAACTCTATCGAAGAACGTTAATAAAGTGTTGTTATTAATTTAGGATTTTTTTATGTATACGTTGATTGAAGGTTCGTCCTTCTCCCTCGAAATTAATGATAATAATTAGTATGGCGAGTATGTTCGCGTATACGTGAAAAGTTATAAATTATTTGTACATGTGGTCGCTTTTTTACCGGTTGGTTGGTGGTTAAACGTACGTAATAATCCCTGTGATATGTTGATTTCATCATTTGGTGCGCTTGGCCGTGTCATCCTACCGCAATGCTTAAGCGAAAAGATGTTTATCGTCGCTCCATCGCTATTCAGCAGACCGGAGGAGGAAAATTAGCGAATATACGTGCCCTTTATTAGGTCGACACGGTTACATTGATACGTACTCGAGTAAAATGACACCACTCGGGTTCGACGTGTCCGAGGCGTCGTTTAGGTGCTATTAAGCCACCGGCGTTGGTACCAAGTTCAAGGTACGGGGTATCGATGATGGTGCCGAGACGTAATGTAATTTTGTCGTTCATCGCGTACGCTGGTAAGATCGGCTGTTGATAGAGAATGAAGCCTGAGATTAAGGTATATAGCAGCGAATGATGGAGACGTCGGTGTTAGATTACGAGAACGGATACGATTAAGGCGACAGTGTAAATGGGATTAAAAGGAGCCACGGTGATAAGCACTCGATGCGTGGATAGTGGATACGAGGTCATCGTGGGAACTGTACGTGGAAAGCAGCGAATACCGTTTATACGCTGTCGTTCGGTGTCCTTGGATGGCAGACGTATGGTTTGCGAATTTTCCGACGGCGTGAAAATTTCGCCTCGTATTAAAAGCGCGGACTCGTCCGGTGGCGCCAAACGAATAGAATACCATTAAAGACGGAGGAAAAAATATCGCAGCCTTCGGCCCACGGATGGCGGCCGGAATACGTAACTACGTGAGTATATAAATGAACATCAGTTCGGTCGTAAGCCAGGTCCATGACCCGTAAGGGTAGCGAGCCTCCGTTATTAATGTCTGCAACAATTTAGACGCAGCGGTACGACTATGCTATTAAATCGGCGCGCTCGTTATCGCGTCGATGCGTGAGTTCGGCTCGGCTCCGAAGAAAAATGAGTGTTTTTTCGCTTTACGCATACACGATGACGGCGGCAAAACGATATTATATCTAATTAAAATAACCATCGCCCGCCTTTTCATTGTAACGCGCCAGACGCAACCCTTGGCTCGTTAATGAAATGCTACCGGAATTACCTGTGCCCGAGTTTTCTCCCCCATAATTCGCCGGAGACTAACGATGCATCGATTCGGACTTTTAATTGTTTTCTCAGGATGGCGGAAAGATAAAGCAGCGTTACCAACATATGCGCGACTCGAAGGAGTTTTTTTTCCAACTCGCGAGCAAAACCTGCGAGATGCATCGACCTGATGGAAACAATTAACGAAGCACTAATTAAGTTCGCCTCGCCAACTCGGCGAGTCTTTTTAATTAATGTTATTTAATGCATTACACTTAGTTGTTAAATCGGCCAGATGAGGGAACGTTAATTTTACCTCGCTTTTCGTCGCCGCTCGTACGCGCTAATTGTCGAATAAATACTATTAAAAATATTTATCACGCGTTAATGAGTTGAATATGTTTCATTATACGCGTCGAACGTGCGGGGTATGTGGTCTATAATGTGCGTAAGGTGGTGTAGGATTTTGTACTGTTCGCCGAGCTATGTGGGGCAAACGTGGAGCAGTTTTGGGAAGCCTTTGTTAAGTACCGACGTATCATGGATGGATGTACTTGTTGGGTGCGTTTCCTTAATTAAACGATTTTATGATACAGGTGCAGCGGTATTGGCAGGATACGGTTTATCGGAATCGGTAATTCTTCGCATTCTTTTTTTTTTGCGGAAATGTAATAAGGGTATGAAGAGAGAGGACGAATGGTAGAGGCGGATTCCAGCAATGAATTTTTCCTCTTTTATTACTTATCGTTTGGTAGCTTGACTGTTGCTGTTTTGCCAGACGAGAAGAGTAAAACCATCATTATTTGATTCTTATGTTATTTTTGTGCGATAAATTGAAATTTATTATTTGAAGAAAATAATTAAAAAAAAAAAGTATGCAGCCATGCCGTATTAGTAGAGCTAAGTTTTTAATAGGCCATATTCATACTCAGTCCAAAAACCGCTATTCTATTTCTTCCAAAAACTACTTAAGAAGTTGTATGTAGAACAAATAATGTATTAGCTATGTACTTGAGGTTCCGCAAATTATCCTCAAATTTTTATGATCCATTATTTTGAATCCACTTTGATACAAATTGTAAGAGGTTATATTCTGGGTCATCAACTAACCCTACAGGCGAAACTTGATGTTTTTAGGTCCATTTGGTGACGAGATATAGAAGATTCATGAAATCTACTGCAGCAATATCCCCTTCAAAAGAGATTTTTTGCCCTAACTCCCCTTCAAATGCACCTCGGAAGCTAAAAGGAAAATAGATTAGTGACTTGAGCTCATTTCATTATATGACATACCAGTAAAAAAATTTTGACCTCTCTTGTACCTTTACCCCATTTTGAGGTCGATAACCCCTTCTTTCCTTCCAATATCATCTGTTAAGGTGAATTTAGGATATAGATATACTTTTTATCGCCAATAATCGTATGAGTTATCATCAGTTACATTTTCACTAATTTGAGGCTCCTCAAGCTCTACTCAGATTTTGATAATTCGCTATTTTGTATCCATTTTGACCCAAATTCAAAAGGTCATATTCTAGTCACCGATTAAGATTATGTACAACAAGGTGTCTATAGCAGTCGTACAGGCACAGCAAAGTCAAGAATTTTCAAAAGAGGTCATACAGGTACTGCAAAGTCACGCATTTTGACTAAGATTGATTCAAAAGTCATGCATTTTTCGAAAATTGAAAAAAAAAACCATTGACCGAATTGAGAGTTGCTTGTGATACTTATGATTTTTTGTTAAAAAATCAAGTATTAGTTAGTTTTTCATTTCTTTTTTTTTTTTCACTTAAGTACATTTCTCTGAAGTTGTGTGTAAAAATTTAAATTCAAGAGGTACTTACTTGTGATTTTTATTGAAAAAATTTTATTTTTCGAAGTTTTTGCTAAATTTTTTTTTTTAGTGGGGGTGGGGGCTGAAAATGTCCAAGTCATACTAAAAGGTCATGGAAAGTCAGGCATTTTGGTCAAAATATTTCGTTAGGCACCCTTTACAATATTTGAGCTTTCTAAGTTGATTTGGTGAAGAGATATGGAAGATTCGAGAAATTTCATGACTCAAAACTTCCTCAAAAAGCTATTTTCTGTTGTAACTCCCTACTAAATACACTTGGAAAGTTGAAATTTCGACATATTGATGCCGATGACTCACTCTTTCATATGAAATCAAAAACGAAAACTTTCAGGTATTTGCCCCTTCTCCAGGCCCTTTCAAAATTTGAGTGATTCGCCATTTTGAATTTTAACAAGACAAAAAGTTTTTTTTTTTTCATTTTCAAGAATGAGAAGATATGGAAGATTCGAGAAATTTCATGACTCAAAACTTCCTCAAAAAGCTATTTTCTGTTGTAACTTCCTTCTAAATACACTTGGAAAGTTGAAATTTGGATATGTTGATGTCGGTGACTCACTCTTTCATATTAAATCAAAAACGAAAACTTTTAGGTATTTGCCCCTTCTCCAGCTCCTTTCAAAATTTGAGTGACCCGCCATTTTGAATTTTAACGAAAAAACAAAAACGTTTTTTTTTTCATTTTCAAGAAGAGTCTTTCACCAAGTTTTGAACGAATTTCATGAATCAATGCTGGTACTTAACGTAGGGAAAACATATATGATTTGAGTTCGACCAGTGCAAAAAGTCTCAGTTTCTTGATAACATACTAAACTACAATTTATAAATCAAAAATTATTTTTAAAATTACTTTAATGAGTTTAAAAGCTGATAAATTCAGTTTGACTGGATTACAAATTTTTCATTTGAAAAAATTAATTTTATAACTGCATAAGATTTTTTGCTGATTGATCCCAAATCACTTGGAGGCACCGTATATACCAAAAAGTTGGACATTTCCCTGATAATTACAAATGGTCTGAAACGTGAAGATTTGAAGACCCCACGATCTCTTTTCCAAATCAAGTAGGCTTTAATAGTTATTGTTTTTAAGTTAAAAACTCTTATAAAAAATTAATGAAGAAGAAGTATAATGTATTATACCTTTTCTTCGCCAAATTAACGGTTTCTTGGGAGGCAGATTCCATTTATTCTTATAATTAAAAGCTATAATTGAATAAAAATAATTTTTTTAATAATATTTACTTTCATATTTATTTATTTTTCATTAATATATGAAATTAAATTTAATTCTATTAAATGAATTAGAGGGTGAAAACAACACTTTAACCTTATGATTTCTTGTTTCTTCTTTCTTTATGATTCACATGAATGAAACCGAATAAATTCCACAATAAGGCTATAAGATAACTTTTTTAAAGCAGTAGCACTAGCTACCGTTTTTAATGAAAATTTAGCTAAAAATAATGAAAAAATTTCTAAATGCATAATTTATATATTGTTGAGAAATTATCAAGATTTTCATCATTTCACTGCCTCCTGTAACTGCAAAAAGTTTTCAAATTTTCAAAAAAAATTTTAATTAATTTTTTTTTGGACGAATTGCGTTTTTTTGCGATTACTAGTCAAATTTTGCTCCAAAAATGAAAAAAAAATTGTATGTCAACTTTTTCAGGATTCAAGGATCCTCAAAATGTCTACAAAATACGAGAAAAATGACGTATTTAGCACCATATTCGATACCATTAATAGGGTGTTTTTTTGTTTTTTTTTACTAAGTGAATTTTAAGAAACAAGATGTGTTCTTTGAATGCATAAAATTTTTAATTTGATCAAAAATTAATTTTTTAAATTTTTTTGGAAAAATAGAAAATTTTATCAAATCTTTCCTCATTATGGGAGATGTTGCCACTTGCCAATGACCTTAGGAGCTGTATAGCCAGTTTAATTTCCGATCTAACAAATATTAGTTTTATAGCTCAGTGTACAACAACAGTGGCAACGAAAGCTTTTTGGAGAGGGAAAAGCAGCGACAAAATTATTGAAAAATGTTACTATGTAAAATAACCCTGAAGAAGGACACTTGGTACCTCAAAGCGCTAGCAAATAAAGCCTTAGGAGTAGAGACTTTTTTTTCTTATCAGAAACACTTCTCTACCTGAAAGTTATTTCTCAATTCTGTATTTTACATTTAATAAACATTCCAATGCTCGAAATCATGTTATGTTTGGATTTTTTTAAAACCAATGATCATCAAAGAATAGAAAAAAAATCGTGAAAAATAATTGTTGAAAAGTTTGGCTTATGCCATATGATTACAAATGACCCGAATCGCAAAGATATGAAGATCCATAAACGGTTATAGGGGGGGGGGGAGATTGGGTGTCCAACTTCCCCAAGAGCTTCCTTTTTTTCTTTTTTTTGTGGTGTTTAAATCAACTTTTTGGTAATTTAAACATTTACTACCTTTCCTATTTGACTTTATGGAACTGAACCCCCCTCCCCCCAGCAGCGATGCCAAAACCGGGAGTGTGAAGATCATATTCTCCTCAACCTCTCCTTTCATAATCACGCAGGTTTAATAATAAAATTAGATGACCCAATTTCTTTTTTGTCGGAAAAATACTTTCTATAACAGTATTTTTTTTTTGAAAACAAAAAGTAAATTAGTGTCTGTAATTGGGATACGAATCTCGTTTTTAAGGTGAACATTTTTTTCTTACACCCAATATTTTCGTCCCATCGTACCCTGCCCCCTCTCCTATAATTTTAGTTCTACTCTTCCCCGTCCTTCCACCCTATGATTTTAAAGTATGAAAGAAAATATTTCAAAGTAACTATTTTATTATGTTTCGAATAGTTTTATTAAAATCCTAGGATACCGCACATGTGAAATTGTCACAAAACCGGTTTTAAACTACCTCATGAAGTTCCTCAAAGCCACTAATATCCTCCCCCAAATTTATTTCTTCCCTCAACCCGTGCCTCTGGCCAATGTAGCAGTACAGGGCACGTAAATTAAACAAGTAAGTACTTTCGTTAAGTCCTCGCGCAGCAGAGCAGTGCAACGTAACCCCTGCTATCTCGAGGGAAGATGCGGTGCATTCGAATTTCTTGTCTAACATTTTATATATTTACGATTTTGAAGGGGCAGTGAATATAATTTTATCGTTATTTTCACTTATTGTACTTTTCTTATTTTTTTTTATTGTTAGTTTGATGGATTTAATGTTTTGAAGAAGTTAATGTGGTGATATTTTCTACCATGGATTGAATTCTTTGGACAAGTTTTCTTTTGATTTTTTTTTTTTTTTTTTTTTTACGAATTTCGTATTGACGATTTTGTCAAGAGTTTTTGTGCATTAACAGAAAAATTTGAAAGATTCAATATTCAATATTTTTGTTAGGTATTTGTTCTGTGATGGAAATAAAGCCAGATTTTCATCGAGATATTCCAATATCCTTTTAAAATATATGTATATAGCTCAAATACAGAGTATTAAGCCACTTGGAATTTTATTTTATTTTATTATTTTATTATAATGGACGTGTATCCGTATAATTGCTAAGACTTTTACGCCCAATGTTGACGGGTTGGAGGAAATGAGAAGTCCATATTAGATTGCATAGTTGAAGTTGATTTATAAAGAAAAGGATTTTCTGTATGTTCATGTGCGAGTCTGGGATTATTGAACTATCTTCAGAGATGTTGAGGTTACGTCTATTTGGCTTCAAGATTGGATAGTGAAAGAGAAAAATTTGAAAATAAAATATGCGAAAGATTTATGGTGAAAAATTTCAGTGAAAAAAAATGCCCAACATTAAGAACTAATTTCGTGCAATTTAAACGTGTGAAAATAATCGAAATGTAATTGGCCTGCTTTTTGAAAAATCATTAATCATTATTATACTCTTTTAAATGGAATACGTTACAGGATACGCGATGATACGACGATTAAAACGTAGGTAAGTATATTAACAGCGTATACACGCAGCAATTAATGCATACCGGTGAAAAATAAATAAACGACAAAATACGAGTGTGAGATCTCGATGCACTTGAACTTGTGTACGGTATAAGATACAGGTATGAGGTATGCGTACCTACACGTGCAAAAAAAAAGTACTCCGTACACCCTTCCATACATCACCGTTCGGTGATACCTACGGTATAAGGTACATGTATGCAATAATATACGATGTATATGTTATATTCATGCACAATGCACAGCACATATATTGCATTCCTGGTATATTTACGTTTCTCATCCCTCTCCTATGTACGTGGACGGCGGCGGGTCTCTGGCTCTCGGTACGGTATTATGATAACAAAACGTGCAACAAGTACTGCACCTTCATTCGCACACTCGCTAAACGCATTCCATTCCCGTATGCCCGCATTCCAGAGCATGTCATAAACGTAGAATTTATATACGAGTACGTTTGTTCTCTTAAATACGATAAGAAATGCAGCTGGTTCGTGGCCTTGTATACGCCCGAAGCGAGCTTCTTCTGTAAATTATATGTAACTCTGCAAGGGTTGTGCTCAAACTAGGGATGATTAAGGTTAAACTGGTTCTTCGTTAATCATACATTTATACTCTGTGTACCTTTTTTCATTTTCATACAGTCGAATAATAAACAAGTGTGAAATATTATTCGTAAAAATTATGCTAAGGAAAGTGCTTTTCCTGGTCATTTGTATTTTACGCTGTTGTCAGCTTAGATATAGGTAATATTTCAACACAATGTATAATAGCGTTTAATATTATGTCGCTGTATGCCACCTTCTTATAAATATTATCAAGAGAAACACTTTGAAAGGAGGAAAGGCAGGGCTAGCTATAACAATATACGTATAAATTTACACGAGCATATCTATACACGCAGTAGACATTTATTGTAAAGGTCTATTTTCGAAAACGCTATCGTCAATTTCCCATATTACATAACATCCGGCTTCTCATCCCCTTGACCAGACCCTTAAATCATGCAGAAGAAAATGAAGCCTTAAAATTTAATCCACCTTTAGAACCGAAGAAGAGCTTATTAAAGTTTTAATTTGAGGTCATTGCTTTTCAGTAGCATGTACTTATTAGGTACCTACATAATAATATTCACACTTTTTTATAGTTCAACGTTTACGTTGTTTATAATCTTGTAATTTTAACTAACTCTTTTTTCCTCCTCCCCTTCAAAGTTTGAGTATATTATTTCGAATACGTATTATTTCTTTGGGCAATGGCATTGATACTATACGACCATTCTTATCGAAATAAAATTAAAAAGAAAAAGAAATGTTGAATCTCTGTCGAATGTTTTTTTTCTTTTTATCGATGCAACGAATCCCTCAGACTGGAAAATTTCAATTACTTTAGTCTGCAACTGATCATTCGTTTACAGAGAGAAGAATAAAGTAAACTAAAAATGTTGTAGAAAGCTGATACTTTCTCGATGTTGACTGCGTGCTTATATCGCTGAAAGAATTGATAAATAAATTGAGAACTCACCCTTTTGCGTTATTAAGAATTTTTAATCTATCTTATTATATCTTTGTTATTAATTTATTTTTCGTTATTTTTTTTTTCATTATTATTTTTTCGAATATTTAGCAAACGCTTTTGAGATTCTCTTTCGTGTTTCAGAAACTTGTATTTTCATTTTTCTCATATTATAATACTGTATGCTATAGTGAAAATTGTGAAAATTTTTATTTATTCATTTTAAAAAAAATAGTAATGAATATATATCAATTTTTTCAATGAATAATTTAAAAAAAAAAAACAAGCAGAAAAGCGGGGCTGATATTAGTACTTATTATATATGAAGTATTTTGGAAGAAAAAAAATTTCGACTTCTGAGAATGAAAATATGTATCAAATTGTGATTGGTTGATTTAAATTTCTTCGATGAATTGACAACTGAGAATGCCTATTCGATCGGATAGTAATTTTTTTTCACTACATTTTTTCATTAAATTGCTTATAATTGCTTAGAAAGCAATATTAGAATTTTCTGGTATTGGATAAAATATGTAGTACTCGATAATTTTAAAACGTAATAGTAATAAGTGGGGTTTTTATCGATTAAGTATGCCAGCATAAATAATTGAACATAAAAATCACCAAGATTATTACCCCATTTTTACCTTTAGATTTGGTTTAGGGAAATTTTAATGTATAAAAAATAAATAAAATTTGATATTAAATTGAAAAAAATATAAATAAATATTGATGATGATAATATTCAGAAATATAAGTTTAAATAAGTATTCCTTGTAAGTTAAGTCTGTAGCCAGGATGTATCAGTCGGGGAGATTTAGAAAATTATTTTCAGATTATACATTCAGCTCATAGCCGGTCTTAGAGTGGAGAGGGTTGCGGTGTTTAACCTGCAAAAGCTTTTTTTGTTTTTAGGTTTGCTTTTAATTGATAATGTAACGAGCGGGTTTAAACAATTTACTATCTTTTACTTTTGACTTTTGTGGTACTGAAAATTCCTCCCCTCCCCCCCTCCCGAGCAGGGATCTTAAAACTGGAACTAATTTAGCTGATCTACAGCCAGTTTTGGTGGCAGAGGAAGCATTCATTTTTTTAAGAGCATATATTTCTTCAATGTATAAGGATTTATTGAGTATATGTACTTCTGTACAGGCATTTAGCTTGTCCATCATTTCAGGCAGGGCTTACCAAATCATAGAAGGGGCTTTGACTTCAGTTTTTTTGTTAGTTCGTAGTTCTGTGTTGCATATAAAACTTTACTAGGAGGATTCAAATTTTTCTACGTTGAGTTCATCCTTCTCTCTTAGTCTCCTCTGACTACGGACTCGCTTCGCTGAAGTATTTGAGAAGATGAAAAAAAATTTATAATGATTCATATTGCAATAAAATTACTAACTTATTCAAATAATTTTGAAAAATTGAAATTTTAAAGAATTCAAGAAATTTAAATCATTATTAATTTACATAAAGATTATATACGAGTACACTACATTTAAATTCATAAGAAACTGAGCTCCTCGTGTGAAAGATTCTGATTCTCAAACCCCCCTCCCTCGCCTTCCTTTTGGCTATGGCTTTATAGTAAGTAGGTACTAAATTTTATCGTAATATATAAAAATTCCGTGTGCGTCTGTTACTGTTCTAGAAACATTTGAACCCCTAATCCGATAAAGCTCATATTTGCATCATATATTATATCTTGGAATGTTTAAAACAAAAAAAAAAGAAAATTGATACACCTCAAAATGGCGAATCACTCAAATTTCGGGGAGAGCTGGAGAAGGAGCTAATGACTCAAAATTTTCGTTTTGATTTCTTATGAAAAATTCAATCAAGAACATCAACATATGCAAATTTCAGCCTCTCATGTGTATGTACATAGGAGTTAGAGAAAAAAAGTAGCTATGTATTATAATTAGAAGTTTCAACATTTATGTAGGTAAGAGCGTGTCTTTGAGCGAGTGCAAGGAATTATAGAGGCTGAACGAAGTCTGCTAGTTTAGCTAGTTATTTATATAAATATTAAAATTTAATTAATAAAAAAGAGAAAAACTGAAAAATTGATCACTAAGAAATACGACATTTTTCATATTATTATATCTTCTTTATCAATCTCACCGGTCCAAGTATCTTAAGTCTAATACTTTAAAGGACATTTTATCAGATGGTCAGGCACAAATTGATAAATTATTCCTTTTTCTAAAGTCCACAGGATTAACAAGTAAAATCTAGATTGTTGCTGTACATGGCACGTAAAAAAATATATATATATATATATATATAGATTTATATCATTTTTCGTCGTCTACAGGTAAAGTGGCATCTTTTTTACAAAGTGGCATCTTTTTTTTGATGCCACTTTACCATCACATTGCTCATCGATTCAGCTATGTGTCATGACGTCACTGGTGTGGTTATTTAGATGATGCCACTTTACCACTAATATTCTATTTTTTATACAAAAAAATTTTTTTCGGTCTACGGTCGTAGTAGCCTCATTTTTTTGATGTTTACATGTAAAGTGGCATCATTTTAAAAATTTGTTTCCAAGAAAACCTATGAAATTATACATTCCGTTCGCCACTGTGGTGTCGTTAACGTGACATTAGATGCACTTCTGAGGAATGTGCAAAGTGATGCCACTTTGACCATAGATCACTATATATATATATATATATGCTATGTTATTATTTTTGTTATTATTTTTTTCGCTTTGTTTATGAGGTACATTTTACTATTAAAAAAAAAAAAAAAAAAAAAAAAAAAAAAAAAAAAGTAAAAATATACAAAATCATAAAACTTTTCAATTGGATATGATATCTCACATCCTTCACCCTTCCTTTTATTCCATGAAAGAAAATGATACAATAATAATCTCTACTTTATGTTGGTGAGCTGATTTTACACTATTTTTGAAAACTGCGTGAATGATGTCCTACAGTCAAGGCCAAGAAGAAGGAGGACAAACAAGGAGAGCTATGCTCCAGTGCCTTTTTTTCTACGAATGTCTGAAGATTTAAATTTCATGTTTTACAATTTTCCAACAATTCAAATTGGAATTTTTTTTCATTCAATTTTTGGTTTAATTTTAATTGAATATGAGAAAAAATTAAAAGAGATTTCAGCTCATAAAAATGGCTGAATATTGAAACATTCGTCAAAATAAGTGTAAAATTTTAAAAATCAAATTTTGATCAGTGATTATTTTTTTCTTTAAATCCATAAGTTTTATCTAGATGTTTGAGCATTTAAAAAACAAAAATCGTTATTTCCTTTTAAATTCACTCGATGGAAAACTCTCTAATTTACAAGTATAAAAAAACGTCATATTTCACATTACATTACGAAAAAATGGCCTATAATGGGGGTAGCATAAGAGTTGAGTCATCCAATGCATTGTATGCACTTGACTTTACTCCTTCAGGGCTTAAAAGAATATTTCTGCTTAATTTTTCTCTTTCAGGAATCACTAAATTATATCTTATTTAGTAATGATATCGAATAAAATATTTTATATACGATGTTTAGAGGCAGAATATGTGATATTTTGGAATCTCCTGAGTTTAAAAATTAAGAAAAATTAATCTTTAAATTTTCAAAAGTACTATCCATTCCTAAGGGTGTAAGTTCAATCAATAAATTATTCATTTAATAATTATTTTTGCAGATACAAATTTATTCACTCGTACTGATTACCTATACGTGAGGGAAATATTATACGAAATATGGCGTTTTCTATCTAAGTAAGTTATGGGAAAGTTGTAAATCCTTTCAATTTCCAAGAACATCATAATAATACATTTTTTAGACTTTTAAACAACAAAATATAACCCCTAAATGTTGCAAAAAAATTGAATTCCAGATGATAATTTTTTAAGCTTCTGCCATCTCATTTTTAATTCCTACATCTGCTTATTTGGTGAAAAATATCATCTATAAATTATAGGCATTTTCTTCCTATATATGGTAATTGAATTACTCGAGTACCTACTTTATATACATATGAGAGGGAGGAGAGTAGGGGGAGTATTAGGGGAATTTTTAGTCGTAATTAAACGTAGTCTTTTATCATTATTATTGACGATGAAAATTACAAGTCATATTTTCTGAATTACCTCTTGTATTAATTTTTACGATATTTTTATGGATGAAAATGATTTTTCAAAAATTTGCAACGTTTTTCGCAGTGGATGATTTGATGAAGGATTTTTTTAAAGCAGTTTTCAATGTTTTACAATATCGAATTCGTCGTGTACAGGAATATCGACAGAGTAACAAAGTATTGGTAGTGAATTTTCTTATAGACCATAGACCATCAGTCAGTCGCAGTCGTCCCTAATTCCCGGGGAATTTTTTATTTTATTTTTTATTTTGAAACAAATAAATTGGAGATATTTTATAAAATAATAAAAAGTAAAAATGGATGAATATAAATGTAATTTGAAGCTTTCGAGCTACAAATTTGAATTTCTTGCCTGATAGGAAATGCCATTACAGCCATTTAAGTATTGTTACGACACTGGTAATGTGAAGTTATAATTTCAAATTAATTTATTATAGATCTGCCTTGAGTACTGATAATCGGGACCTAGGAGAGGGAGGGGGAGGGGGAAGAGTGCTTCTAGAATTGGGTTCATCGGAACGCCTGGTTATCGAAATTTTAGGTTTTGAAACGTTTTACATTTGTGATAAGATTTTTTTAATTTTCATCAATTTTTTTCCCATTAATGTGTAAAAAAATGAAATGAGTTATAAAAATTTTTCTCACCTCAGTTGCTCTCACTGGCCCTATGACTATATAACTCCATAAAAATGAAAACAGATTTTAAAAATATAGGTTTATATAAGTGAGCAGATTTTTAAGGTGAAGTTTTCAGTTATTTATATGCAATTTTATGGTACTTTTTTGAATAATGTAAATTTTGAGTAGACATTTTATTCAATATATCTTTGAGAGAAATGAATATACAAAATCAGTTTAATGGCGTAAATGCCCCTATTTCACTTAATGTATGCAATCGTTTGATAAGATTTTGGGCAAATATATTCTACACTGGTGGTACGTGCGGATTTACTCTAAAAACCTAAAATAACAGATTTCATTAAGAAAACAGGTTTGGACGGTAAAGGTATTCCATACGTATATCGGACGGTATTTACGCATTGGTTCGATCGCGTATATCCTTGGGTATTCATACGAGAGTATAAATATTCGCCATTAAATCATTGAAAAATCCGCGATAAAAAGTCTGGAAACGATGCGGTAACCCCGCCGCCGTCGGCCGGTCCGCGGTCGAAGTTCATTTACATCTAAATTCTCGGAGCTGTTTTTAAATTTGCGATACACGCTAAGAAAGAGAAATAAAATTGCTCCGCCATTACACGTCGTCGTCGTTGCGAATACATGGTATAGAACTGGTCCCCCTTCGTTTCGTATCGCTCGCCTTCGTCACGCCGACTTCCCCTCTATCGTAATATACGCGATCGCGGTCCCCCGCGAATAAATTCGGCCTGGCTATGCAGTCGAGAATTTCGCGAATATCTGCCACGGCCAACTAGTATCCACCATTTTGTTGATCGGTCGCCGACGCCATTTTGTTGGTAGCGGCCCGGTTCTTTTTTAAAAACTGTTTAATTATAGGACTACGTCGTAGGGTATCCTAAATTGCGAAAAAAAAATTTACGTCGTTCGCCGATGAGGTTGGGAATGCTTTGGTGTATTAGGCGCATTTTTAATTACGCGATGTCGCGCTATATCGTGTGCGCTATTTAGCATGTAAATCATGAGCGTAGAGAGCGGGTACGTGCGAGACCATTGATAAGGGTCTGGGTGTAGAAGTTAAGCTGGTAAACGTGTAAACCTGCACTATCTGCTAATGAGATATACGAACGTTGAATTTTTAAAATCGATACGAATTTTTTTTATTAATATATGTGCGCTCGAGGTGAATTTATTTGTGGGGTTTTAAAAAAATTTTCAACTATTTGAGATTAGAGAAGAATTTATTTTTTGTTATAGTGATGGAAGTCGAGACAATGAATATTAAATAGAATTTTCTCATTTCATTCCTTTTGTCTTTTAAAGTTTGAAATGTCCCATTTTCAAAAGAATATCTCAAGTTATGCATACACACATAACATAGAGTGCCTACAGGCTGCTTATACCTACCTATGATAGGTTCTTATAAAATGTATACAATTTACCTATTAACAGGTAAAGAACTATTTGCAAAATCTTCAAGGGACTCTGGCTGGTTATAAATTAAAATAATAAACCAATTTTACACGTATTCTTCATTGTTGAATTAAAAAAAAATTATAAATGAACTAATAATTTTTTCAAATTAATAATGCTTATTAAATAGTCTTATCTCTGAAGCTATTAAAGAAAAAATATTCATTTGAAAAAATCCTAAATATATATATATTTTAATTGTTTAAAATTATTGTTACTTTTATGTTATGACATGATTAATTTAATTTTTCCAATCAGTTTTTCATTTGTTGTACCAACGTATAAAAAGTTGATTTTCATCACTAAAAATTTCGAAAAAAAGTAATTTTTTCCTTTAAATACGTATGTAAGTATATTTCAAAAAAATAAATTCAGAATTTTTTTTACTAATAATTAATTCAACTTCTCATTAATTTTGTTATTCTTTATTGTGTAAAAAGATTAAATTCAGAAGTTCATTTTTAATTTGGATTTTCATCTTTAAAATTCTTAAATACACCTCAAAAAGATAAATTAAGTGATATGTTTTAATAATAATTGATTTAATGCTTCCTTCTTTGTGTGAACGAATAAAATCTAAACCTCATTTTCTAGCCAGTTTGTGAACCCCTGTAACCGTATTACGTCTTCCCCAACACGTCGTAAAACAGTGTAAGTTCTTCTATGCTTCGCTTTCTTCTTTGTTTTTTTGAAGATTTTTTTTTTTTTTTTTTAATTTGCAATCTCGACAAGATTTGTGAAAAATGCGAATTAATAGAAAAATTGTTTAATATGTACTTGCTTTAAATCAAAGAAAAGTTACGATTTCATTAAATGTAACTAAGATTCTGTACGAAAAAAAGGAAGGTATAGCAAAGGATTTACTTAATTATTAATTTTTATTTTTTTAATAATTACATTCAAGTTGTAAGTATTTGAAAAAAATCTAAAAAATAACTTTAAACATATTTAAAATTGGAAAATTAGTGAATAAATACAAATTTTATTAAAAAAATTTTTTATTTGTTTTTTTACTTTTAAAAGCATTTATCGCTATATCGGACCAAAAAAGCTGGAAATGTACAAAAAATATATAAATGAAATAAAATGACGGTATAAAATTTGGATCTTTATTTTATTTCTTCTGGCTTGCATGTGTACAGTTACGTGTATATCACAGCCTTCTTGCCGAAATCCTAAATTCTCCACGTTCATGTTTGAATTTTTTTGAGCATCTACTGAGTTTTACGTAAATTAGAAAAATTCAAAAAATCATTTTCACGCGAAAAATAAGCCAAAAATTGAGACTGAGAGGACACCATGTAAAGCTAACTAATTTGTTAATTCAGATCGTATACGTATACTCGTATCTGTTCTCAGATACATTTATTTTATTTTATTTTTTAATAAAATTTTTTGTTGCCTAAAATTATGTCGTCGAGGTGAACGAATTTCGAAGTATTCATTTGAGATGAGATTTCGAATACAAATAGATAAGCGTAGTTACCAGCCTATTTGAACATAGAATGTACCTGAATATTAATCTCGTTCATTCGATAACATTAAAGATAACATATCCTTTTACATTTTGTCCCCAAGTTCACTAGAGCGACGATAAAATGTATTTACTAAATGACAATCTAATAACCTTATCGTAAGGCTTTCTCGAGGTATGTTTATCGGTGAGGTCGATCGAAACAGACTCAATTTCCCTCTCGTAATGAACTATAGTAATACAGTGGTATTTGAGGTATAGACATTTATAAGCGAAAATGCCGATTTAAGGAATTTCATTTCAGTTTCATTTATGTTTAGGCACTAATGGGTTTTTAGAAAGGTTAGTGGTGGTGTAAAAAATTCAAATGTTCAGAAATCGGCTTTCTGTAGCCCATTAATGGGGGTTTTTACGAGTGAAGATGGGTTGTCCAGATAGCTTATTTTGTTCATATCGAGTGATTTCAAAGAAGTTGGTGACTTGATCGTTGCTTTATTTCGTTTTATTTTATTAATTAAATATGTTAATATTTTTGAGGAGGAGAGAAGAGGTTTCTTCGAGTTTGAAAAAATTTTTTAATTTTTTTAAATTAAAAATATCGATACTATATTTGGTATACGTATTTAAATTGTATTACTGGGATTTTTTCTTTTTTCCTTTTTTGTTTTAATTTATTTATTCGTTTTTATAATAACTTCATTAGTTTTCGTGTGAAAAACATTTGACTTTATTTGCACTCGACAATAATAAATTACAAATGTATACATAACAGGTTAACACGAAGCAGTAACAGCCTATGTTAAATGTATAACTGCACCGGTGCACCTGCAGTTGGAAACAAACGTTTTTAATTTTTCCTTTTTTTTTTCAACGAAAAAAAAAACAACAACAACAACGCGATTTTAGAACTCTAAAGGTGCATGGACACGCTGGATGCACCTTCGTAATGCAAAATATATTTTTTTAATGATCTTGAAAACTTAGTAATTTTTTTTTTATCGCATACACATTGGTGTCCTAATGTAATGTGAGGGAGAGGTGAAGAGTATAAGCTGAAATATTTTTTTCATTAAAAATAAATATTTCGTGATGTAGTTTTTTTTTGAAATTAAAAAAACAAAAAATAGAACGTAAAAAAATTGATCATATTAATAATATCTTCTTTTTTTTTATTTGAAATTGCTTTCATATTATTTTATATAAAATGAAAAAATAAATCATGTCAGTTGAGTTTCTGCCCCCTAAAATAGCCATTTTCACTTATTTATTTAATTATTTATTTGATGACACATCCATGTATTTCCATAGATCCTTCTATAGAAGCAAATTCATCGAAATTGATTGAATGAGGAAGCCAGCATAACTATTCTTTCATTCTTTTGTTATATTCTAAAAGCTAGTTGGGGCTTTATCTACTCAATAACAATATCTGCAAGTCAAATAGAGCTTGATATAAACAACAACAACAACAACAATATTCATTGAGAGTATAATTCTCTATTAGAGAATTTTCAATATACTTATTTCATTTTTACACGTAAACTAAGGGAGCTTATTGGCTTTCTCTAGCGATCGATTTTGATGATTTTTCTGTTATCTATATTTGAGCTTAAACATTTCGTTTCTTTAGACGATACCTTTGACCAAAAGTAGGAAAACTTGATTTTTTAGAACCCTAAATGTTGGAATACTTACTTTTTTACTTAATGACATATCTACATAATATCAAATGGAACTTGCAAACTGTGTGAAGGTTTTCATGTAAATTTTTTTAATATGCTGTATAAACATTTTTTTTCAATATTTATGTAATTAACGGTTATAATTCTTCAAATAATTGAGTAAATAATTTTTATTAAATTTATTTTAATGAAAAATTAATTTAATTTCGACTTAGATTGAAAATTAAAATAAATATTCAAATTTTCTTAATAAAGTAAAATTTAAGATTATAACTTATTACATTTATTTTTATGACTTTATGAATTTATTAGATACCGATTTATTTCTTTAAATTATATTAATATATAATTTTATTAATGAACCAGAGCTATGATTTTTTTTATGAACTTTTTCCATTGATTTTGGAATCCTTTTAAAATTAGAAATAAAGTTCTAAAAATGATTTTTGACATTCATTCATCCAAGGATATATATTTTAAGAATTTAAAAGACGTCTGAGTTGGAAAAGTAGGTAGACGTTTAGTTGAAAAACTTTATAGAACTCGAATTCGTGAAGTGCTTTATTTGAGTTCAGTTTTAATGGGAATTTCTTCGGCCCACGTATTTTCGTATATCCGCCGCAACCAATGAATTCGAATTGTTAATAGTAAAAATACTGGTTACCTGAATGGCGAAGCATTCATCAGCAAATTTAATTAACGTTATTCTAAGAATTGTTGTTACTTATAGTGCAATAAAATCAATAAACTGTTACGTACCGTTTAAGGTAATTAAATATCTAAGGCTAACGATTATACGCATCGTTGCGACATCTCACAATACGGACACGACGTCATGATGATGATGGAAAAACTAGTTTCCGCGAAATAAATCATCAATAAGAGTGTACGCTTTTAATCGGGGTTTTTTTCCCATAGAAAAGTGTAGAGTAGACATTTTACTTCGGTGTCGGTGCGTTTTATCGTGTACCATTCGCTGTCTATGAGTATACACGTGGAAATACGAGTATAGGAGGATATTATAGAATTTTTCATTCAGCAAAGTGAAAGATGAAGGAAGATTTGAAGGGATGGGATACATGATGAAAGATAAAATTTTTCATTTATTTTTAATACGATAATTTTTCGTGTATGCAAATGGTGTAATTTTTACGATCATAAATCTATTTTGTTACAGGATATTTCAATCATACTCGGTCGTCGAAATTCATTACGAAGAATTGGTAAAAGTAAGTCCCTCGTAGTGTATTTAAATTTCCTAAATGAACCATTAAATAATCATTTAAATGCTCACCATCTAACGAGCGTAGAATGTGTAAAATCCTAGACGTTGAAATTGGCGAACTCGATATGCTCGAAATTGCCACGTAATGTGAACGTAGCTGCAATGATTGCACCGTTGCGTCGCGCGAACGGTATTTATCTGAAGTTAACTATGACGTCATTTTTTATTACAATGTCAGCAAATTGCAGTCGAAAACGTTACCGATATAGACGTCGCGATTAACCGCTGGTTATGTGAGGATGGAAGTATAGAAAAAAACATTCCTCCTTTGTGGGCCTTTGATTAGGACAGAAAAGCCACTGTAATCGTAATTCGTAGATTTTCGTCTGTATCAGCTATACATTGACGTCAATTGGTATCTATGTTGTGCATATGGTTCAAATAAAACAGCTGATTGGGATCATAGTAAATTTATAATTAAGTAAATGATAGGTTGCGAACGAGCCTTTACGTATTTCCGGTGCTATACGAGATAGTGGTGTTTTTTTGTCCCTCGAACGTGAGATTTGATATTATACAGAAGTTTTATTTGTCGTGTTATTCACGAAACCAATGCTATAGGTTATTTCATATTATTTGAGAACGAAATTTCGAGAAGTATCTGCAGCTCGTGTGACGATTGCGAAAAAAATTAAATAGCTTATCGAATTTGTTCTGAAATTGCTTTTGGATTTTTATACATTTAGTCGAAAGTTGTTTATCTTTTATGCTCGCTAATTTACCCACTGTAGCCCTCGCAGTTTTGGTGTTTTTTTTTTCGGCGCACGAGTCGACGAGTGGGTAGCTCAGTGTTATGAAATGGATCATTCTGTTCTTCACGAATGAGGAAAAGTATCGGAAAATTTCCAAACATTAATTCTGTAATGTGAAAAGTGAAAATTTTTCCCCTACGAGGAAATGTACGCAAGTGAGTATTTATACAATGAGACACGAGTAGAATTTTTATGGAAAATTTCGAGCTAAACAAATGCCTGAAGCGTATTCTTTTTTATAAGTGTAATCTGATTACCAAAATATTACAAATCTAATAATGTATAATGGGAACAAATGATCTTTTGCGGAAAATACCTCGAATTATTTCGTGTAAAATTCTTTTGAAACGACTTTCGAACGTTTTGCAGCGCAGATAGGTACCTATTTGAATTGAAAGAATTTCTTGATAATATTGCAGAGAAACGGATTAAACATTATTCACATTATTGCTTTGAAAAGGGTAGAAAAAAACAAAGGAATAAATTGATAAAATGAAATGAAAATATTTGAATGAATATGCGAATTGAAAATTACTACTTTATTTGCAATATTTTTATTTTATTTTATTATTATTTTTTTATTATTATTTTTTATACTGACTTCTCTGCTTTCCAAAACCATCACGCCAATTTTTCTTTACATTTGTCTAAATAATTTTGCTTCCTTGTTGAAGGTGGGGATATTATCTAGGTATTGGGGGATTTAAAATGATAAAAGCGCTAAAAATGACTTAAACTCAATTTTTATCACATTTTTCCAATAAATATTATAAATCCAATGGATTGAATTACTTAGAATTTGTTATTTTATTCATTCCTTGTCATGGTTGTGAATTTAAATTTCCCTTCACCCTTCAGTACTGTTAGATTTTAATTAACTGATGAATTTCACATAGTTATCCAGTTTTGGGGATTTACTGCAGCACGATTCTCGGAATTTCCTCTCTAAAGGATTTCATCTCAAATTTCCCATCTTGGATACTTCAGTGTGATTATTTCTCGTACACTGATTTAGTCCTAAGCTTGGATATCGTTAAACTTTTTAAATTATTCAAATTCTCTTTTAATAAAATAATAGTCACCAAGTGCTTCTTCGCTGATGTGATAATAAACCATAAAAAAAATGTAGAAAATTGTGATTTGTGGAAGGTATTTTTTTCTATAGTTAATACTGTAGCTTGAAATTGAGACCCATCTATGCACTTTTTATTCTGCGTTTCTCTATATTTTTTTAATCGAAATGAACGATTTGAGTGAATGCTTCCTCCCAGATTTTTATAAATATCGGTTGTAGATGTATTATGTTCATGAATATTTTGCTTATAAATCGAGATATGAGATTCACATTCAGTGATAAAATGCATAACTATCATATACTCGTACTCGCAGTATAAATGGGAAAAATTTAAAATCACAGTTTTCAAAAAAATCAAATTTTATTACATAATGTTTTCTGCAAGTGCATTTGTGACAGGGTGGAATTCACTTGAAAGAAATACCCTTCTTGAAAAAAATTAGCTTCTCATACAATTTTACTGAGAAATTAAAATTTATATTCTCAACCCTCCCCCCCTCCGCTATTTGACCATCCTGGTGGACAGTGAAAGCGAATAAATGTTTCTGGTAAGTATTAGATATTCCGGTAAGAATTTTTTTGCAATTTATTTTTCGTTAGCAACGGCGAATTTAGGTATTTTGAACCATATAGTCAGATTTTATGGAACCTTTGCAGGTCTTGCGTACCCTATTTCCCGATATAAACTGCTTAAATTTGCTAATGCTAATATTAAATTTTATTCTCCCCAAAAATATGGTGATTATGCAGTTTACACCACTTCACAATGGTACAAAAATGTTGAATCATTTTCTTCGCTTATATTGACGTAATCCCGCATAAAAAGCACAGGGTGACGTCAATATGAGTGACATGAATTTTCAGAAATTTTGATGGTCAGGGAGAAGTGATGTAACCTGCTCCGGTAAGTAGATCCATATTTGGGTAAGCGTACGAGTACATATAAAAAAATGATAAACTTCTTTTTATTTATTAATGAAAGAAAAATTTTTAAAGCAGATAAAAGTCATTTGAAACCACAGAGTAAAAGTATGAACTTTAGAAATTGACAGCTTTAATTTGTTTAAATTTAGATTTTTTTGAAATTATTTTATTAATTTTATGCTGTTTATGTTTTTATTTAATGTTAGTGAATAATTTAATAATATTGTTTTGAAAAAATAAAATTTGTGTTTTATTTTTCTTCAAGATAAATTTTTTGTTGAAAATATAATTTTATAATAAACCTATAATTATAGATATAAGATAAAATATAAATTAATATTTGTTAATTAATTACTGAAAAATACTATTCGTGAAAAAAATTCTGAAATATTCAATTTTAGGGGTTGCACTTCCCATTTGAAAATTCTAATGCATTGATATGAGTGCCCAAAGAATTAAAGAAATATTTCGAAATTTCGTTCTTCATCGAATTGCTGAAAATGTTGCTCTCAAGCAGTTTTACATTTCGGGGGGGGGGAGGAAAATGTTACTTGGTAGTCAGAAAACTTCTACAACCCTCACTTGATCTTGATGAATTTTTAATTCTACTTCATACGTAGACATTAAGAATTTTGATGAAGAGCTGGAACTCTTAGATATTAGATGTTTCCAAAATTTTTCCCCATTGCTATTTTCACATCATCTGGTAACGTTTATAATGCCAGGATTGTCAGTTTTCGAGAAAAAAATTTTCATCCATCCCATTACAGGGCAGAAGATAGCTAGAAGTAACCCTTAGGCAAAAATAATCTTCGTCACTATTTTTAATTTTTTGCAAACCCTGTGAAAATTTCATTAAAATTTGATGAAAAAAATCTAATTAGAATTGTTAACAGTTTCAAAATATAACATTAGATTTCCTGCTCCTTTCAGAATCCAAGGCCTGAGGACAATCTACCCCTTGCCCCTATCAACTGATTTTCTCCATGTAGTCATGTTCTCTGAATTTGAAAGTAGAACATCTCTGTTTTATCATTCGTTACATTACATATTGAAATAATAATTAAAACTTTCAGACAATGGTATACACTAGAGAGGGGCACTGGGAGCCATAGTCTTCCCGTCTGATCAAAGGTTTTGTCTGATTTTCAAATTTCTACAATTTTCACGATATCAACCAAGATGATTATTGTGCTTGGAAAAGTTTTATTTATTCCTTGGGCTTCCAACTATTGATGATTTCGTTATCATTAAGTATAACTTTTGATATAGCTTAATATTTAAAATAATATTCCATTAATTCGTTTACATCTACTTGCTCTATTGTTATCCCCATTAAAATGTCGATTTTTTCACTTTTCATGTACTGCGACTAGGGTTAGAGGTAGAGAGCAAGTAAGATGACTAAATTTTGGAAAAAGATTGAGTTTCTGAAAAAAATATATGAGTCCCCCCCCCTACAGCCAGAGAAAAAGATTCGAAGTTCGGAATGCGCTGTTAGAGGAAGTACATGGTCTCAAGTAGAATATTGTCAATGGTTAGTGGAGTGAGAAGGAGGGTTGAAGGGTGAAGAAATGTTCGTGAAGTTGTGTAGAGTAGAAATCACAGTATTATTAGGTATGGGTACATGTCACTCTTATTTATTAAAAAAAAAAACAAACAAAAACAAAAGAAATGAAAAAAAATGATTGAAACGTAAACATATGAGGTTCCCCTTCCTCCTTCTTTCAATTCAGGTATGCTGTGATCACTTGGTTTTTTATTACAAACTCAGCGGAGTTTCTTTACCCCTTGATTCCATCTCTGAGGAAATTCAGTGGCTTAGACAAGAGGGTTTAGGGAGTTGAACCCCTTCCCCCTCCTTCTTTCAAGAGCGATAAAATTATTATTTGATAATGCGAGTAATTTAATTTTTTTTTTAGTTCATTAACAAACGATGATTATATGTTTTATCAACATTTATTTTGATTTTTTTTTACCACATTGAAAAGTGTATTCTTCAACCTGGATTTGATAATCGCCATTGACGATATATGGAGAGAATTAGCATAAATTATAACGAAGTTTGTGACGAATTGTTGAAGAAAAAAAATGTATTGACATTATTTAATACATTTATTGTTTCAAGTATACGTATGTTTTATTCGTTTCATTTTTCATTTTTCAAATTTTAGCTGTTTATTTCAAAAAGTAAGATGGCCGAAATTTATAGAAGGGGCATAGGAATTGAAATTTAGGAGGCCAACTTAGATACACCCCCTTCCTCTTTATTGGAATTTCATAACTATGCCACTAGAGAAAATCTTAGGTGAACCATTGCTTTCAAATACTTTCAATTTTAATTTTTTTTTTTTTTCTTAATTTTTCTGTGTACTTGTAAACCCATGGATTCACATCACCAACGTATCTACGGAATTTCCATTTTCATACCATCGTTTTCTGACGAAATACCAAGTCGGTTAAATAAAGTATGGCTGAAAATGAGCAGTCGAAGTTACTTTATTATTCGAAAGTCGAAACTTTGTTTCATTTTACAAAATATTAAAGCATCGTATTACGTTAATTTTAGTAAGACCTTCTTCTGAGTACATTCCGAGAACAGAGCGAATGGACGATACTGTGATGAAAAGGATCGTCTAAACTTTCATCCAGATTTTCTTTGATGTTTAATCCGAGCTATACAGAATTCGTCTGATATAATTTTGTTTTTTATGTTTCAATTTAATTTAGCATTACTTTCGCTCGGTTTTTGTGTAGTATCGAATACGATAGGAACAAAGTCGAAGGGGTTGTTTTGATGATTTGTTGTAAAAAAGCTCGTGGATGTTGGGCGCAAAATATGCGGTCGTTTCTTTTTCCACGAATTCGCACATAAAGACAGAACAAACGAAAGGAAGATTATCCTTATTCTCGAATCTGGTGTAAATTCTACGCCAAGCTTATTCTATTTATATTGGCGAGATGTTATTGGTCGAATGATGGAAGCGAAAAGATTATCGAAAAGGTAGATAATTTTAAGCTTACCAATTTAAATTCGAAATTAATATAGAATTCGATTAATTTCGGTAATCGTCGGCGATCGTGTGATTGGAAAGTTGACCCATATAAGAAAAAATTCAGCTATGTATTTGTTTTCATCGGCCTGACTGGATATAGATTTTCCTTTTTTATTAGGTTCGTTTTACTTCCCGGAAAATACGTAAATGTGGCAATTTTTCTGCTCCACTTGGCGCGATCGTGACGCCAATCGAACGCGAAATGGTTCTTTATGCGAATAGGATTATCATTACCAAATATACATTTTACGATTATTTGGCAATAAATTGATAAAAATTTTGTTTCCGTCTTTAACACCATTTTTGAGGTCATTCTAATGCAGACACTACGTTGTTAGAGATTTATAATTCGTTTTTTTTTTCGCGTTTTACGTCAGCGGAAATTTTTCGAGGAATTTTTGTTTTTTTTCTTTAGGAAAAAAATTATTCGGATTTTAATGTAATTTTTTTCGATTCCAATAAAAAAAATCCTCGGTAGGAAATTCGCAATTTCAGCTATTTCCGAAGCTTTAATATATGTCGAAATATTTTATCGGTAAATCAATTCGTCATCATCGAATGAAAAGGAATTCACCCCTATGGATGATATAATGGGGCGAAAAGCTCGGTTTTCTAAAAGCGCAACGAAATATTCCCTAGTGAGGGCCTCCGATAACGTAGACGACGACAACGACGTCGCGAGATTACGTAGACACACTACCACAACGCTCGGTATTGTTATACAGACGTACGCACACTACGCTACCGAGACGAGGGCGAAGAGCGATGGAGGTGATGGCGGCTCGATATTGTGATAATGAGTACCACTGACCCGGTGGCCAGCCGGTCTTAGTGGGGCCACTATTGGGAGAACGAGCAACTTTGTAGCAACGACACGCCGCCCAGGTGTTCCCAAAATTACGCCGGCGCGAAATTTTTTCCTCGCGAACAAAGAAAATTCGCCATCCGGAAGGCGGTTTTGGCGCGAATCGAGATCGCAGGGGGTTTTAAATTGCGACTCGACACGCCAGCGGATTTTATCGAGGGGTTTTTCTGCAACGTTTTGATGCAAATTTATTTTCGGAAATTTATCTCGAATTAGACACGTAGAATCGAAAGCGAATCCTAATGGAGTTGATTGGTGCGAAATATTTAATTCGACGTTTTCGAGCAGCTCTAAGCGAAATTTCACCTTTTCGTTCGTAACTCGAGTGTGCCAAGTTTGGCTTTTGTTTTACGTCGAAACATACATTTTTGAATTATTTATGAACCAGACCTCCACGTGACAATACGTCGAAGAACAAGTTCACCAGTTGTTCGAAAATTCGTATTTAATTTTGATGCATCTGCGCTCGAAATATACCTTCGCCTTAGTAGCTTTAAATCGCGTTTTTTCGAACTTACGTACGGTGTCAAACGACGCGACGTTTTGAAATCTTACTTACTCCGCGTTATTCGTATTTAGCTTTTGTAATCAAGATATAAATTTAGTTAGCGAACTAGAGTTGGAAATTTCGCTCTTCTGTGGTGGGTAAATTGAATTATCGTGTTATTGAAAGCGAGCGAAGTTCGAAATACGCTTAATGAAGGCGAAAAATCATGCATTTAATTACACCTTTGTCGACGAGTTTAAAGTCATTCTTACAGGGGACGACATTTTGCACCAAAGTTTCCATTTTTAGGGTATATAAATTAGCTAGACAAATGAAGATGGCCGTGCGTTTATCTGCATTCGAATAGAATTTTTCAACTTTTGGAATTTCAGTAAGAGCTGCAGAAATAAGAATAATATATCGATTTTTTTTTTAATAGACGAAAGTCGAAGCAAAATTAGTCTTCTGTATTTCTATTTTTTTTTTTTTTTTTTTTTTTTTTTTTTGAAGAAGTATCTTAAATCTTATCTG
The DNA here is from genome assembly GCA_009761765.1 of Phenacoccus solenopsis. Classification (NCBI taxonomy): domain Eukaryota; kingdom Metazoa; phylum Arthropoda; class Insecta; order Hemiptera; family Pseudococcidae; genus Phenacoccus; species Phenacoccus solenopsis. The sequence goes on along the minus strand of CM019755.1, from coordinate 26,630,378 downwards.
AATATCAAACAATAATGAAGAAAATAAGTAAAACATTTTTTTTTCTCAATGAAGATTATAATACAACTGCTTTAGTTATAGCACCACTGCAAACAAAAATACCTGGGCAGTAGTCAGGATAGATCGGTGGGAGAGGTTTTGAAAATTATTTTCAAAACATAAATTTGCAGGTTTACAGCCAGGTTAATTGGGGGGGGGATTTTTCAAATCCATGAATTTTTGTGATACCCCAGAAATTTATGAATATACATAGGATATAATTCAAGAAAATAATGAAGCAGTTAATCATGATCATTTAATTAAGAAAAATTTAATTTTTTTAGCTGACTTTCGAACTTAAAAGCTATAGCTATTACAGCATACTGATTTGGGAAGGGCTAACGGCTTTTAAAATAAGTTTTGAATCATGAAATTTCTGGAATATTCCATATATCGTGACCAAATCAATCTACAAAGATCAAACTTTCTGTGTGAGTTTAATTAGTGACCAGAATATGACCTCTTGGACTTGGGTCGAAATGGATGCAAAATGGCGGATAATGAAAATTTAAGTGGAGCTTGAAGAGCCTCAAATTGGTAAAAAGGTAATTAATGTAAACTCATACGATTATGGAGGATGAAAAATATACATTAATCCCAATTCATCTCAAGACATGGTGTTGGAGGGGAGAAGAAGGCGTTATCGATCTGAAAATGTGGTGGGAGTACACGAAAAGTCGATAATTTTTCATTGCTGAGTCATATGATAAAATGAGCCCTAGTGACTAATTTATTCTGATTTTTGCTTCTCAAGTGAATTAGGAGGGAAATTGAAGCAAAAAACTAATTTTGGAGGGGAAATTACTGCAAGAAATTTCATGAATCTTGCGTATCTTGTCACCAAATCGACCTAGAAAGGTGAAACTTCGTGTGTAGAGTAAGTTGAAAACCAGAATATTACCACTTCAATTTGTGTTGAAATTGATCCAAAGTGGCAGGTCGTAAAAATTTGAATATAATTTGATGAGCCTCAAGTAATGATTATAAGTTGAGATTACTGCATGGCAAGAAATATTGCTTCATTTCTTCTAAATTTATCTCCTTAAGTGTTTTTGGAAGGGATAAGGTAAGGGTTTTCAGGCTTGGTATTGGGTGTGGCCTGTAGTCATGAAGAGATAAGCAACATCATTTGCAAACCTAAACAAGCCCTAAATAAAAACTCAGCTCAAGTAATGCAGCGTGGCTTCTTACGGTTTTATTTTAAATTTACTTTTTACTCACTTTCATTTCCATGTCATGTACGACTACAAAAGCCAGAGTCATAGAAGAGTTAATTTTAAGTTTCCTAATGATCTACCAATTTATAAAAAAAATATTTGTTGGAAATTTTTCCCATAAGGATAATTAGATTTACTGGATTAAACACTGATGAGAAAAAAATCGCAAACTCGAAAGAGGCATCATATGAATTTTCTTCTGTTTTCCTGATCCCCTTCAACCGATAAAAGATTTGGGACATTCTCAGCAACAGTCACCATATTATGCTCTTATTCACCTTCCTCAGACGTATTAATCTATTTTAAAGAATCTCCGTCTCCTTTTCCAGCAAATGTGCCTCTGTCCAGGTTTACAGTATATAGCACAATCAAAAAAAAAAAAAAAAATGCCGAAACATCTTTTCATTATTACTGAGTAGATTCACCAGTGGGGTGGAACGAGAGAGTTCAAGGTGGATGTGATTAATGTAGTGCAGTCGACGAGAGTATGTTGGACGAATATAGAGATTAGAAAGAATTGGTGGTGAGGAGTAGAAGCGGGAAAGGGAGCAGATTTAGCAAGAAGGTACGAGTAAAAATGTATTTCTGTGTAAATCTATGCGACGATTTTATTATGGAGGAATTGTACATTTTAACGATTAACGATTGCAAAACCCCTCCCGCCCCACCTCTTGGTTAAAGCCCTATAAAGCATTATAAAGTGAAAGTATTACTCTATTTTTGGTTCTATGTCGTAAATGTTGTAACTTCATCATATAAAAGAATATCATTTGAGATATTTTCCACAGATTTTTATGTAAGTAGAAGAATTTTTGGGCATTTCGTTATCTAAAATTCAGCCTCTGAAGTCAATTTAGAGAGGATATATGGTAGTTCAAACTTCCCAGTTCCCATTCGTAGGTAGTGACAGCAGGTGAAATAAGCTCACAGGTGTATTAGAACTTCTCACAAAGCTGGTATTTCGCTATATTTCTTCAGGGTTTGATTTTAAAACAAAGATGGTCCAGTGTAATTTTGTTCAGTAATAAATTTGCTGTTAATTTTAATATGAAAAGTTTTTTATTATGAGCTATAGATTGGGAGTCAAAGGTATTTGAGATTTGGTATTCTGGGGGTTTCATGTTTTTTTTTTTTTTTTTTTTAATTAATTAATTTTAACTTTGTTCATGTTTTTCAGAAGTATTAGTATAAGTTTTCCTTTACCTTTCAACGAACGAAATAACGATATTGTAAAATAATTTTGTTTTCATCGTGGATATCTAGCGCGTCTACATTTATTATTTTATTAAAAAAAAAAATCTAAATCCTGAAGTGGAAAGATAATATCTGTTCTATATTTTTGCCGTTGATTTTTTTTTTTTTTTTTTTTTTTTGAAGACATGTTTTTATTCTTATTATTTTTTCCTCATATTTCAACAGGTTAAATATTAAAATTAAAAGTTAATTTTATTTCAGTCGTTGATCTATAATATGTAGTTCTAAATGTATTATTTCATTCCGAAAACAATTTTGTCACTGGGAATAGAAGTAGATGAAGAATACTTTTCATTTAATTATGTCATTAGTTTCTTATGCAGTTGAATCATTTGACAGAGTATGAGAAAATTAAAAGGTGTTTTTTTTTATTGTCTCTTTTTTATATACTATATTTATAAAGAATTTATTTTTGATATTAATTTATTTTTCGACTTTATATTTCGCACCTGCTTGAAAAATTTGAGCTCATTTATTGTAAAGTTATTTTAAATTAATTAATTTTGTTTTTCAATTCTGTCACTGGTCTTTTCTTTAATAAATAATGAGTAGTCTTTAATTTTAATTGGGATATTGTTTCTAGTAACAAAAAAAAAGCTTAATATCAAATCAAGTTATTAGAGTTGAATTCATTTATAATTTTCATCATTTTAATTGCAAATATCATCTATAGAGTTAAATCTCTTAACTCGTAGTTTTAATTTTTTAAATACTACGAGCGAAAGAAATACGAGGCCGAGAAAATCCCAAAACAAATACTTTAAATTTAACAACCACTTGCATTCGAACACCAGCGAAGAAATTTCCTCTGCGTTACTTTCATAGGGAGAGAAAACTCACGTACGAAAAATCTGTGCTACAGATAAGAGATACTATAGGTATTTTTAGCGTAATAAATCGAGAATATTTTTTCGAGAATTGAAGCGCGCGCGAAAACGTACTTATTCGCGAATATACGTACGTCGAACAAGAAACGAGTATTCAAACAAAGAGAAACTACGTTTTTCGTTTTCCTGTTGGCTCATTGGTTGGTGTTGGCGTTTCGAAGTTGCGGCGAAGTTTTCGCGTGAAAGTTCATTAATCTCTCGGACAACTTTAGATAAGAACGAAGGCGTGTATTTTTTTCTTTAATAAAATAAACGCAGCTTTATATATTCGGGTAAGAGAAATTGTTAATTTTAATTATTGAAGTACGCAATGAATCGAAGTCTGTTTCGGTGTTTTCGATGATTCAGTTGAATAGATGGGGTTTGAGCGTGGAAATTCTACGGGTGTTTCATTTTTTATTTGTATCGATGAAAGATTATCATTTTTTTGTTTAACGAATTGTAAATATTTGCGTTTGCGAATTATTATTTTTGTTGTGGAATTCACTAGAGCCAATTTTTTTTTAAACGATTCTCGACTCTTTATTTATACGTGTTTTATTTTTAATATTTTTTTATTCATTTCCGTTCATTTTTTACTGAAAACGGTTATTTGGTTTGTATATGAAATTCATCATTTAAATTGAATCGAATTTTTTCTACATATGGAAGGTATTACTGATTTGAACACAAGTCTACGAGCTTTGAGCATATAATTAAACATTTTTTATGGGTTGATAGGAACTAAGAGTATGAAATGAAATTCATAGGGTGACTCCCAAATCTGCGATTTTTTTCTAATTAGTGTCTTGATCAGTAAATCTAGACTTTCTTACGTTGGAAATTTTCAATATGATTTTATTTTTTACTATATCTCTTCAGGATTTGATCTTAGGGCCGAAATAGCTCAGTGCAATTTTGTTCTACGCTAAATATGTCACAACTTTTATATAAAAAATTTTTCGCTACGATCCATAGGTGGGGAGTTAAGGGTGTTTGAAATTTGGTACTTCAGGGGCTCAACGACAGTCGATTCAATAACTATGTTATGTGCACGGACGTTAACTATAATATCGGGATATTTGGCTGCGTGTAAATGAAACGTGTCTGAAATACAAAAATATGCCACGCCCACCGCAACGCTGCTTTTAACTGCATTAAAATTCGAAATTATAAGCCACTCCCAGCGTAACGTTTTGTGATCAGCCAAATATCCAGATATTATAATTAACGTCAGTGGTTATGTGACATTATATATGGGAATGAAAAATGCATGTACGACTACTTGTGAGTACATAACAATCCACTCATCACTATGTGGAGGTTTTAACCCCCCCCCCACCCACCCACCCACCCACAAGTACATACCTACCTGAGTATGAATATTTTCATGTGAGTTAAATGCGTTCAGTGTGCTGAATAATTATGTGCAACACCTCTAATTACGTACCATGGGGGGGAGGGGGCTAAAACCTCTATGGGGTCATGATCGTATTATAGTATGTAGTCATAAGTAGTTATAAAGAAGTGGGCGAAAATCGCAAGGACGTCCAACAATTCAAAAAATTAAATGAATCTGATAACTACAAATTAATTTTCTTTTCTAATTTGAAAAAAGTTTGAAAAAGCAAATCGAAGCAATTTTTTCATTTTTCATATGTATTTCTAAAATTATTTTTCCAGTTTATAGAATCGAACTAATTTTTTTTTTGTGGCGTTTTTAACTGCTTTGGTTAATTACGCCACCTCTAGGATGGTTAGATTTTAAAGAGGAGGGCGCATCGTTGTAGAAGAGTCAAAATTTTGTGGATATTTTGTGGGTTGTCAGTTATATCTTGTTTAATTTTTGAATTTTTAACATTTTTAGAAATTTAAATTTTTTTTAATTCTCGGATTCATCAAATATTTAAATAAATTTTAACGAACGTTTGAATGAATATGTAAAAAAAAAAAATAATAAAATGATAGAAAATTAATTTTTTCAAATTTATTCAAATTTATAAAATTTTAAAAATTATTGTCTGTTCACTTTATCGACTTTGCGATTTTCTAAAATATTTACAATTGAAATAAATATGTATTAAAAATTTGTTGAACATTGTTGAGATCACTTGAAGTTATGCAACTCTTCAACTTTTTTTTTTATTTTGAGACTACATTGCCTGACTTTTGCCCACTCTTGTATAATCGATGATTTTCTTCAAAAACCACGTAAGTCCGACTTTTGGCAAAATTCACTTTTAAGTGGTTTCTTATGTAAAAAAAAATCGAGGAATTCGATTTTGAAAACCTCGTAAGTCCAAATCATCAACTAGCGCTTCTATCCGTAAAAAAAAACCTCGTAAGTCTGTCACCCAAAATAAAATACTCGTTCCTGAAAAATTTATATATTTGGACTTACGTGGTTTTTGAAGAAAAGCATCGATATGTATTTTATATTTCCATATAAATAACACTGCATAATTGAATCAATTACTATAGAGCCACAAAATACCAAATTTCGAGCATCCTTAACTTCCAACCTATGCCTCATAATAAAAAACTTTTCATATAAAAATTAATAGCAAAATTACCCTGGACTATGTTTGTTCTAAAATCAAACCCTGAAGAGATACAGCGAAATACCTGCTTTGTGAGGAGTGCTAATACACCTGTGAGCTTAATTCACCTGCTGTCAATACCTAGGAATGGGAACTGGGAAGTTTTAGTATTTTATTTGTGGAGCTGGTTTTTACATATTTATGAAAAAATGGTTTTGTTGGGAATTTTTCTTGTAAATGATGCTTATATGGTTTAGATTTACTGGACTAGTTAATTTGACCAGTTTTTTTTTTTTTTTTTTGTAAATTCTGTATTGGATGGATAATTTTTTTTTTTTTTTTTTTTTTGATCTTATCATAAAATGTGAACAACTGAACATGAATATAAATATGAATATATTGCCAGAAAATTTAAACATAAAAATAACGCTTCTAAGTTGATAAAAGAACAACAAAGTAATTAAATTTAGTACTCCAGCCCTTCCTCAATATATTCAAATTAAACGAAATAGATTAGAAAGTTGATGATTTTTTTCACATTAAATAACTATTCAAATATATATTTCAATATTGAAAAAATTTGAAAAAAATTTTCCTAGTCTCAAAATAGACTCTTTTGAGATAACATGGCGTTTCGAGGTAACGAAAAATTTTGGTTTGTTTCATGGCTGTAAATATTTGTGACTCCCAAGCAAACGAATACCTTCAATGCCAGCCATAAGATCGGTATAATATTACCAAGTCCGACTTAAATGTAAGAAAGTACACTCGTTTATAGGACCCCGACGTGGCGATGACTATTGCATGTAGACGTTACAGGTAATATTTTCTAATCGATAAAATATTCCGAACACGATGTAAATATTTTAATTACACGACGAATAAAAATCCTTGGTCGACGACGTCGTCGTTCAAAACGACCATAAAATTTAGCGCGACCGTTGAATTTTTATGTAGACTATTTTCTATTTTAAACGCTGCAGGGAGAAAACTGCTCATAACTGTGGAACGTGCGAATTGAAAAAATTTATACATTTAGTAAATTCCAAAAAGTATTAGCGTATCGGTACTAGAACTCGTCTCCATTTTACAACGGATGTTCTCTAAGCTACCCAGGATATGCAGAAAATTCTTTGCTCGTAAGGTTTTTTTTGTGTTTAAAAATAGGTTAGTCATTAGAGGACATAGTATCATTCGAATTTGCAGCAGCGCTGGCGTTAATTTGAAGGTGTAATTTGAAAGAGGAAAATTGCAAAACCGGTTTCACGGTGGCGCAATGTTATCGCAGAGACGAAAACCATTTTCTACAATGAACGCTGCTATATTGGATTGAAGTATTTTAATAGACGCTGCGAATTGTATTTCGCATACCGGATAGAGAGATTTGGATGGTAATATGATGGTGGTGATGGAACGCAACTTTATTGTTAACAAAGAAGCACGACTGAAATTATCATAATGCCGGGTAACATTTAATATATGTGAAAGCCATTATGTTGGCGGATTTTCAACGAATGATTGGGGCCAAGTTAGATGCATACGAGAGGTTTAGTTCGAAATTCTGACAAGAAAAATTTCAATGGTGAAAGGTTTTTTATTCGTATATCAATTTGTACTTGCGCTGGACAAATATTCCAAGTATTTTTGGAAATTGGAATTGAACTGGGTTTTCATTTTTGACCACCATAGTAGCATGTTTAACAAGTGCTGATAAAAATGATGAAAGTAATGAAAAGCTGGTGAAATTGACTTGGCCCGGGACGTGTTTGACTTTCTAAGAAGGTCTGGAAATTAATTTTGGTTAATTTTTTTTTTTTTTAACTCAAACCAAATTTCAAAAATCTTATTTAAAAATTTAATATTAATTATTTTTCTAAGCTTCTGCGTTACCTGAGCGACTGACTTTAGAGACATGGATTTTGTCGTATAACTCATTAAGAAATTAATTTTTCTTCCAGTTACAATTTTTTGTTTTTTGATGGTCCCCTATTATGATCAAATTTCAGGTACATATTTTTAAATTACTGATTATCACTCAGGTACATCGAACTCGAAAAAATTGCAGTTAGAAAAAAATTATTTCTCAATTGACTTTTCAAATATGCAAACACCTGGATTCTCTAATGAATTATTCAGTAGTTATAAACTTATAACGAAAAAAAAGCATTGAGGATATTTGAAATTTGAATTGAATTTTTTTGGAAACAAAATATTCTGAAATAAAAAGGAAGCCAACCTGTTCTGTTGAAAATATTATGTAGATAAATTTACTCTCGGAATATTTTTCATAATCAAGGCTCACTTACAGGGATAAGGGTGAAAAACTGTTTCCATGATTGTTCTACGTTTTCTTCCTCTCTACCCGACTGGAGAGCTTCCTCTACAACGATATGAGAGGATTTTCGATGGAAAGAGGCAAAGAATAACTGTTTGTGCCATTTTTCGTTTAAGTTGTCTGACCTACTATAACAACATAATTCAATAATTTATTTAAAAATATCTCTCAAGCAGTCGAGTTATATTTGAGATAGTATGTTAAATGTGAAATATGGTCTTTTGTTGCAGCCGAAGATGAATGAGCCTTTGGCGTGGATTTGCGTTGGTAAAATTCGCATAGGTGAGTCAAACTTTTAGACAGAATATTTTTACAGAAAGTTTGGGTGCCTTAAATCGTGAAGTATATTGATGGGAAAGTTGTGAAGAATGTGAAATTTTCTAAATTTCGATCAGTTAGATTTGTACACTCCATTGATCTTTCATTGAAAATTTCGTTCTAATTGGTAAAGAAAATTTATTACTAGGATGGGACGAATTTCAGTTTTGTGTCTAATTCGATCTTAGTTAAACTCTTTCGGACTCGAGAGACAAAATTTGCTTAATTTTTGTTTTTGGCAGAGTTCCTAAAGATTGTTTTTTTATGCTGAAACATTTATAAGGGTCATTTTGAAGCAAGAATGTGATATTTTGGGAAGCTTTGTGAGGTACATAAAAATGAGCATATTCTCCCTCTTGACCCTCAAAAAGCCTGAATTAAGCCTATATTGTGCACACGAACAATAAATTAATCATTTGTCGTTAATTTTTGAAAAAAAAAAAACAAAACAACAACAAAATAACAGCTAATTGAAAACAATTTTTAAATTTTTAAACGTCTCAAATTAAAAAAAAAAAAATTAACTAAAAATATTTCAGTCTTAGAATGATAAATTTGAATTGGAAACGTGAAAAACTTTTAAAATGGGAGAAATGTTTTTTTTTTTTTTGAAAATTTCAAATTTTGTAAAACTTTAAATTATTTTAAAAATTTGGAAATTGCGTTGGGGCTAAAATTTTATTATGTTTTTTCAAGGTCATTTAGCAACTATTATGATGTATTCCTTCACTTTTGAAAAAAAAGAAAATTATAATTACAAAAAAAAAAAAACGTAAGCAGCCATGCCGCATTACTGAGCTGAGTTTTTAACTGGAGCTTGCTCAGGCCACGCTCAATATGAAGTTTAAAAACCCCAACCATATCTCTTCCAAAACCACTTAGGAAGTAAACTTGAAATAAACTATTTTGTACCATGCAGTAATCATATGAACACATATTTCTCAGGTTATAACTACTTGAGGCTCGTCGAATTATCTTCAGATTGTTAAGATCCACCATTTTGGTTCCATTTCAACCCAAATTGAAGAGGTCATATTTTGGTCATCAACTAACCTTAGACAGAAAGTTTGAATTTTCTTGCTGCAATTTCCCATCCAAAAGCGGTTTTGCTCTAACTCCCCTCCAAATTCACTTGGGAAGTTAAAATCAGAATAAATTAATCACATGAGCTCATTTCATCATACGAAAACGTAATAAAAAATTTTCAGCATTTCGTGCACCCATCCACATTTTCAGGCGGGTAACCCTTCTTCTCCCCTCCAACATCATGTACGGTGGTGATTTTGGGATATTGTATACTTCTCATCATCAATAATCAGATGAGTTCATATTAATTACATTTTTACTACTTTGAAGCTCCTCAAGCTATACTCAAATTTTGATAATCCGCCATTTTGTGTCCACTTTGACTCAAATTTAAGAAATCATATTCTAGCTGCCAAATAGCCCCATGCACAAAGTTTCACTTTTCTAGGTCAATTTTTTGAGGAAATATAAATGATTAAAAAAATTTCATGACTCAAAACTTCTTCAAAAAGCTGTGTTTTGCCCCAACTCCCCTCCAAATACATGTTAGAGGCTGAAATCTGGATATATTAGTGTCTGTGACTTACTCTTTCATATGAAATCAAAAACGAAATTTTTGAGCTATTTATCCCTTCTCCAGTCCACCTCAAAATTTGAGGTATCGCCACTTTGAGGTGTATCGAAAAAAAAAAAAAAAATGCTTTTTTGCATTTCTAAGAAGAGTCTCTCATCAAGTTTTGAGCGAATTTCACGAATACGCGCTGATGCTACGTGGAGAAAAAATTATATATACCAAAACATTGGATATTTGCTAAATGATTACACAAATGGCTTAGGACAAAGATTTGAAAACCCCACCATCCCCCGATCACCTTTCCCAAATCAGGTTGGCTGTAATAGCTATCTTATTAAGTGAGAATCAAACGAAATTCAGTCCATGCTATTCTGGTTACTCGTTGAATTTTTCATTAAAAAATTTGATATTATTTTATCAAACAAATAAATAACAGCATTGTATGATTATAGTAAAATGTGTGATATAAATAATACTGTTCTTCACTCGTATGTGCGTAATACATACATGCTGATATATGATACCTCAAGTTGAGAGCACTACTCCTTTTTATTACCCTCTCCCTCCTTCATGCACAGAGTCCTTTATTCGACTTATTCTACTCGTCGAGTACAATAATTGTTTACAGGAAAAAAATCACACCTTTCTAGCACCTTCAGTGTTCAGAATAGGTCACGATAATGTTGACATAATACTTTTGTTGATGGACCCTGGATGTATCCATATGTGAAATTAGTCATACACCTCATCAAACGTTATAAGTTCTCTAGATGACCGACAATACAACTCACCTAGCTACGAGACAAAATAATATCACGGTGGAAATGTAAACAACTTTGGCCTTGAGAGCTTCTGTAAATTATACCGTCGTATCATCTCGAACGAGGATACCTCGTATATGCGTATTTCAGACATAGCAAAAACGCGCTATGGCTACCAAAAAAAAAAAAAAATAGGAAATTACCTAGCACGGTCGTTTTTCCACGACGACGCGTTTCTCAGTCGTCTTACGATTATTCGGCAAGTTCAACATACCCAATTTTCTTGTATGCTACGAAATTTACTTGATAACGTAAATTACACAATGTTTCGACTTGTTATTCACTCATTTCCCGTAATAATTACGCCAATTTGGTAGCGCGTCGAGAGAGGCGATCTTGATATTGTTCTACAGTTACACGACCCGGTAGGTACTATATACGAGAGGTGCGATTATTTGTACGATGTTTTTTCGTTATTGTAGGATTTGTTTTGTTTTGTTTTTTTTTTTTAATTTGCTAATTACGTCTGGTTCTGGCTTACGTGTTATCGGCAATTGACTATTTACGAAATGAATATGTGTGATAAGATTTTAATGAGTTGTATTTTGAGTGCTGTATGAAAAAATTCGAGATTGATGTTACCGGTAAATAGGCTCGGTTTTACGCGCACCCATGGTTATTTTCGTTTCCTGATTTAAAAATGATTTAGTGGTTGATCAGGGCTATTAGAGGGGCTGGAAAGTTTCTTTCGATGGTCTTGTTATGATATGAGAACCTGTACGAAAGCAAAAGAATTAGAATTTTTATCTTATTTTGCGGATTTATGATTTTTATTGATCTTGCTGATCTTAAATTTTTTTTTTGTAAATCGCTCATTATTAATTTTATAGAATTGAAAATTTTTTTTGACTTCTTGTTATTCAGAATTGAATTTTGCTGTAATATCTTTGCTTGAGTTCGTAATCTGGCTTGTTCCTTTTATTTTCGATAGAAAATATTCATTTTTCAATTTAATTAAATTTTATATAAATTTTATATTTACGTATTATTAGGATTAAAAAAGGAAATTATTGTTAATTGAACTGCATAGTAAGGCAATGGAGTTCTTTTCAAAATAAATGATAAATTAAAAAAAAATCATTCACATTTGAAATTATTAAAAAAACTGGATAATTGTAAAGGATAGAAAATCAAAGACCTGGAGTCATTTAAGAGTTATCTTTAAAATTTTATTTCAGCTTGACTGCGTGATTTTTGAGCAATTGTTTAATTGAGTCGAAGTTCATCTTTGCCACCTGAGCAATTTCCAAATTTCAAATCAACGAAGTATCTCTCAAACTTGACCTAGATTTCTTTTTTTGACATCGAAGCAATTTTCGAATTTAGATACAGCTCCACTTTTCGACTCCATATCGAATGAAAAACTTGACACATACCACACCTTTGACTTCATAGCATTTCTCAAACTTTACATCGACTTCAGCTATTATATTCACCCTGTAACATTTTTTAAATTTGACCTAGAGTCCACCTCTTGACTCCAAAGCAGTTCTCAAATTCAAATCCAACTTTACCGTTGAACTTCACCTTTAAACTCTGGAGTGGCTCTCAAACTTATCACTGTCCCCACCGCTTGGCTTTACATGTATTTTTGAATTTAGATTCGACTTCACCTTTTGATTCCATATCGAATCTCAAACTTGTCATTGTTCTCATGTCTTGACGCTCGCCCTAACTCTTGAGATTGAAGCAATTTTCAAACTTCACGTGAACACCAACAATATTTATTTTGAATACATTCTCAAATTTTACAGAGACTCCAGCTCTTAACTTTGAAGTAATTTTTGAGCTTGATTTCGACTCCACCTTCTGTATTTACATCGAAGGAGTTCTCGTGCTTAGCCCAGACTCCATTTTTTGACTCTGGAGTAATTTTTGAAGTTGCATTCAACTTCATTCCTTGACTCCGGTGGAGCTCACAAACTCAAATGAAGTTTTTCTTCGACTCATTAGCAATTTTTAAATTTAAATAAATTTCATTTATCAACAAAAGAGAGATTATCAAACTTGACTGATTCCACCACTTGACTTCGGGGCAGTTTTTGAATTTAGATCCGGCTTCACTTCTCCATTTCATATCAAATCTTAAACTTGTATCCTATTTCACCACTTGAATGCATATCAAATCTGAACTTAACGCTGACTCCCGTCTCTTGACGAGCTTGACTTCAAATCCATCCACTGTACTTATTCTGGAACAGGTCTCATATCTGACCCTACAAGTAATTATTTGAGTAAATATTTTAGGGGTGTGCCAAAAATAAGTGTTTCAAAAAGTAAGTTTTCATTCATTTTTTTACGTTTATCTTAAGAAATACGTAAGAATAGTTCAATAAATAATCATGAGAAATGTTTGATTTGATCACCCAAAGAGAACAGTTTAAATATTTATCATGATTATTTATTGTCCTTTTATGTATTTTTTTGAAATAAATGTAAATATAGGTAAGAACCTTCACTTTGTGACATTAATAACTTACTTTTGGCACATTTTGTCATATTTTAATCAAATTAAAAATTTTGACAAAATATTTTTTTAGCTGAGTTTTTATCTTGAAAACGACAGCTATTACAGCCCACCTGATTTGGGAAGGGAGGGTCGAGAGAGGATGGGTCTTCAAATCTTTGCGTTTCAGACTATTTGTAAACATCTGGCAAACGTCCAACTTCTTGGTATATATATATTTATTCCCCCACGCGTAGCTTGGGTGAGAATTTATGAATTCGCTCAAAACTTGATGAAAGACTCTAATTAGGAATCTAACAAAACGGTTTTTTTGTTTTTTCGAAAACATTCAAAATGGCGGATCACTCAAATTTTGAGGGAAACTGGAGAAGGAGAAAATACCTCCATATTTTTGTTTTTGATTTCATATGAAAGAGTGACTCACGGGCACCAACATATCCAAATTTCAGCTTCCTAAGTGCGTTTAGAAGGGAGTTGGAGCAAAAAACGACTTTTTGAGAAAGTTTTGAGTCATGAAATTTATCGAATCTTCCATATCTTTTCGTCAAATAAACCTAGAAAGGTCAAACTTTGAAGATGGGGTTAGTTTGTGACCAGAATATGACCTCTTGAATTTGGGTCAAAATGGATCGAAAATGGAGGTTTATCAAAATTTGAGTAGAGCTTGAGGAGCCTCAAATTGGTGAAAATGTAATTAATATGAACTCATATGGTTATTAGAGGTAAGAAGTATACTCTTTCTCAAATTCACCTTCACACTTAATATTGGAGGGGAGAAGGGGGAGGGGTTATCCATTTCAAAATGTGGTGGGGTACACGAGATGTCGAAAATTGTTTATGGTAGTGCTGTATGATAAAATGAGCCTAAGTGACTCCCCTATTTTAAGTTCAGCTTTCCAAGTGAATTTCGAGGGGAGTTACAGCAAAAAACGGCTTTTGGAAAGGAAATTGTGGCAGGAAATTTCATTAATCATCCATATCTCATCATCAAATCGGCCTAGAAAGGTCAAACTTCGTGTGCAGGATTAGTTAATGACCAGAATATGACCTGTTGAATTTGTGTCAAAATTTATCCAAAATGGCGGATCATCAAGATTTTAAGATAATTTGAGGAACCTCAAATAGTTATAATTTGGGCAGTATGTGTTCATATGATTATTTCATGGTAAGAAATACTACGTTTGTTCCGAATTCAATTCTTGAGTGGTTTTGGAACGGATAGGGTAGGGGTTTTCAAACTTTGAATTGGGTGTGGCCTGCAGTCATGAAGGGTTCAGCAACGTTATTACCAAACTCGAACAAGCCGCAATTAAAAACTCAGCTCCAATGATGCGACTTGGCTGCTTACGTTTTTTAATAAATTATTAAATTCACTTTTTTTTAAATTTAAAATATTACATATAAACATAAACCATTAATTTAATAAAAGTTCCAAGACTCCCCGAGCGATTATTGTACTTGTTTTAGACTTCATTTCTTAACTCTCAACAGTTCTAAATTCCAGTTTGGCTTCGGGGTTGTTTTCAAACTTCACTCCGAATAAGGCTCTCGACTCTGGAGCACATCTTAAATTCGACTCGGACTCCATCTTTGACTACGAAGATATTCTTATGACTTACCTCGATGTGCTAAATCGTCTCTTAGTTATATTAACTACGAAGTAATATTTTGACTCTAAAGCTGGCGTAAGGTTTTTGCCTTTTTTGTTCTATTTGATTCCGGTTTTGAACTTCTATTCTGATTTTTCTATGAAATTTGGTTTCGAAATTATTGTTCAACACCTTTTTAATGGACTTTATTTGCAGACACTATTCAATTTTTTTTAATTCCGCCCAGGAATTGTTAAAAAAGAAGGTGAGTCAAAAAATGACACAGGAATGAAGTCAGAATATATTCCGAAATTGGAGTGGTTTCTTGACTGCCATTAAATTATTCGAAATGACTCCACTTTATCTCAGAGTTCTCAAATTCGACTTCCACTTGACTTTTTGCTTTTGAGAAACTCTCAAAACTTGCTCCTAACTTGGTTTCAAATCAGAGCAGATGTCATCTCGAAGTCTATTTGGAATCATAATTATTCCAATAGCAGAGCAACTTCGGGTCTTTGAAGAAAATAGATCGTACAACATTCTTGTATGGTATAGTAAATTTTCGAATGCCTTATTATTTTAGATATTTATCTCTCTATCATAAATCATAATATAAATCATAATTTGATCTATTTCAAGATTTCTCGGCAAATATGTATTTGAGCCAATGTAAGGTACGACATGTTGAACGCACGTATACTTTTTTACAAGATACATTTCATTCATTTACAATCTCTCCCTTCTCCTCTGACTAAAAAGAGAAGTAACTGTAATATTTTCGCAATCGACGAAATTCGCGATACCGCGGCTGGTATTGTCAAATAGTAAACGGTCGGTCCCACTTTCTCTACCACATGTCAAATGTACATATGTACATTGCATAGTACACGGTCGAATGATTAGCGACCCGATCGCGCCGCGCCAATGGTTCCATTTCCGGTGTGAACTTTAAAATAATTTTTACCAATGTGTTTGGACACCGTTGTGTGACAGCTCGTTTACGAGTATTTGTGAACTTCTTTGATAAACAGATTATTCGTATGGAGATGATGCAACCTCGTATAGGTGTATAATGGTATTACGAAAAAAAAAAAGGGTCTCCCTCGATGGCAGGGTCGTTGTTTTATAACGACAATAAAAACGAAGGTTATCGTTCGCTGTTGAATGGAAGCACATAGGTGAAATATTTTTTGATACCGTGGAGGCTAATTTTGATTGTAGTTTCACATTGGAAAAGAGTTCCATTTTATCATAAGGTATCGGTTCGCCGATCTAAACTCCCACGCTTTTTGAGGAAAGAATTTGTAAAAATTATCGCGCTTACGAATTAGCCGATGATAATGCCGACTAAAGGAATCGAGAATCTGGGAAAATGGATCGATCGATGATGGTAAATACGACGGTAGACGGAAAGGCGCGCATTATGGTCCGAAAAGGAGAGGATAATCGTGTACGTAGAAGCGGCGAAAAAACCTTCTTATATTTTTCCTTATTAAAAGAGGGGTTTTACGTAAATGGGATCATTGTGATACCGAAGGTTAGCACTTCGGAATGGGTTGCGGCGTGTTTATTAAGAAGAGAGTTTGGAGTGGAAAAAAAGTACTACGATGGCGCGGTAGGCTGAGAAATTCCAAAATACACATTCACATACGACGAACGAGAGAGAGAAAAAGGCCGAACAATGGGTCGAGGGGTATGTATGGTGTTGTAGAGAACGGTGGCAACAGGTGGCGTGAGAAAATGGTACAACGAACCCTTGTGGAAAAGGATCTGTTACCCTCTGCCCACGACCTCGTCTCCGTCCGCTTCAGTGTGAATGTAGTTCACCAGTCGTCCATGTTGTACGCAAAATGGATTCTAGAAATCGTTACCACACTTGGCGATGTATCGACGTGTTTTGTCACGTGGTAATGCGATTAATAAAGCCATCGAAGGTGAATTAACGAGCTTCGATGTATCGAGATTGCCTCGTTAAGGGAGAGAACTGGTATTACTCGATATTACGTTTACACCTGTAAGCATTTCCGGTTTTCAGTATTACCTTTAGTTGTGGTGATTTGGTGATGGGGTGAGGTTCACGAGTAATCGAGATCAATTGGTTAATTTGATGTGAATTTATTTTATCATTTAGGGTTCTTATGGGCTTGGAGGTACCCAAATCGCAGGTATTTGTTGGCAAGTGTTTTGAAATGCGTTTGCTGAACCTACAGTCGAAAAGGATGGGAAAAAATGAGCTCGAGGGTGACTCACATGTATCTTTTGATTGCCTGTGAGACACCTCTTCTTATTAAATTTAGGTGTAGCTGTATTCGGTGGAATTTTAATCACTCGTTGAATTGATGTACATAAAATTGCATAGCTACGCCGTGAAAAAATTTCATTTCAGATTTTCTCTTTGTTGTATATATCATGCGTAAGTTCGAGGAAAAGGTTTACAATCGTATAAGGGTATAAAAAATATTCGGTGAATGGTGTTTCGTTATTCAGCAACACATTATGTAGTTTCTCAGAAAATTAAATAATGAAAGTCAGTTGTGCTCCCAATATTTTCAGAACTATAACAACATCTTCTTTACATTTAGAAAGTTATTCTGTTGAACAATAGAACTTCTGAACTTATTTATTCAACAGTTCCATTATCTCCTGAACAGATGGTAGATATAAAATTATGAAGTTGGAACCTTTTTGTAAATTTTTGATGAAATTTATAGAATTATTACCAATAACTGAATGAACTATGTGAATATAAGTGCCTTTGAATTCTATGTGGAAATTACAGTTCTTTCATAGCATTGCAGTCTTAAGTCACTATAGATACATTTTTTTTATATTTCACTCGCAGCATCGATATTACTGAGTTAATTAATTTATAAAATGCCAACATAAATTTGTAAAACCGGCCGCCGAAATTTTAAACGCCTTCAGCGCTTTTGTATAAAGCAGTTATGCAACCTAATTAACGTCTAATTTTTATCTATTGAATTTTTTTTCTCAAATTTCTCATCTGACTGAATGAAAATTTCGGATTTTAATTACGAAGGTTGAATGGTGTCGCCCTCTACCCTATTAATGTTAAGAAAGGCGCGGATTTATATTGAAATACATCAGCGTACTTGAGCCGAGCACCTATTGTTATCGTTTCTCGGTGACATAGTATTTTTCAACCGTAAAGTTTTTTTTTGTGAGTGGATAAACCTCTTGTTTAGCCAAGATGAGCAGATTATCTGCTATTAGAGTGTTAAGAAGCTCTGGTGATTTTTTATTTTTGCGATTGACCTTATTAAAGAATAATGGAATTAGGTGAATTTTGCTCGCGAAATGAAACATGGGTGGGAGAAGGATGCTTTGTTGCTAATTTTCTTCACGAGAGAGATACTGAAGGGACGAAGAGAATGAATGAATGTTATTAATGTTATCTTCAAGCACTCGAAGTGTGGAGTGAAGGAGTCGAGAGTATGTGAAGAATTGGTGATAAGAATTGTTGAAAGTTCTCGAATAGGAGTTGAGAGGAATTCAGATATTTTATTGATGTGGGTTTTTCTTCGTATAGGTATTATTAATTTTCAATTTGTAATGTTTCTTCACCCTTTTGAGTATTTTTATCGGTACTATAATAACAGAAAATTATAAAATAGGAAGAGTAAAAATACAACAAATAATATGTATAAAATAATAATAATAAAAATGAAAAATAAAAAATTTGAAAAAATTAGGTACTAAAGTTGTCTCTTCTCGTATTCTATCGAAACTGAATGGGGTTACTGTTACAAATTTCATACTTGATGAAATTGCATACCTCTAAAATTGAAGGAATGGGAAACAATGAAAAAAGTCGATTCCCTTGTATCACGAAGGTGAAAATTTAAGTAATTACGCTGTTCTTTATCAACATTTCCATAGTAACTGTTTATTTTAAAAACCATATGACTACGAAATTGATGGAATTTAGTAAAAATATGTAGGACCAAAATCGAAGAAATAATAAAATGCTGGTATTGGTATTTCATTAATTCTCGACTTTGATTAAATTTTTTCACGTTGCATACTATAAAAATTTAAGGCAGAAACGTACTGAAGAGCTTTTTATGGAATAGTTGACGAAGAGATATTACCAACTCAAAAGTTCTCGGAGCTTTCTATAATTTTTCGATTCGTCGATTCGTCAAGATGAATCGGAATCGTGAATCGATTCGAATGAAAATCTGCGAATCGTGAATGATTCGATTTACAAATAAATTTGCCCATCCCTGATAACTTGTTCATTAATCACTGAAACTTTATTTCCTCTTCCTCCCTTCTCCCACCTTTGCATTCTACTAGAATTCCATCAAGTGGTATGGCTCGATTAAATTAATTGCTGAAGGGAGTTCATGATAGCTTGTTTTATGGATTCAGTTTTATAATTTGTCAACTTTTTTCAAATTATATTTCGTTGTTTGAAAATATAATTGTTAGATAATTATTATGTCACTTAAATCCGCTGGATTTGTTGAGTGGGTTCCTTGAGCAAGTACTTCGATACAGCTTCAAGTAATTAGAATTCTTCAGCATAATGTCTCTTGAACTGGTCTTCATCGTCCTTTGTATCACTAGTCATCTTCACTCAATGACATTATGTGAGAAAATTCAATTCACATAAAACTAATTCAAAAAAAAAATATATATATATAATACATTTTTTTCAACGCAGTAGGTAAGAACCAACATACCTATGTGCAGAAGTCATAGCTTCTGAGGTCTTGGCACTCTATTTATGATTTTACTGCATAAAAAGGATTGTATTGTATTTAAAAATTTTCTTGTTTGCTGAAAACACTACTTTTTCATTACTTAATATGGAACCGAAGTGAAAATTTGGCTAAAATTAAAAAATAAATGAAAGTGTGTATGTTTTTAGATTGTGAGGCTCTCACGTAAACACTTTATTATATGAAGGTTGGTATTTTTATGAGTAGTCTATCATCTAAATGACCTTTCTTATCATACGAAACTCCTTAATTGATCTTTACATCAGTATGTAAAATTTAAGTAGCACTGAAAACATAGAGTAAGCCTCGTACATTACTCCGATTTTCTTTTTCAATAAGCTGTGAGATTTGAAAAAAAAAATTATTTAAAAAACAAGTTTTTAGTGGAAAAAATTATTTTGTGTCACTTCTAGTCTCTCCCCCCCCGGCCCCAAGAAAATGAAGCTTTTAACACCAGTGTATATGATTGCCAAACATAATATACTGAAAGATACATCCTTTATTTAAAGCATAACCATGAGGAACCAATGAATTTTTCCATATGAAATGTGGAAAATAGTGAGGCAATTTTTAAGGGTATATTTCACATACACTGTTCTTTTTTTTAGTATAACCAAACTTCGCAGGCACTGTATGTTATCTATATGGGAACCAAAATTGATAACGCTAAAAAAGTGACATTTTGAGAGTAAAATTCTTCGTGAGTTTCTTATGAGAACTTTTGAAATTTGAAAATGAAGAAGATAAGATACTGTCTTTAATTTGTTCAGAACGAAAAATTCAAATTCCAATTTATAAGAAAGTTATAAGCTGTGAAATATGATCTCCTCAAAAGCCAATTTATTTGTACGTTTTTCTCGACAAATAATCACTTAATCAAACAAACCTTCTGTGAAGTTTCTCGAATTCTTATTATAGGTGTATATTTCAAATTTCAAGTGAAACAATTGTGTATGTAGAATAGACCCTTAAGACCCTATTTAAAAAAATACTTCTCTGTGTGGGTGGAAGTGTGCCCGCAAGACCTCAGAATGGGAAATACAAATATTGAAAGGGAAACAGGCCTGAGCAAAGAAGGAAAGAGGGGTTCCTCCCTGTCCGAATTTTTTTCAGGGCCCACGTAGGACCCGTGACTTGACGGATCGGTGCTAAAAATCTGCTTTACCTCCACAAAGTTTTTTTTTTCGCTCTGCGGCGCTGCGGGGAAAGATTTTTAAGATGGCGGATGAGGGGTAGATGATTCAAAATGTATAATATTTAACGTGTAGGAGTAGTTTGTTTAATGATTTTGAGAGGGGAGGGGAAAATTCTTTGAAAATCATGATATATTCAGTAATTTTTAAACTTGAAATTTGAATGAATTATGGAGAAATGTTGAAAAATTGCCTATTCTATCCCGTCTTTCGCCACCTCTGAAAAATAAGTACCTAATTTGAATAAATGCTTCTTCTGTTTGATAAATTACTCGAGTAATTTTGGAAACCTGATAAACTATTCTAGTAATAATATTCTATTGAACATTTTTACAAAATGTAATAATTTAGAGTAATAAAAAAATTAATCGTCTTTTTTTTGATTTTTAATTAAATCTCGTAGTAAAATTTGATAATGTTTGCAGTTTTACCTAGAAAAAAATTTTTAATTTTTTTTCTGTATTACTTATCTTACTAAAGAAATGAATTTGTTTTTTTTTTCGTCTCAGGTGGTAAATTTTCATCGATAAAACTGGATTTCCATTCTAAAGCAAGTTGATATTCTACGTATCTTTTATCATAACTGAAAAGGAGTGTGAAAAAGAGTAAAACAAAAATTAATAACTGTGGTGTTCTAAAAGTTGTCAAACGATCTGAAAGCATCATTCTAGAAAAATTTTTTTTCAAACTTTTGAATACATTAAAGATTTGCCATTCTTTCCTTTTTAAAATTGTTAATGTCCAAGTATATACGCTGATTCGAAGGTCGAAGGCAAAGTTTCTAAAAGTATGGTAGTGACCTGAGCATTTTACCTTATAAAAATTTTAAAAATCAGTCAAGATTTCAATTTTTATCAAATTGTTGAAAATTTAGTCATGTTATGTATTGAGATGGTGTTTGAAAATTTTTGATGATTTTCTAAAATTATTTCAAGTCGAATTTTTAATTTTCTGGAACACTAATTTCACAATAAAAACGCCTCTAGCCACAGGGCGTCAGGTCCATCAGTTAGCAAGAATATATCAAGCCACGTTCAAAAAGTGTGGAGTGTTTTATTTTAAATATTAATTAATGAAGTAAATATGTTCATATCTAATTACTCGATACTAAAAAAAAAAAAAAAAAATTGCGAATCGATTTGTCGATTTGTCAAGTTGAATCGGGATGGTGAATCGATTCGAATGAAAATCTACGAATCATGAATCGATTCGATTTATAAAAGAATTTGCCCATTCCTGATAAATTGTTATTCATTAATCACTGAAACTTCATTCCATTTCTCCTCCCTTCCCCCACCTTTGCATTCTACCAGAATTCCATTAAGTGGTATGTACTATGGATTTTGATGGCATGGGCAAAACCACTCTTTTCCGTGAATTGGTTTCGTAAAAGAATCGTTTTATACCTCTCATGTATTCTGTTGTTCTCAAATAAGTAACACACCCCTTCCACCTAGGTCCGAATGACATAATTTCTTTTTCGCAAAGAATAGGCTGTAATTGGAAATTTATGAATTTATGTAGTCGTCATGACCACTGACTCGGCCAGCCCATTATATCACATCTTTGATTAATTTGGTCCCATCCTCCTGTTTAGGGAGAGTGTCGAAATATTCTTTTTATAGTCATGAGATTATTTTTCAATGACACAATACTGGAAAAATTTATGTAGATCTACTATTTTTCCCCCATCTAAAAGTTAATTACTGCAAATTTCAAAATTTTGAAAAATCATAACTTTTCCTCAAATGACCAACTGCAGCTGCAGTTTTATTTACTGGGTCCTGTGGTGTACACTTTCCAATAGAATTTGCCCCATTGAAAGTCAGCTCTTAGGAGTCCGGCGGGATGCTTGTTAGAATGAAAAAAGTGAGAAAATTTAGTTAATGTTTTGCTCTAATGAGATTTCAGAAGTTGTGCATTTTTTCTTTAAACTGAATAAACAGTGTGGAATTTTTATGGTGCTTATGCTTTTTTCAACCTATTAGACTTATTATGAGATTATGAAAAATATACCAAATAGGACAGGACAGCTTGGTATTACAGTACTCCAGACCGGATTAAATAAAGTAACAGTCCTGTCTTCGAGAATATTCTGTATTCTTCTTCGATCCATTAGTCGCGACGATCTTATCTATCAAAGCTTAAAGAAAAAATTAAAAAAAAAAAAGATAATCACGAAATAATTGCAGAACTGCAGACATGGCTGAGTATTCGATACCAATTGACACGTCAAAACCGATCGCCACGTCGGATATATTGGAAAACCGCCCATCTCGGATGGCGACGTAGGGTCAACATTCGGCAAATTAACCGGGCCGCGGCCGCGCGAACAAAGGATGACCCGTTACAAAATTTGCAACTGGACGGCGTTATTTTATAGGTTTTTATGTACGAATCGTGCAAACAGTCGTACCGACCCCTTGGACGAGACGAAAACCGAGGTGCAGAAAATTAAGTTGAGGTTTACACGGATCAGCCGTCGAGCCGCACGAACATCATCGCCGAAATTATATCGTCGTTTCCATTGTTCTAGATATCCTCTCGCTCCACCCGTCACGATCGGCGTATACGAAATTTATTACATAAGGTCCACGTTGGTCATATTTATCAAGGTTAGATACATTGTAGCCGAGGCGATATTTTAGATGCGGCCGATTTACATTGTTATGCTTTTTCGATTTAGTCGGATCGATTTTCATACGAAGTCTACATCGGTATGCACGTTCATTGACTCGAATCTCGCGCCAGTCACGATTTTCGGCTCGGCGGTATCGCGGTGTAATTTCGTAGGTGGTCAATTAGACGTTACGTACGATAAAGTCGGCGAAAATGTGCATACTTGATGCGGCGAACGAAGAATAATTCCGATGTATTGTCATAATGGCGAACAGAACGAATCGCACGTGGAGGATATTCGATATTAATGTTTAGTCTGGTAAGCGTCGACGCGATTGTCTTCGGGAACGTGAGAGCAGACGCGAATTTAATGCTTTCTCGGGTAAAATCGCGAATCACAAAATCCGACTGTACGGCTAGACGAGATAAGCTGCGTCGTATTGGTGTTTCCTTCTAATTACTCGGCACGACGCGATGACCGAGAATAAACAAACGGGAAACGATGATGGCATTTTTTCGCCATGCATAATCGGCGGCGTAAGCGCGTGTCTGGTTTCCGAGTAAAGTGTAACCGTTTATTAATACATTGTAGATTTGCTGAAATGGCGCAAATTAGGTTCATCCGTCTGACACAATTTTCAAGCACAAATTTATAATCGATACCGAGCCGTTACTTGATAAGCTAGTAAATTTTGACTTACCTGCTAGAAAAATTCGCAACATTGATTTTTTTTCATAAATATGTGGAGACTAGATCTACTAAAAACATATTTAAAGTCTCCATTTATAGATGCTAAGAGTAGCCTACGGAGGGAGGGGTGAAAGCCTGCTAAGAAACAGATTAGAACCCCTCACAAAGTGGATATTTCGCTTTATCTCTTCAGGGTTTGATCGTAGGGTAAAATTAGTTTAGTGCAATTTTGTTCTACATTAAATTTGCTGCAACTTTTATTTGAAAAGTTTTTTGCTAAGACGAATAGATAGGAAGTTAGGGGTGTTTGGAATGTAGTACTGTGGGGGCTCTATTACAATTCAGTTAAACTATGTGACATTAAATCTGCCTACGATAAATCCATATAGGACGACTTGTGACTACATACCAACCCAATAATGACCTTATGGAAGCCTCAGCTCCCTCTCTTTCCCTCCCCACCTCTTCAAATACGTATATATTTACGTATGAATATTTTCATGTCAGCAAAATGCATTTAATGTTACGCATAATTATGCATATAGCACCTTATTCTAACTACATATCAACTATGCAATATGTCCTCGATTTCCTCTTACGATGTTTATGTATCGTCCTCAAATACATATAAGTAGATGTATTACTGAGTGAGGAGAGAGGACTGTTACCCACATGAAATTGGTATGTAGTTGGAAGGTATTACGCATAATGTATAAATGCGTGGTACATTAAACGAATTTTTCTTTCACAAAAATATTCATGCTTGAATAAGTGTATATTTAGGGGTGAGATGAGGGGAGCCGAGACCTTCATAGAATCGTGATTGGGTTAGTATGTTGTCAAGAAAATTTCCTCTTTATTTTCGTGCCATCAATTACACATTGGGATCTGATACCATATAAGATAAATGAGGAACATTTTTTGGCATTTCAGCGCATCGTACAGAAAAAATGATTCTATCTTTTCTTGTAGAAAATTAAAACTACAATAATTGTGTACATAACAATTTTCTTGTAAACATCATAAATACCGAGATAAATGAGAAAAACTTAACAAAATTAACATGAAGTATCATGTATTGAAAATAAATTATTAAGTGACTTTTTGTAACCTTGAAAAGCATTTTACGCAAAAAATGAATAGAACTTATTTTGTTTGGAATTAAAAAAAGATCAATTTTGTTTCTATTAACTTTTCATGTAAGTGTCATATTGAGTGAGATAAATATTGAAAAATCATTTAAAGATAATTTTTCCTTTATTTAGAGGTAATACGAGTGTGTTAGACTTCCGAATTTTTTTTTTGTTTAACGTGCCTTGAACTACCGCTAGGGCCAGAGGCTCGGGTGCATTAAGCTATTAGATTCTGTTGAAAAGGTTAGCGTTTTTAAGGAAGTGTATGAGGGGTAGAAGAATGGCAGGGTCGATTTTAGTGTGATATTTGAAGTAGAAATTTTTACGAATTTTCCAAAAACTGAATTCTTTTAGAATGCGATGCTGGAATTTTAAGGCAAGATTGGAGGCGTGGGGAGGGAAGTTGAGGTGATTTGCAACATTATTCGAAAATTTGAACAAGCACAAATTTAATTTTTTTTAGGCAAATTTCTGAAAGACATGGAGGCTGTTACAGCCTACTTGATTTGGGAAGAGGGGCGGGGGTTGCTAGGATTTTCAAATCTTTGTGTTTCATACCGTTCGTAATCATTTGGCAAATGTTCATTTTTTTGGTATATACATTTCTTTTCCACGCATGGTACCAACGCCTATTCATCAAAACTTAGTGAGGGACCCTTCTTAAAAATGCAACAAAAGCACTTTTTTGTTTTTTTCGATACACCTCAAAATGGCGGATCACTCAAATTTTGAGGGGGGCTGCAAAAAGGTAAAATAGTTCAGATTTTTCATTATCGAATTAAAATGAAAGAGTGAGTCACAGACACCAAAATATCCAAATTTTAGCTTTCGAAATGAATTTGGAAGGGAGTTAAAGCAAATATCACCTTTTCGAAGAAAAACTAGAAA
The DNA here is from genome assembly GCA_009761765.1 of Phenacoccus solenopsis. NCBI lineage: Eukaryota > Metazoa > Arthropoda > Insecta > Hemiptera > Pseudococcidae > Phenacoccus > Phenacoccus solenopsis. The sequence continues at coordinate 26,604,060 of CM019755.1, read as the reverse complement.
GATCAAACTTCGTGTGTATGATTAGTTGATGAAATCTCATTTTTTAATCCATCATTTTTACGAGAATGTAAAATATACGTGGTACTTTAAAAAAAAAAGTCAGAAAACTTGAATCTAGAAAATAAAATTTGCACATTTTTTGGGAGGGGGAGGGGGAGTTTTCTGGTAACAAAATTGAGCGTATATGCAAAAAAATTCTTTATTGTAGAAATATAATTATTGATGTTGTGTCAAATTTTTTATTGTATTTTTTTTGAAGATAAATAACGTTCATTTTACATCTTCCATGGGGGTGGTATTTCAATGACCACAATTGGGTTTTGCAACATTGCGTAATTTTGATCCCTGAAAACCCTTCTATCCAAAAAACCTTATCCCTATGGTCACCAAAACGTACACACGGAACTAAATTTCAATCTTTTGAGAGCTTCCACTCCTAATCGACCTCATATGAAGTTGGAGACTCATCATACGTACACTTGAGGTTCATTTTTGACCCATACTTGTGCTTGAAGTTAACGGAAATCGGTCACACAAAGTATACTGCCTTAGTGGTCGCGACGAAACGATTCATAAAAGCATCGATGACTTTTGAACTGTTTATTTTTTCTGCCTGAAATTCCCCATCGAAAGGTTGATAAGATTGGCGTCGGCGTCTCCACAATCGGAACACGACGTTAACGTGTCACGTCTACGAATTTGATAGGGATTTTCGATAACACTAAGCTTCCGTTTACTTTGACTGAGTACGATAACGCTGCCATAGACGATAAATTCGAATTGGTCCGAATAAACGATAAGTAATTACTCTCGCGACGAATAAATACCGGGATGAGTGGCTTATAGGTTTCGTGCCCGTGCATCGCTCTAGTGCAAGAGAGTCGGCATGTCGTGACTGCTATAGCGTGAAATTTCGCATCATCGATCTCGATGTTTTATTATTTTTCAATTATGCAGTTTTCGGTTTCGAGAGGTGGTTTTTTCGGTGATTTTTTTCCTTCATTAATCGCATCGTTGCGCAGCTCGACGATTATGTTGCATTGTTCTTGCACATTGTAACCATTCGTTTCCCCATAATGGTTTCGTTCGATGGTTTTTACGTTGTCTGAAATGTGTTTAATGAGTGGCGCTATATGGTTAGGTGGACTGGAGGAGTGCGCCCAGACCGGATGCAGCTTTGTATGGCGATTCGCAAATTTATTTAGTGAGTGAACCCTGGTACCTACGATGGTTTTATATAAGTTGGATGTAGGTGTACTCGTATAATAGTGTTACGTTATTACTTATGCGTATGTGTTCGGACGTGGTCCGGTTTTGAGGAATGTCAAATTAGTTTTTAATATGTTGGTGTTAACGTCCGTATCCAGAGGTGTTGTGATTTGTGTCCATGTAATGAGCGCTAGAAGCCAGTTATGAGTGGTATTCGAGGCTTCGCTGTTTTTGGACGTCCGATGTACATATTAGGAGTCGGTTATTTTACTTGATTAATCAGCGGCGTCGAAAATCCGCTGTTGTACAACCATTTAGCGTACAAAATAATGGAATCGAGGGGTCAAGAAAGAGACCAGTTTGTTTGTAAAGTTATATCGATTGGTTAGAAAAGAAAATGCTGATTCTCTCGAGTAATATATTCCCCTCTATTCCTAGGTCTTGATAAAGAGAGGAAACGGAGGTTTACTTCTAAGCCAGACTTTTTTGGAGGGTCCTCTGGGGCTTTCAAAAAAATTTAATAAGTCGAGTGAATTCTGTTTGTAATGGTATATCTACCCTTCGTCTGATTTTCTCTATGCAGCTTTACCTACTTTCTACGAAAAATGTACAACATGTTCAATACTGAAGACCTTATACCTTGGAGCATCTATATTTTAAATTCAAATCATATTATAAAATTTATTATAATCTATTCCGGATTGTATTCCTTAAAAGACAATTTAAAAAAAATCATCAGTAATTATCCATTTCGATATTTCTTCTACACGCTTGAAGTGAGATTTAATCAATACATTATTCAGTCCAGACATTATCACTTCCTGCGAACAATTAAAAATTATTTGTTTTAGTGGAAAACAGTGTGACTCATAATTTGGACAAGATTATGAACTATTTCTTGGATTCTTCGTGTATGTACTATGCAGTATACACGCGGTTTCTAATATTGTGCAATACGACGCCATTTATAATGGTACGCAATAATCGATGTTATTACGTACATTCGGAGTATCGTCGGATGTCAATTGCTGTTTACTTTTTGTCATTTTCTGGATGCACCCTGGTCGAAAATTTGGCTGCTAGCCAGTGACATATTGCGTGGTAATTGATAAAAACATGATGCGAACAACTCGTTAAAGTCGAGTAAACCAAAAATTTTCTGAAACGAGATGACTCAGAGTTCTTAAATATTAAAACGCTGTAGGAAAAATTTGGCTGGAATGGAGATCAAATTTTACTATTATTTTTTCGAAGAAATTTTTGGATTTGCTTTGATTTAGTATTTTTCATTCTTACATCTTACTTGTATACCTATGAAAGTTCGGTAATTATTTTCTTAAAGTGCTCTGATCTCGAAATGAAAGGATAACCAAAAGAAAATTTTTTGACAGAAAAAATATCTACATCGTCGCATTTATATTCATTTTAGAAAGTTAATTCATTAAAATCACTAAATTTGGAAATAAATTGAATTTTTTATTTTAATAATAAAACGCAAGCAGCCATGCCGCATTGCTGGAGCTGAATTTTGAATTGGGGCTTGTTCAGGTTTGCAAATAACGTTACTGATCCCTTCATGTGTAATTGTGTACAGGCCACACCCATTCCCAATTCTGAAAAACGTACCCTATCCCTTTTACAATTTCTTGAGAAGTTGAATTTAGAATAAGTATAGTATTTCTTACCATGCAATAATCATATGAACTCAACTTTTTGAAATTCTAACAAATTGATGCTCCTCAAATTATACTCAAATTTTTACAATAAGCCATTTTGGGTCCATTTTCATTCAAACTTAAGAGTTCATATTTTGGTCATCAATTAACTCTGTATACAAAGTTTGACCCCTCTAGTTAGGTTTGGTGAGGAAGTATAGAAGATTCAGGAAATTTCATGACTCAAAACTTCCTGAAAAAATCGTTTTTTTGCTCTAACTCCCCTCCAAATGCGCTGAAGAAGTTGAAATTTGGCTAGGTTGATGTCCGTGATACATTCTTTTATATGAGATTAAAAACGAATATTTTGAGTCATTTTTGATCTCTCCAACCTCCCTCAAAATTTGACTAATATGTCATTTTTAGGGGTATCGAGAAAACGAAAAAGTACCTCTTTCGCATTTATAAGAAAAGTCTCTCACCAAATTTTCATTGATTTTCATCCATACACGCTGGCCTTACGTGTGGAGGAATATATATATATTGAGTTACGTATAAAAGTTGGATCCCTCGAAAAACAGAGAAAGTTGGATCCACCTTAAAAAATGGTTGTAAGAGCTATTTGCCTCCAGCAAACAGTTAAATGTTATTTTTCCGTTTTATGAGTGAAAGAAATACATTAAATCGATAATTAGAATAGAAGTTATGATAAAAAATTTAATTAGAAGTATATGTGAGAGTTGACTCCATGCTTCAAAAAGGCAGTTATAAGTTGGCTCCATGAGAAAGTGGATACCGTATACGGAGCTGTATATTTAAATATACATTTATAGAGAAAGTCGGCTCCTCCTGCCACATATGCCACTGGATAGAGGGCGCCTGGGCCAAACTAATGAATGATTTGTGAAAGTCAGCTCCATATACGGTATTCACTTTCACATGGAGCCAACTTATAACTGCTTTTTTACATAGCGGGAGCTGACTTTCATATGCAACCATAATTATATATACATGTATAAACACATAAAATTCAAAAAAAAAAAAAAAATGGAAAAAATTAGATTTATAAAAAAAATTCGAAAATATGAAGTAGCAATTGAGTAATGAAAGAAGGGAACTTGACCTGAAAATTGAATTTGTTTCTAATTATTTGAAAAAAAAAATTGAAAATGAAAAATTGTTTAAAATTTTTAAAAAGTTCAAAAACGAGGAAAACATACAAACTTTTTTTTTTGAATTTTATAAATTTTCATCAAGAGTATCGCAAAAAAAATGTGAACGCATAAATTATGTGTATTGAGAAAGGTGCAGAAAAATTATGATGCCTTATCCTGATCATGGTTCAGACCAGTTACTGACAAGGAATATTTTGGAGAAATTCCGATGGTAATAGAATCAGGATTGCAAGGAAAAATGAAGAAAGAACTCCAATTTATTACCGAAACTTCTTTTCGAATATTTTATGGGATTGAATGATTTTTTTAATATTATTCCTTGAGGTATTCTATTAGGAGTACTGTTTAGATAATTCGAAAATACGGAAGAGCTTACTTTTACCATGTTTTTAGCTATTTCTCAACTTGATTCTCATGATCAGAAATCAGGATTTTGAAAAAAAAGTTCGATTGCCCTGTAAAACTATTTCTCTTTTGTTTGCATTTCAGAAAAAAACTGAATAAAATTAAACTCGGTGGAGATATTACAAGAATGAATTATGTTACTTGGTGGGGAATAGTAAGGGACAAGTGATTCATTCCTCTCCTGCCACTGCCACCCATCAGTCGGTAGGCTGCAAAGTATTTGGGCCGATGAGGTAAAAATTGGGTCACTTCAATTTCCTAACTTTGATGATTAAACAAAAAAAAAAAAATCTATAAATCAATAATTTGAGAAATGAAAGAAAAAATTGAGCCGATCAATACTAAATCAGCCATTAAAAATGGGATTTCTCGGTGGGCCACTAAATTTTCCTATTTCTGCATACAGCCTTGCCACCCATTAACTTACCTACTGATGCATATCCTTAATTATCATTTTAGAATATTAAAAAAAAAAAAAAAACAGCCAGTCTCCCATTACATCTAATGGTATGAACAAAAGAAAAGTTCACTTATCCCACATCTCCACGAATATTATCTTGAACTTTCGCTTCTTGTTGTCCCTCCTATTCTATTCGGCCAACAAATAGTAACTCCTCTCCTTTTTTCAGGGCAGTGCAGAGAAAATCAAGCAAAAAAAAGGGTTGTAGAAGTAATAAAGACAGATTTTTAGCGCAGATGCATCAAGGTATCAAGCCCCTGGCCCACAACATGCTCTCAAAAAAAACTCGGGCCCAGGGAAACCCCCCATCCTGCCTCTACTCAAGCTTGCCTTTTTTATTCTTGATAAAATAAAAATGAAAGTAGCTTCGTTTTGTTGACTTCTATTGTATTATATTACTCCCCTACTCGTAGTCTCGAACAAGACTGCTAACAAGAAGCATCTTGGCTCCGCCTACTTCCCATTGTTGCCTCTTCGTCGATTCATTTCTCGTTGAAAGGAGTGAAATTGTGACACGCCCGCGAGAATAATCAAGTACCTCTTTATGAGCTAAGTGAAAGGAATTATTTTTAGAATGGAGGTAAAGAATTTTGACAAATGTATTGGAATTATTATTTATTTTCGCTGGTATTTCGTTTTGAAATTTTCATTTTTTACGTTCAGGCGTTATTTTATAGAAAAATTATTGGTAATTTTCATCTGTAATTTAATTTTAATTTTTTAAATTATTAGTGTTATTTTGAAGGATGATTTGATAAAGTAAATTTTGAATGATAAGGATGGAGAAAGGTTTACCTAATTAGGATTCAAAAAATTTTGGTATCTGTTTATATTCTTTTCTATATTAAAATTTCAAATTCGACCCTAACGTGTGAAAAATTACGGTAAAAATGAATTACGAAGTTTATCCGAATTAATTTAATTTTTCGCTGTGTCCATTCGAGGGATTTTAATAGTTCTTCCTTTTTTTTATTTTACTGCATTTCAAGTTGATTAAATGGGGCGGTAATTCGCGTGAAAATTATTTTTCGTTGCCTACCACTAGCACGTATAGGGGATTTACAGAATAAAAATATCGATTACAAGCGTCGTAACGAAACAAAAATTGTTCGCTCGCTTCTGCTATAGGATAAAAATCAAATTAATTTTCATCGAATAACGAAATGTCGTCTAATTGAACACTCCTAGTGTACGAGATGAGGGGAAAAACTCTACGTTCAACTGGAAACAACAGTGAACGACCAGAACTGCGTGTTTGTGAAACGAGTAAAAACGACAATTCGTCAATCATAACGAATATGTATCGAAGGAAAAGTCTGTCGTAGAAATTCATCCGAATCGTTGGACTCCCTCGCACGTCGGTCAAGTCGATACACACGAGTCTGATACAACGTGTCGGGCGGTACGCGAGAAAAGCAATTTCGCGTGTCACTTACACGTGGATGCGAAAGTTAAGGTGGAGGAAAAAAGATAAGCGACGGGCTTATCTGGGAAAATGCTTTCAAACGCAGGCTATAGGACGGTATTTCTTTATAACCTTGGGACAAGACGAACTCCCTCGATACGTGTACGTGGTACGCGAGAGCGAAATAAAGTCGATAAAAAGTAACGACACCGCGACGGCGGTAGGCAATTGTAATTTCGCGCCCGGGTAAACATTACGACGGCACCCATATCTCGAATTTGGCACAGGACATTGCACCCATCCGTCTGGTTTCATTTGGCAAGCGTTGACGTCTGCTCTATTTTCGGGATGTCGTTAGAGGTACTATCGAAGATCGTACCGAGGCTTTTCGGGCCGACCGTTTGCGCTTTATTTTTATATTAAACGGGGAGAGATGGCGAAGAGTCGTCGCGACGTCCATTCGAAGTCTTTTAAATGGTACGAGAATCGAAGGCGAGGTGCGGTGGTCTTGCTTTGAGCGTTACAATTGAAAGTCATGTGGATGCGAGATGACTTTGAAATGAAATCTAGTATAATCGCGCAGTCGAGTAGGAATCAAGTGGCATTTGATTTTAGGTAAGTACTCCCTTGAAGGAATTACTTTTCGATGATGTCTATATAGAACCGAAATTTAGACGTAAGTAAATTACTTTTCGGCAGCTTTTAACTTGGAAAAAGAAATTGTATGTCGAAGAAAATGGATAAATCGATTCTCTTGTTTGACTTATTACTAAGATAGGGACTTGAATCCACCTACAAAATACTCGACGTACTTTGAAGTAATAATATCAAAAAATAAAAAAATTTCAAAATGCCCAAAAAGAGAAATGGATCTTAAGTAATAAATGCTGAAAAAATGTTCAAAGTCAAAAAATCAAAAATTGTGATAAATAATGATTGTGAATATAAAAATAAAAAGAATACTGTAATTAATAAACATACAATTAAAGAGTACCACGTAGGGCGTAATAACTAATGCAATTACAAACGTCCAATAATGACAAAAAAAAAACAAGTCTTACAACTGAAAAATAACTAAAATAGAAAAAAGTTCAGGAATAAAAAAAAGTATAAGAAAAAAAAATCGGAATTCAGTAATCAAAAAAATACAAAATTAAAATTTATCCGTATAATAAAAACTCTGAAAATTTAAAAATGAAGGAAAATGAGGAAGTGTACCATAAAAAAAAAAAGGTAATTAATAAAATATGTTTTAAAAACGAAAGAAAGGCAAAAATACTAAAATATCGAAAAATAAGAATTTTTCACGTTGAAAAAATTTCCAAAATTTTCACGTTAAAAAAATTTCCAAAATTTTTAGGCATCAAAAAATTTATGCAAGTCCAAAAAAAAAGATTATATCCCTAAAAGTCTTAAAGTAACGAATAAAGGTGTTTCCAATTAAAAATTTCAATAATGAAAATACTCAAAAAAATGTTTCAAAAAAAAAAAAAATGAGAGTAAGTTTGCATAATAAAAAGTTTCTCTAGAAAATGAAATAAAACATTCATATATTAGGAGACACTGCAATAGGCAGAAAGTTTAATGACTGGTAGGAGGGAGGGGGAGGGGTAGGAGAACAATATATAGTTACGAAAAAACGTCTTTGAAAATCTGAGCGGCAGGGCGCCACATAATACATACAATTTTTTCACAATGGTAGAAAAATCTTAAATGTGATTTCCATTCACATTCGTACGTGCTACAAATAGCAAATGAGATAAAAGTTGGTCATCTTTCTCATGACTATAAATGGCCCGAAATGCAACCCACTCTTCAAGCTCTTCTTTTCAAATCAGGTGGACTGTAATAGCTATCGTTTTTATTGAAAACTCAATTTAAAAAAAAAAGAAACAGTATAATATGTATTTATGATTGCTCCCGTAAGTTCTCAGATAGGGAATGAAGAGCTACGCAACCCGTCTCGAGGAAGGGGCAGATCCTTCGAATCACCTCTTGTCAAACATTTTGCATATTTGCGATTCTGAAGGGGTAGCAAATGCAATTTTATAATTATTTTCACTTACAATTTTTTTTGTTCGATTTGGACTCTAATTTTTTGATGACGTGTCAATGTCGTGATATTTTCTGCCCTTGATTGTATTTATCGGACAAGTTTTTGTTTTTTTGCAATTCTTTTAGTATCATCATTGATTAATAATGGTGGAAAAATATTTAATTCATCAAGTAATTTTTGATTAGTTGGATTACTTACTTTTGGGAGATTAAATGGAATTATCCGTTCTAATTCAATTATTGATATAAATTTACATGATACATATTTTGCTGTAGCACATTTTCATTATGTTTTACCTGTAGGGGTACACATCGATTCCTCAAATTTGAAAATTTGAATACTTATTTTTCTTGCAATAACTCTTCACTTTTTGCTTGGAAAAAAGTAAAAAAATTAATTAGCCCATATTTAAGTGAATTTAAAATAAAATAATTTCGCCAAGAGGTGTGGTATTGTAGAGTCAAAAAGCAACTATTTTGGTTATTTTCAAGCTCAATTCACTCTTTTTCGGGCTCAAATGGCAAAATATGTTAGATTTATGTTCCACAAGGGTTGCTAAAGTCTGAACTTTTTGATGATAAAATATATAAGAAGTCATTTTGAATAAGAATGTCGTTTGCTGTACATGGCACGTAAAAAAAAAGTCATATTTTGATGAGCTATTTGAGGTGAGAATCGAGCATATTTTCCCTATCTAGTGGAAATATCCTGAATTAAGCCCATATGTTGGACATAACCTATAAATTACCTATTTTCGGTAATTTTTGAAAATAACCAAAATTGTTGATTTTTGAAAATGAGTATATAACAGTTTAAACCTGAATTCAAAAAAATTGATTACTAAAATTTTTTCAGTTTTTAGGTGACAAAATATGACTTTAGAACGTGAAAAAAATTTTGATTATTCGGCGCTTTGCTTTGTTGAATAAATTTAATTATTTTTGAAACTTTGACTTCATTTTGGGTGGTCTGAAAAATTAAGTTGGACGGCTGAAATCTTTGTGAGGTCCTTTGAAGATCATTTTGCCACTATTATGATCTAGTCCTTTCACTTTATGAATAAAACCATAATTCGAATCAGCCTATTGTATAGTAAGTGCTTGTATACGTATATTGTGCATAGTATGAAGATATGCTTACCATGGGCAAAAGAAAATTTTTAAATAATTTTTTTTTTTTTAATTTAAATTTAAATTAAGAAACTATGAAGCTCTCAGGTTCAACTGGTGGTGCAAGCATCACGCTGGCCATTAATAGTCCATTGTGCCCAAACTCCCAGATAAATTTTGCGACCTTGAGTAAATATTGAGCCTCTCTTCCAACCCTTAGTTAGATTACTCTTTGGGGGTACCATTTTAATCGCTCGTTTCGCTTTCATTTCTCTTCGGTCTCGTTATATTAATTCGAAAAAGATATTAAACACCTGGAGTTAAAATTAAACTCGACGTGGCGTCGTAAAAAGCCAACGATTTCATGTATAAAGCTACGAAAACCCTTTAGGGTTTTCATTCGCGCCAGCAAAGCCGAGGTTATATAAATATTAAAAGATACACTGGATCACGGACGTTATTGTTTTCGCGCCATTTTATATGTATCCGAATGACGCACACGCTTTCATTAACGCCTTCTCCGCCGATAACGTCGTTTAACCCTTACAGCCGTGGGCGAACTATAGCATTTTTTTTTTCTCGAGAAATTTTCGGATCTGGGATGGGAAACCTTCGGCACATGGTGACGTCACGGCCGCAGCCCGAGCCGGCGTTTTGAATCAATATTATAAATTGCGTAAACGCGTCTGATACGCGTCGCTGCTCTTAGTCGTAGCCTCGGATACCTTAATGTACAAAAAATTAAGTACGTCTATCGGGACTTTATTAGGCTGTATCGCGAACTCGTATTTAATAATACGCCGCCGATGGAAATTTAAATGTAAATAAACCAGCTCCCGGGTTCCCGAAAATATCGAATTTTTCGTCTCGTACGACCTGAACTAAAAAGTTTAGTGTTGTCGAGTTGCCTATTTTATGGTTTCGAAGTTATTGACATTAGAGCCCCGTTTCGGAGCCGAGGGGTATGTCGTCGTGGCGCCCAATTTACTACGGATAAATTAGAGGAAAGCTTTTATGTAAATTATTCTATAGCAACGACGGCTACGTGACCATTCATAAAGTACGTCGGGTTGGCGCTCAGGTGGAATAGCGAGCATTTTGATTTGGTAATGTGTAAGGTGCGCCGGCTTCTTCGAATATCACTCGAGCAGCTGTCGCCGTGGGTGGGCCCAAATGCCGTGTCTGGGAAATTCGCATGTACTTGGATGCGGCTCGAATGTGAATGTGCTGAAATTTTGTACGGTGAGGTAATCGCGAGTAATGCCAAAACTAAGTTTTCGAAAAAATTTCGTTGGCGGTGCCAAATCGCAGATTAAAAATTTTTCACTCTTTGTCGAGTTCAGCCAAATTTTACTATTGTATTTGAACCCTGAAAGAACATATTAAAGTGTTCAATTGAAATAATCGCGTTTTTTCGGTATTTGAAGGCGGCTATAATTTTTCCACGCGTTGGTATTAATGCTTAAAAGTTTCGACGATTTAAAGGAATTCTTTCGATGTATAATTTTTCCAGCTGTTAGGCTCATATGATGCTTTCAGAATACTTTGATCCTCAATTTCTTTTAATTTAAGTTCATACGTGTTCATTGTTTTTTTGAGGGTGGGGAAAAAAATAAATAAAAAATAATAGTAATAATGAAATAAAATAAATTAGCCTCTAGTCCAGAGCTGTACACGGCATATGATAAAAAAAAAAAAAAAATGCAGTTACCAAAATATTTATAATTTGTTTTTAATGTTATTCAAAAATTTTATAAATGAAATTTTTTAGAGGCGTCCATTAATTACGTGAAGCGTTCAAGGGGAGGAGGAGGTCAAGTAGAATCTCATCTCATCTTACTTTGGGGGTAGAGGGGGAAGAAGGGCTCCCGGCAAATGTCAAGTAATTTTTTTCCGCAAGAAACAGAGTGAAATTGCGAAAAAATAGTATTGAAATAATTAAAAGATATTTCTTTACTAATATATGACCAAATTATATTCAGTAATACTTAAGGAGATTATTTTATTTTTCAAAATAAATCCGACGCATTTACACAAAAAACACGCATTTTGAAAAATCTCACGTGATATTGGAGATGAGGAGAGGCGAGTTGAACCAAATCTCATGAGATCTCACCAGGGGGGTGGGGGTCGAGAAATCTCCAAAATCGCCTCACGCAGTTAATGGACGCCTCCTTTGTATTATTTTTTTTTTTTAATCGTGATCATATTTTTAATAATATTTATTTTGTATTTAAAGAAATATTAAAGAATATAATCCATAATTATCCTTCTCCGAACAAAACATTATCCATTAAGTCTTAGTATCCCTGAACCGCTCAGGCCTGTTCTACAAATCTAAACCCGCTGATAGATGGCGGTGATAACCCAATAGCAGTTAAATATGCCATAATATATATATATATTATGCATTCAATTTTTTTTTATTATAAATCTCATTGTTTACTGAACTATCTGAGAGATTTAAGGCACGTGTGTGTTCAAAATATTAATCGATTTTTTGTTTTTTTACTTCACAACTGTTGTTTTTTTAAGTCATTTTACAAACTTTAATACTTCACTATTGTCCAAAATTTTTATATATATATATTTTTTTTTAATTGAAAAAATTACAAAATTGAACTTTTTTCTATTATTAATTTTATTTTAATCGTGATAATATTTTTAGTATTTATTTTGTGTTTACAACCATTAAAAAATGTATATATTCAATTTTTTATTATAAATCTAGTTGTTTTTTGAACTTCCTGAAAAGTTTAATCCATCTGTGTGTTCATCACAATTTTTTTCAAATGTCTTTCGCCAACAATACCTTGACACCTTGAGTGAAAGGGATCGATTCGAAATATTAAAGATAGAGGGAGATAGTGGAGTTTAAAACTGATTAGACTTTGAAGCAAATGTATTAATTCTGGGACGATTTTCATCGTTTAAAGTTTCGAGAAGCGGTTCTTTTTTCTTCGAACATAACTCCAGTTAAGGTTCATAAAATGATTCGAAATTTTTATAGTAGATAATTAGAAAATGTGCTGGAAAAAAGTTTGTGCAATTCCGATGTCAATTTGTGTTCAGAAAGTTGAACTTCGAAAAAATTTCTGGCGAATGACTTACTGTAGGAGGAAGTGAATGGCAATTGGGTCATGGGGAATTTTATGCCCGACAATTTTGGTTCTTAGTTTATCGTTTTCTGAAAAACATGAGTGCAGTGTAAAAAGTCTCGTAATCGATTCATCTGATCTGATTTTTAAAAAAATAGAGAAAAAGGGACAGAGAGAGGGAACGAAAGAAAGAATGAAAGAATGAAACAAAGAAGAGGTCAAAGTTTCAAAAAAATTCTGTTTCTTTTTTTTTCATAAAAAATTAATTTTTGGGAAAAATTAAATGCCTCTAGTCCAGTGCTGTACATGACGTCAATTTATAAAAAAAAGAAATTTGTTTCCTAACGTTCATTTTCTAATAACTTAACAACACTTTATAATGATACGGAAGGGAATGCGAAAATATATACGAAATATGATATTTTCCCATTTTTTAGATATTTTTAGTACTCCTGAATTTTGAAACAATTTATGTAAATTTTTTTTTTAATTTTAGGAGACCAAATATGACCATTCAATGCAAAAATTAATTAATTTTTTTTTTTTTTGAAAATTGAAAACGTCTCAATCTTGACTCCATTATGAGGGCAAGTATTACCGTTCACCTTGGTCACTGAAATTTGTGAGCATATTCATGGGGTCATTTTTCAACCATACTGTCCATAACAAGTTCGATTTTCGAAAACAACTAAAATTCGTTTCATGCTAATGAATACACTCATCTTGGGGGTGAACTTTTGAGTAGACATTACTTTTGTATGAAGGCAATTTTTTTCGGCAATGGACTGACTTGAAATGTGCATGCTGAAGCGAACTTCTAGAGTTCAAAAATGAAATGTTCATGAACAATTGCAGTAATGAAAAGGTTTACTGTTGATCACGTATTTGTGTACGTACAATCAATGTATCGGTATTTCGATTTAAACTTCCAAAATTGAAAGTTGAAAAAATGAGTCGTTCATGAACGATTGAAAGAAAAATTTTTTAATCATCTTTCTCCTGTTTGCAATAAATTATACATCTGTTTTTAATAGTGAATTTACCAACTTATCCTAGATGTACTTTCAATGAGTCATTATTCACTGCAGTGAGTAGTCAAGTCAACTCATTATAAATGTAATGACATAACTTTAGTTTTTTTACTGAATTATGGAATCGTTTTACGAATTTCGTGCTTTTAAATTATAATTAGATATTTATCGATTATTATTGATATTTTTTTTACAAATTTCACGAAATTCGAGTTCTCGATTAATTATCATTAGGGTATTGCGTAACCGGAAAGGCGACCGAAAATTGCGCAATACGAGCAAATTAATCTTCCATCTATAAAAATCTGCGATTCTCTTATTTACTTCATAATCGTTTGAATTTCCTTGTCTCGGTCGCGCAGACAAACAAGAAAACACGACGAAAAAAAGAAAAATAAATCGCCTCCGTTTCGCAAAGGTACTGCGCGATATAGCACGTTGGCTGTTGTACACAACGTCTGTGTAGGATCTCGCGATTGAGGACGAAACGTATAGAGGAAAAAAAAAATGGTTATAAATACCAGCTCGGCGTCTAAAATTAGAAAAGACACCGCGAATGAGACATCACATAAACAAATCACTCGGACATTTTATTTCCGACCAAGAAGGCACTTCAGACGAATGGTGTACCCACCTACGTGCATGGCCGTGTAGCCGGGTACTTTTTTAATGTCGAAAATGCGATTTTTATTTCGTTGTTTTTTCCCCTCATCTCTCACCTAACTATCCGACGTCCTATATTCGTTCGGTGTAATAGGCTGCACGCGTTTGTGTATTCGTTAATGATGGGATATTTGGTGGAAATTGGACATCTGTTCGGGTACGGAGTGATGTAGTTATTGGTGCCGGTTCATTTTTGGTACCTGCGTCGATAAAATGTCGGAAAGGGTTCGAAGATTGTATTTTCACCGGTAATGAAAGGTTACGTTGCATTTCGATTACACGTATTTTGTAATTTTTTTTCTCGAGTTGTTAGTGGGGAAGTTTATCTGGGAAATTCATTTTAAACAGCTCCATCTTTATCATTATTTTTTTCTGAGGAGAACTTGATATAAATCTTCCCATTTTTTTATTTATTACATAGTAATAGTTTGCTAAATTTGAAATTATTTTAATATTTAATCACTTTTCTAATAAACATGGAATTACTCCGACTACAGAGTTCATGTAAGACACTCCCTTTTCACGCATGGTTACTCTCTTAATGAACGGACACTCACCTGTTTATTGTCTGCATTGTTCAGATCATTATTCGAATGTTGTAAGTACATCAGCAGTAAAAATATTCATTTCGCTCAACTTTCAAGGCACCGTATTCTTGAAAATGGTCCTGCAAAAATCCACAGTATTCTAAGCGCAAAAGCCCAAATGAAAAAACTTTGAATAATCATAGAGCTAATGAAAAAAAAAATAATAATAATTTACTTTTAAAAAATAAAGCAAAATATTGTTTGAAAAAATTACTAGTAACAAAAGTCTGAAAAATATGAATGAATTAAATTTGCTCTGAAATAATTGGTTGTGAACAGAAAGTGTAAATTTTGCAATTGAAACACCATCTTTAACAAAAAATGTAATCAACTATGAATATTCAAAAACTTGATCAAAGTAGTGGAACCGAAGACCAGTCATGAAGAAATTGATTTTTGAAAATGAAGCGAGTTTAGGAACAATCCCATGTGTAATATTGACCATTGGAGAATAGGCTGATTTTTATTTTTCAATACATCTATCATGCTGAGATCATCGAAAGTACTCAAAAATATTGAAAAAGTAATGGAAATAAGAAAGTTATGCTGCTGTAAACATCATCATCATCAACAACAACAACAAATTCATAAAGAAATGTTATGTTTGTAAAATCTGTGAATACTTGAAAATCAGTGAAAATAGCTGTGAAAGCAGGTATTTATAGATAAAATTCGAAACTAACAGAGGAGAGGCGGTAATAGTCGAAAACCCTTGAATATTCAAAAAATAACGGAAACATTCGAAATACTCCGATAATTGTCGAAAAAGCTCGAAAATATCCGAGGAATAGCGAAAATGGTCGAAAACTAACGAAAACAGCCGAGAAAATACGATATTTATAGATAAAGCTCGGATCCATTCGAGAAGTGCCGATAATAATCGAAAACGCCCGAATGTTCGAAAAATGACGAAAGTAGTTCGAAAGTGACCTTTAATAGACCATTCAGTTTAATTTTTTTGAATGATTACTTTTGTGAAAATGCGAAATTATGATTTCAAAGGGTTGATAAGGGCTAAACATCTTGAACCTAAAATTATTATTTGATATTGAACATCAATTTATCATCATTTCCAATTTTCTTATTTAACCATATTACATCATTATTCATTAAGTGTGGTAAATTTGTACTTATTAATATCAGTATGTCTAATTCTGAATTTTTTTTATCATAAATCTCGGTGCAGTTCTATATTTCGATATAACATATAATCATCATGTATTATTTTGTGGGTATATTTGCATATTAATAATAGTAAACTACACAGAAACAGAACAGAAGTAAGGAACGCAAACGTAAATTTCATAGAATTATAGATAAAATTAAATAAAAAAAATATCTTTTTTTTCCATTAAAATTATCAATAATATCGATATTATGAAAATGTTCAAATATCAGAAATATCGATAAAGCTTGGAACCATCCGAAGAGTAGTGAAAATGGTCGAAAACTAGCGAAAACAGCCGAGAAAATACGATATTTTTCGATAAAGCTCGGATCCATTCGAGAAGTACCGAAAACCTCCGAATGTTCAAAAAATAGCGAAAGTAGCTCGAAAGTGACCGAAAAATAATAAAAATGGAAAAGTAGTTAAATGTGTTAAATGAAAATGAAACTTCAAATTATAATTTCTACATTTTCCATCAAGTACCTCAGTGAAAAATAAGTTCGGAATTCCAATGTATTTATAAAATTTATTTAAAAAAAAACTCGTTTACTGATTCGTTTGGGAAGTATTCTGTAAGTATAGTTTCGAAATGGAAACTAGGTCCGCTCGTTTCCATACATAGAAATGAATGGCAGCCGCCTCGTAATGGTTATCGATTTTCAATGAAATTTTTGACAGCTGTTCGCCGCATCCTGTCTGATACGCCTTAACGAGAATTGTTTTGTCGCCAAACACATCTACACAAATGATATTGTTTCGTTTTATGCAGCCAACATCGTACGAAGCGCCTCTCGTCGGTCGCTAAGCTCGCCGGCGAAATTTAGATATTTACACGAGCTATTTATTTTGTAGTCGCCGTACGTACAGTATGGTCTCGCGTGTGCGGCGTTACACAGTATATTCGGAGTGAGGCTTATTTAAAAATATCTCTTTTTCGTTTGTGTACATCGCGGTTGCGGAGGCGTATAAATACGACAAAAAGCTTCCTACATGGCGAGACTTCCGGCATGGTGGTTTGAAATTTTGGCGAAAATTTCGCCGCCACGGCCTACGAAGGCGTCGGTATAAAGGTGCCGACAATAGAAGCAGCGCGCGGTTTGTTGATGGGAAATGTTAGCGTGAGCGAGCGGTATATTCTTTTGTAACGGTGCAGCCTCGTTAATTGGGTTAATTTACGATTAAAAATATATTAACTGTTTTTATCTTTCACATAAATTCGATGATTAAATAATACACGTATAGTCGTGTCCCCTCGCCCCCAGTCTGCGTGTAATTTATTTCGATGCCAAGCAACGCTAATGGAAGAACGAAATTTACAATTGGCGAAGCGAGTAATTAAAATAGGTATTAGCGGGATATAATTTTTTTCGATGATTTTTTCGACGGTAATGTTCCGATTTAGCGATGGAAAACGATGAACGTCAGGTATTAGAATCGGCGGTGGGCTTTGTATGTTCGAGGGTCAGAATTAAGGTCGTGTATTGGAAGTGGGGCTTAATGGCGATAAATTTGTTGACGTCGATGGAGAATTGAAATTCTTACTTCTTACGAATACCTGCAGGGTGTCGACACTGTGGACATTTGAGAGGAAATAATTGTTGTTGCGCAGGCTATTACCATAGTTGTCGCGAGTAATCCCACAAACGATGTACTAAATTTTTTGATATGTAGCCACGACGTGTGACTCCTTAGAGGGATTTGAACGACTCAAAAACCAGTTTTTTGAATTTTTCTACCTTCTAATGAGCAGCTTGAAAACGTTAGTTCTATAATAAATTTATCTACATCAAATTACCTACATATTGTGTAAAATAAATTTTTTTCCTACTGCTTACTATTCATCTGTAAAATGACTATTTAGTAACATAACCCTGTTGTAATACATATTTTGCATTTTTCTTGCTCCTAATGCCACATATGAAAAAAGTACCACACGATATTCATCCACACCTAATTTCCTATGAAAGTATTTCATAAAATTTTTCTATAAGATTTCTGAAGTGCTCAGATATTTAGATATTTTTTGATAGCTAATACCAGTACTTTCAAGAATACGAAGATGATAAGATGGTTTGAGTCTATTATTGTCTCTGTGACCTGATTTTTTCGAATTTTAGAATTCTAAAATACACATCTGTTTTTTCTGTGAAGCAGAAATTAAAATCATCATTCTCGTAGGTAGCACTGAAAAAGATCTACTTTGTAAAATTCATAACAGAGACGGAAAACATCGATGATATCGATACTTTATGATTGAAAATTGTTTATAACTTTAGCATTTCCGGGAGCGTATGTAGAAATTCTTCGGAGTGAGTGAGTAAAAAAAAGTGAAAATAATTAATGAAAAAAAAAAAAATTGAAAAATCGCACTATCATAAAAAAATATTGATATTTTTATGTAGTATCAACAGTTGGAAAAATGTCGAGGTATCGAAAGACAAATTTTGCATATTTAATCGATAAAAATATAATAATCAAAGGCACTGGTAGTTGCTGTTGAGAATTTTGAAAAATTAATACATCGATGTTCTTTTGATTAATAATGAACTTGCGTTCATACATTTATTAATTTAAAAAAAATAATTATTTTATTTCAATTCAGCTATGGTTTTAAGAGTACATATATTTCATTATGATTCAATTATTTAAATAGAAAATATTTTATTTCCATATTAATAATTCAACAATAATTTCAATTTTTTTCATACTATTCAGTTATTTATGGTGTAGTGCTCCACGCAGCTACTCTTAGATGAAGTGTTGCGTGGATTACTATATAACGTTGTTGAATCTATTTCTTACCAATACCATCGCGTACTTATTATTATTAGTCATAGCTAATATATATTAATGGTAATCGGAACCACGAATACCCACTGAACATTGATATTCTATTTTTTCCATTTTAACAATAAATCGTTTCTCTGGCATATTATTCGTTTCCTGCTTAATTATACCGCGTAAGTACGACAGGATTTTATGAGGAAGAAGGAGTATTAAAATAACCCTTGATGCCTCAGTCCAGTCGTAAGATTGGTTGGCAGATCAAGACAATGCCTAGTGCTGATAAAAAACTCTAATATCATTCCACATCTTTGTTTATGTGAGCTCAGGTAACCCCTCACCACCCCACCAAAACCACCGTCGCCCTTCTGAAAGTAGAACATTTAATGTTGAATTTTTTATAAATCGATTTTTTTCATATCTGCCCTCACATGAACGAGTAAACTTCAAAAACTCATCTTACAAAAAGGAAAAATCGTCATTTTACTAAATCATTTATTTCGAAACTATTTCACCGACCATAGCATTTTTGCGGGTAATTAGGTGTGGATTAATTTTATATTGGATTATTTTCAACTACATGTTTAATTAATAACGTTAGCTATTACAGACTATCTGATTTGAGAAGATATGAGTTCGTATGATCAATATATTCCAATTCCAGCTTCCCAAGTAAATTTGGATGGTAGTTAGAGCAAAAAATGGCTTCTAGAGAGGTTCTTCCTCATCCCCTCATCAAATATGCTGAGAATGTTGGGAAACTGAAACCTTGTAAATAATAAGTTTAGATACAGAGCAGAATATGTCGCAATGAATTTCGGTCTAAATGAATCCAAAATGGCGAATCATTACATTTTGAGGAAAGGTTGGGGAGTCTCAGATAATCATATTTGAAAAATACAGAGGTGGGCTAAAGTCAGGCAACGAGGTCCGACAGTTAAAAACATTGAAGAAGTCAATTTGAAAAAAAAGGTTCAAAAAGTATAACATGACCAAACAAATAAATCGAGGCAATTTTTTCATTTTTTTCATCCCTAAAATTATTTTTTCAATTTATTACGCATTTAAAAAATTGGAAAAGTTTATTGTTTTGAATTTTTCACATCTTTAGACATTTAAATTTTTTTATC
Organism: Phenacoccus solenopsis; assembly: GCA_009761765.1. Taxonomy (NCBI): domain Eukaryota; kingdom Metazoa; phylum Arthropoda; class Insecta; order Hemiptera; family Pseudococcidae; genus Phenacoccus; species Phenacoccus solenopsis. The sequence continues at coordinate 26,584,125 of CM019755.1, read as the reverse complement.
AGTTCTCCTATTCATCATTTTTTTTTTAATCAAAGTTTCGCTATGCTTGTATGAACTTGGAAAAAACAACAAAATATCACCTTATTTATTTTTAAAATTTTTTCGAATTCATAAAATTCCAAAACTCCTCATTCAATGTATTGATTTTTTGAATTTCTGTATACAATTTAGAAAAATATTATCTGTTAGAAAATTTTTGAGATTTTTAAGATTGTTTGATATTGTACAACTCTTCATTTATTTTATTTATTTATTTATTTTTATTTTTTAATTCTTGTCTACGTTTCCTAACTAGGCTACCTGCCTATTTTTGATTTAAGAAATTTATTTTTTATTTACGTTTGTTTGCATTTTGCATTAAAAAAATAACATCCTCAAAGTCATGTTGTTATTTTCTATTTCGTAAAAGTATCAACTACAGAATCGCAAATTTGACAATTTTTCATTTTTTTCGGGGGGGAGGGGAGGAATTTTACAGTTACTTCATGAGGGCCTCTACACATGGTTTTCCCCGAACTGGTCCAGAAAGTTCCGCTAACCCTGCCTACCGCTGTATATATCCTAAATTCCTCTTGGGTGGTTTTCAAAGGGGTAGGTGGAGGTCTGAGCATAAAGAGGTAAACGGCATTATCTGCCAATTTGAATAACTCTTAATTAGAAACTCAGCTGTTGAAATGTGGAATGGCTGCTTACATTTTAAACTGACTCATGTACTACAATATGGTGATTTTACTAGATGAACCATCTTCGAAGTTATTGTATAAATGAATAGGAGAAAAAGTATGATATAGAATTTGTTGGGTAATTTGACCTAAATTACTTTTTATAAGATAAATGTTCTCTATTGAGTTATCAAAAGTCTAGAAAATATCAAAAATAATTTTAAGGGTCTTTCAAATACTCTAGGGAGTCATGCATCACGGTTATGTATCAGAAGTTTTAGAATGTTGTTAGTTGCATTATTCCTTACAACTCTACCAAATATCAGGGTGATAAGTATTATTTTGACAAACAACCCATACAACGTATGTCAGTAAGTCTATTTACGTTTGTATCGTATTTTCATAATTCGCCTCTATGACGTAATATTTTTACAGGAAAAAGATTCGAAAATAAGTAGGCACGACCAAGTTCTATATTAACGAACCACTCGATCTTTGGAAAAGTAACAAACGATGACGTCGATCCGGTGGAATGTCGTCATAGAGTCGCGAGGCTTCAGCATCGTATGGGGACGGGTGGAAGATATTAGAGAATTTTTCAGTCCAGACCGTGGGTTGAGAGAAAAATTTTTTCGAAACGAATGACGACGCCGATCGGTATAGATACGTGAACTTAGTCGTGCCAACTATAAAAGGCACGTACAGGGCGTAGCGGGTACGGCGTTCGAGAGACGTCGGCGTTGCAGACGTACGTTCGCCCGTCTGCCTGGCCGACGCTTCGGGGTGAATTTTCTATCGTTTTCGTACGCTCGGAGCTATTTTGTTGGCTTGATGCAGATCAGTTTCTGCGTTCGTTGGTGTTCCACGGATACAGAATTTTACTCGATGAGACGTCCAAGTCGTCGCTGAGAGTAATGACCCGGGTTTTAGTAACCTTATAATCTCGATTCGTCGGTGGATTACCGAAGATGTGGTTTAATTATGGTGTAAAAATTACTGGTACTGTTTCCATCCCAATCCTCCTCTACATTCGTCTTGATTGAGCTCAAGATTTTGTCTTCGTGGAATACTTCAAAAATAATTGTAGAAAAATTTTTTCGTTTGGCGAATTTTCGTTGCATTTTCGTTAAGGTGTTTTCGATGATTTAATGGTCTTGTAATTTCCACATTTTTATCGACAGCCAGACGCGCTTGGCGAGATTCGACGGATGGAAAATTTCTCGGAATTTTTCTCGACCGGGAGCCGTTGGCTGTAATATTTGTGGAGAAATTAGCACCTGCCGTTTAATCGCGATTGAAAATTAATCATCCGTGACCGTGTTATTGTTATAGGTGAGTTAATAAATATAAGTACAGCGTGCTGTTAATGTTGGAAAATAATGGGGCGAGGAAAACCTCGATTTGTAGTTCATTAAGGGAATTGTGACGCTGCAGTTATTACGTTGGCGACCGATCGCATTGTCTGCGTGTGTTCCTTTCGAACGTGTCGAAAATAATATTGCTCGAACGAGAAGCAAATAGAAGAAAATGAGAATAGGTCTAATATCTAATGGGTCGAGAAAGAGGGATGATTTTACGACCTGTACGAAATTATATTCGGTCAATTTGATAAAAAAAGAAAAAAAAAGGAACACAAGAACCTAAAGAGCGGCTCTAAAAAGGAAATAATTTCGCGACAAAAATGGCCGTCGACGTCGGAACGATGTTGCCAATATTTCGAATAGCATTTGCACAGCTCGATAGCCAGTAGCGACGTTGTTGGCAAGCCTGTAATAGCAATTTTCGCACTGCCAATAATAATCCGAAAGATATAACCTTTTTCCTTTCCTCTCTTCATTGCTTAATTCGCTAGTTATAGAGGCTACCGACAATGTGTAAGCGTACAGAGTGATGAAAATTGCACACACCAATGTGACTTTGTATTTCGAGAATTGCATTAAAATAACCAAGGTCGTTTATTTCTATACAGCTAGGCGGAGGCGCGGGGGCTCGGCGACGTGGCGCTGCAATTAACTATGCAACGACAATGTGCTCGGCAACCTCCTACACGGTTTCGCCGCGTTCGTATTTTGATTAACGGCTACACAAGTGGAGCTGCTCCCCTGACCTGCTGCAATGTACAGGAAACTCGATCGTAGAGATGGCGACAAAAGGTAATATTATTCGCGGTCTGCGGCGGTAGCGGTTGTTTGGGCGATTTGCCTACGCCCGGTGTGGGATTAATGAACTGTCGCCGTTCTCGATCTAGGGTTTGGTGCGATGGCGTTAATTACACGGTGTGGTTGCGTCATCGATGGCCCGTTTGAGGTGACGGAGTTGTGGTTGGCATGATGAAATGAAGAGTTCTGACTCGGGTGGTTGCAAGGAGACATCGCATGTGGATGTAACTGTGGCGCGTGAAGATCGTTGCGAAAATCATTATTCATTACCCTTGGTAAAGGTCATGAGGAAAGAATTGCATATCATTATATGGAAGAGGCTAATATTGCTCTAGTAATAGATGTTCATGTCTAGATTATACTGGTGTGCATTATTAATACCGTAGGCAGATGGAGAAGAACTATTGGGTTTAGGTAGGACTTGAATTTTTCATTTCAAATTCTCGTAATCCCTTTAGTAACGCAGAGAGTTGAAATTTATGCATGAAATTTTTTACATGTCAGTAGCGTAACGAGGAAGTTCTTCTGAGGGGGAGGGGGTTCGAGTGTTGATGTCTCTCGTGATCTTCGTGGTCTTTCATACTCCTTCCAAGGTTTCAATCCCATGAATATTTGTTGACAAAAAAATAAGACTCTGCAATCAATGACTTTAATTTTTTTTATTGTATTTTTTTGAAATTTCCATCGTCAATTATTTAAAATTACAACTTACGAGTTTAAAATAAGAAAATAATTATGGTTCAAAATCAAGTTTTCTTAGTTTTGAGGCCATAATAGTTTAATTTTTCCATCGTTATTGGTATTTTCCAGTGTATATATTGACTTCTTTATCATACAAAAAAAAAAAAAAAAAAGGTCTGGGAGATTCAAATCCTAAACCCGCCACCGCGCTGCATTCACAATCGAATATTCTGGAAATAAGGTCAATTTTATAATCATACACTCATGTGGAATTCTATCATGTAGCTGTGTATCTTCATTTGACTACTATGGTCTAAAGTATCTTCTTTGGGTTTATAGATTGCTCAGCTTGTTATGTGGGTGCTAGAGTGCGCTGAATTTTTTCGAATAGTTAGAGGGAAGATTCACAGTAGTTTCTAAAGGATCTCAAAAGGACATCATACACATTTTTGAAGCCAACTCAAAAAAAAATTAAGTCAAAATTAAAAAAAAAATGTAAGCAACCATGTCACATTGCTGGAGCTGAGTTTTTAATTGTGCCTTATCAACAGGCCACATCCCTACTCTATCCTTCCATTACGACTTGATGAAGATAAATTCAGAATAAATCTAATATTTATTGATTTATGTAGTAATCATAGAAAGCCACATTTCTCAAATTTCAGCTCCTTAAGGCTTCTTTAGTTATTTTCAAACATTGACGATCCGCCATTTTGGATTCATTTTGACCCAAATTCAAGAGGTCATATTCTGGTCATGAAGTTTGACATTTATAGGTCGCTTTGGTGAGGAGATAATGGAAGATGAATTTCTTCTAGCAGTTTTCCCTTGAAAGACATTTTTTGCTCTCGCTCCCCTCCAAATGCATTTAGGAAGCTGAAATTTAGATATGTTGGTGTCCGTGACTTATTCTTTCATATGAAACAGAAAACAAAAATTTTGAGTCATTTGCTCCTCCTCCAGCTCTCCTCAAAATTTGAGTAATCCGCCATTTTAAGGACGCCTTTTCCCAAATCTTGTAATCTGTAATAGTTGAAGTTTTTATTGAAAACTCAGCTAAAAAATGAGATTTAAAAAAGATGAATTTTTGGTGAATTAATTTTTTTTTGCATTCCAAAATCATATTTTGTCTTCCATAGACGTTTTTTTAAATTTATGGTGTCCAAAGAGTTTTCAAATTGTTTTCAAAAAAGTAAATATTTTGGTTACATAATTTCAAAAATTACTGACATATGGATAATTTATTCTTCATGTGCACAGTATTAACTTAACATAAGGCTTAGCTATTTAGATTCAAAAGGGTAAATATGCTCAATTTTTAACCTCACAAAGCTTCCCAACAAAATACGTTCTTGCTTTAAAATGATATTTTAGCATCAAAAATCTTGGACTTTGGTACAAAAATCGAGCATGTTTTGCCTCTTGAGTCTGAAAAGTCTAAATTGAGGTAGAACTATGAACACGATCAATAAATTACCCATTATGAATGGTTCATTTTTGAAAATAGCCAAAATTGGCGCTTTATGAAAACAAAATCAATAATTTTATCGTCATGCTGAATTTTAAAAAAAGTTGGCTACTAAAATTTTTTGGAGAAAGACATAATTTTTTATCATTTGTATGATTTTTTGATATTCTTTCGTTTTTTACAAAGTTTTCATTTTCGTCATTTTTTGTTTTTGTTGTTGTTTTTTTAGATTTTTAGTCATTTTTCCAATTTTTGAACATTTTTTCATTTTAAGTTACTTCACCAATTTTTGGAGATTTTTTTTTCAATCTTGAGATGACACAAAATGACTTTAAAATACATATAAAAAAATTCAAATGCCTGGGAATACAATTTCTTGAACATTTGAAATTTTGTAACATGTACTTCGACTTTTCTTTTTGGACTGGGTCTTAAAATTGAGTTTGGGCGCTGAAATTTTTATGATGTCTTTTTGAGGACATTCGTAAAAAAATTCTTTTTCATCTCATGCTTCATTTTTCAATTTAAATGAATAATAAGTTATGATTTGTTTTTGAAATTTTTCATGCATGCAAACAAATTTATGATTTTTTTGGCTTTTAATTTTTTTTAAGTGGGTATCTTTTATTTCACAAGTGAGTCACTTGTGCTCATTTTATCATGTTACTTCACAATAGATAATTTTCTGTCTCTCCTGTACCACCACTATACTTGGAGGTCGATAACCCCTCCTTCTCCTCTCCAATATTATGTATGGAGATGAATTAAGGATATACTATACGTTTTATACCCAATTATTATTTAAATTCATATTAATAACATTTTTACGAATTTGAGGCTTCTCAAGCTCTACTCAAATTTTGATAATTCGCCATTTTGGACCTATTTTTACCTAACTTCAACAAGTCATATTTTGATCACCAACTAACCTCACATGCGAAATTTGACCTTTGTATATTGATTTGCCGTGGATATATGGATGATTAAAGAAATTACATAGCTCAAAATTTCCTCAAAAAGCCTTTTTCGCTGTAACTCCCACCCAAATGCACTTGGGAAACAGAAATTCTGATATTTCAGTATCCGTGACTTACTCTTTCATATGAGATTAAAAACGAAAAATTATACCTATTCACCCATTCTCCAGACCCCCTCAAAATTTGAGTGATCCTACACTAAGGTTTATCGAAAATACAAAAAAGTACTTTTCTCACATTTTTAAAGTTTCAGCGAATTTCATGAATACCTGCCGGCGCTACGGGTCGGGGAAAAATATACATATTCACCAAAAAGTTGGACATTTGCTATATGATTGCAAATGATCTTTTGTAGAACTCCTTTCCCCCCTCACCCTTCGTAAATCAGGTAGTCTGTAATAGGTGTCGTTTTCAAGTTAAAAACAGCTGAAAAATTTCAACGATAATCTCATAGCTTATTATATACACTAGAATAATTTTATTATAGTAACTGGTCCGCTACTTGATTGGTCATACGTCACGCTTGTAGCGACCAATCATAAAGCTAGAATGAGATAAAATCTAGGTAATTTCATTTTTACCTTGCCAAATAATATCGTTCAGTTTTTAGTGAACGACTGAAATTTGTTTGTGATTTGAATCATCGGCTAATTCATGTTTTTATTTTACTACTAGGTTGAGCTAATTTACCACTTTCCAACATACTGATTGGTTGTTACACGCGTGACGTATGACCAATCAGAAAGCGGACCAGTTACTATAACTACTCCATTGCTTACGTCTAAATCCGGACTTGCTTCTTCTTTCTTCCCCTGAAACCATGTACGGAAATAAATCACGGTATTCATCATTGAAGAAATTATATTAATTTGATAATTTTTTTATTAATACCATACTGGTTACTGGGTTAGTAATTTCCCCCTTCCTCCTCCTCTCCTTTCTAATCTGAATAAATGCTAGCACTGATATTGCGTAATTTGCTTTTTATTATTTTCTTGTTTCATTTATCGATCAAGCTCATACATCTCACAATCCTTAATTTAAATTAGTTCGTACTCCTAAGGTAATGCGTATTGGGCAGCTTACCGAACCATAATATCAACGCAACGTTACCGTCATGAGATTTTGTTTTCGTATAATTACAACGTGGAATCAAAGTATAAGGCCCATCGAAGAGCATTTTACATTAATGGAAGAGCTATGTTCGACTATTTGGAAATAGCGAAATGCATTCGCTGCGTAAATACGCAGGTAAAGTGGTAAATACGGAGGAAATATTTCCTCGAGCGATGTGAGAAGGTTCTCGAAAACGTATTAACAATGTAGATCCTCGATTGCACGTTTATACCCTTCGTTGTAATGTTTCCTGAATGGTGGTTTAATTATTCGACGATACAGACGAAATTCGCGAACGCGAATTCGACGATGGATAGGCACGGATGCGTAGGTATTATTGTACGGAAGATGACGCTATTCGGAGAGCAGATTCGTTACGTAGATCGATTAAGAAGCGAGTAAATTTATCGATATGTTGGTACATACATTCCTACGTTATAAGGTCTTATCGCACGACTGCATGTTCACGCTTTATTATACGGTATATGCGAAAATGGGCCAACATTATGCATATACCGCTTCCAAATATGTCAACGGTATACGGATAATTCGTTCGTTACCATTTTTAGAGCGATCGTCGGTGTCTGCTCGGGTTTCCTACGAATGATACGGGGGTGCGAATTTTATACCGAAGGGGATTCTGGTGGTGGCGAAATCGCGAATTGGCTCGTGTGACGAAATGAAATGTAATTTAGTCGCTTTCAGAAGAGAAGTCATTGTTTACGAGTACACTCGAGTGTACGTATACGATTACGTTTGAAGATGGAAAAATACGGTTTTGCATGTTTCGAAATTCGTCTTCCGAGTATGGTTCGTTGAATATACGATTTAAACGAGGAAAAAATTCCAACATTGTGACGATATAGTTATGTAAGCATTGCTAGACGAAATCATCGTACCTATATGTTTTATTTTACCCTTTTCCTCCTTTTGTTATCTGGAATTCCGACGACGTTGAAAAATTGATGGAAGCTTTTAAATATTTGCTTCTTTGGAATACCTTTTGTATAATAAGAAGGCGATCGGAATTTGAAAAACGGACGGTATCTTCGATTTTTTTAACTGAGTTTTTCATTGTAAAGGATAACTATTGCGGTGTACTTAATTTGGGAATGAAGGGTAGTGGGAAGGAGTCTTCAAATCCCTGCGTTTCAGGCCACTTGTAATCATTTAGAAAATATCCCAACATTTTGTTATGCATGTAGTATCGGATGTAATGGATTAAAGTCGCTGAAAAGTTGATATGAGACTCTTTTTAGGAATGCGACAAAACTATTTTTTTTGTTTTTTCGATAAAATTCAAAATGGCGGCTCACTCAAATGTCGAGACGCTATGAAAGAAAGGCAGATCGCTCAAAATTTTTTTTGCGATCTCATACGAATAAGTAAGTCGAGGACACTAACTTATCAAAATTTCAACTCACTAAGCCAATTTAGAGGGGAGTTAAAATAAAAAAACACTTTTTGAGTGGATTTTGAGTCATGAAATTTTTTGAATCTTTCATGTATCCACGCATAATCGATTTAGAAAGGTCAAAATTTATATGTCAGGTTGATAAAGATCCAAAATTTGATCCCTCGGATTTGGCTCAAAACGAATCCAAAATGGCGGATGGTTAAAATTTGAATTGAGGCTTCAGAGCTTCAAATAGCTCAAACTTGAAGAATATAGACTCATGTGACTGATAGGAATAAGATCTATACCGTATCCTAAATTCATCTTCACTCGCGAGATTGGAGGGGGGGAGAGGATTTCCTAAAAGTGTAGCGTTATGAGGGGGGAGGAGGTGAAAGATGAAAAATTTTCTATCATTTTGCTATATGGCAGTGTGAGTTCGTGTGACCATCATTTTCGAATTTCAACTTCCCAAGTAAATCTGGAGGAGAGTTGGAGTTGAAAAGGGCTTTCAGAGAGGGATAAAAGATTTCCTGAATCGTTCTTATTACCTCACTTAATGTACGGAAAGAGCTGTAACTTGGTGTGTGAGGTTAAGCCAGAATGCGACTCCTTGAATTCGAGTCAAAATGAATGCAAAATGGCGAAGAGTTGATATTTGAGGAAGGCTTGAGGAGTCTCAAATAGTTGAGATTTGAAAATATTGGCTCATGGGATTGTTGCTGGCAAAAAGTACCATATATCCTAAACTCATCTTGGATAATTTGTACGTGTGAATGAGGGTTATCATACTCGATATTTGTTGTAGCTTGTGAATATAAAGAAATTAACGACATATCTGCTAATCTACATAAACTAGGGTCAATTAAACACTCAGCTCCAACAATACGGCATGGCTGCTTACATTTTTTTCTTCTTGTTATTTGGTTCATAGAGTGCAAGGCACTTTTAAATTCAAATTTCGCCTACATCTGGTAACAATGGATTGAAATTTTATTTCACAAAAGTCGTATTGAAAATGAACGATGTTTTTTGTACCATCTGGGTTTTCTTTTTTCAAGGTAATTTCGCGCTTCTCTGGTATCAGGAACGATGATGGATATTGAAAAATCGACACCGCTTCCGTACGTAACGCGAATTGAAAAGATTTTAGATTATAATCGCGAACGTTTGGAAGGCGTAGAAAATCTTCGTAGATTTTTTTGTTGATTTTTTAATTAATTTTTTTTTCTTTTGCATAATTTGGAAAACGCGTTTGGCGAATGGGAAATTCAAAATGGATTTTTTTTACGCCCAAGTATATTTATCGACGTCAAATTTTCGCGTAAATTTAATTTAAGGAATGTAATTTTAGCCAATTTTACAGATGTTCGGTGCGAGTACGCAGACGTCCGTCATTTATAAGTTTCATGGTTGAAAAATTGTACTCGCCGGAGTTTGTTAATCGAATGATATATCGATATTCTCTCCACGTAAGGAAAAATACCTCTGCGTTCGTTTATTGAATTGCGAAAATTTTTTAAATTTGAAAATTCTGGAGGGTTGATATTTTTTGCTACAGTTTATCCGGAGGTATTGTTAAATTAAACTTTTGGATAACAATTTGAACCCTTATATTTGAATGACATAGGCTCATTTCTTTGGAGATTTGTGCCGAGGACCAGAGTCATTATTTTTAAACTTGAAAAATGCTGGACTAGATCAGTCTGCAGTGGTTATTTGTCATTCCCTCCCAGTGTTACCATTATCAAAAATTAAAATTAGGATTAATAAAGTTTATGAAGTAATATTTTCAATGTGAATTACTTGAATCAGTGTTGATATAATATCATTACAAGTCAGCTGATATCGAAGATAGTGTATTTTTAGAGCTAAAATTCAGCATATTTTATCAAGAAATTCTTTGTGTTGACAAACCTGTCTCTTGAAAAAAACACATGTTTGAATACATTAAAAACATAGAAAAAAAAATAAATATTAAAATTAATCATTATTGATAATTTTCAATATTTTTTTCTTTCATTTTTCCAATTTCTGAATCAGTAAATCGAATAAATGCAGTAAGTATCGTAGTGGAAGCGACAAGATCTGAAATGTTAACATTTCACGCTTCCTCCCCCTCCGGGCCTAGACCCTTCTAAAATTTGGTACGATGTATTTAAAAACTCAGCTAAAAAGTTATTTCAAACTTTTTTTGTATGTTTTGAATTCATTTTTTTTAAACTCAGTCTTGTTGTTATTGTTGTCTTCGTCGTCGCCATCGTTGTTGTTGTTGTTGTTTGAAACATATTTTTTATAAAGTTCAGCCCTTATTTAAATCAATTAAATCATATTTTCTCTTTCATCGTAGGAATTTTTCTCGCAAAGGGAGTTTATCACATCGATTGTCAGCATTGCTGGGAAATGAACGATTTAAAATTTGATTTTGAATTGAACGAATTTTCTATCAGGATAAACATCTGCATCCTTAATAAGGACAATAATTGTTCTCCAAGAGAAATAACTATTGGAGATAGGGCATAAGGTTGCATTTTTTCATTATTATTATTATTATTTGATTTATTAAAATTGAATTCAACTTTAGATTATTTTTATTCAATGAATATTTGTAAAATTGAATACATTTTAGGTTAGGTTAGGTTAGGTTATGGATGTAATTTGAAGGAGAGATGCTAATATTCAAAAATGTCTCAAAAATAATAAATTTTTCATCATAAATATAGTCTATATTCACTTTTTACTTGAGTAAGTGATGAAAAATGCTCTTATTTTTCAATAAATATAGTAATATCATTTTAAAAATTTAACGTTAAAAAATATAGGTACTTCAGTGGTAAAAAGTTGAATTAAACACCATAATAATAATAATTTATTTTTATTTTTATTTTTTTAAATTTGGCTATATTTGTCAACACTAACTGGAGGAAAGGATAAGTGCTGATTATAAATCTTAGCTATAGTCTTTTTCGCTGCTAAGCATTTCTCAAGGTTGAGTGTAGACACTTGAGGAATCTGATTGTCCCTTTAATATCAAATTGCGAGCGATTCTTCTATCATCGAAGATCATCTGTTGAATATTTCGTAAATTACATGTTCCAGTAAATTGAATTTTTCATTACCTTTGTGAAAAAGTGAAATTAAAGGTCGCTCCTTTTTCTCCTTTGAAATTAAACATTAATCCATATCCCAAATATTGGATTTCTGATATAGCCTTGTACTCGATATTTTGACTCTCAAAAGAAATTACAAATTTGAGCAGTCGATTGGGTTGCCTACCTACGAAGCTAATAGGATTATATATAAATTTCACCTTGAAAAATGAAAATTTTAGGCGACCTGTGTTCTTCACGTGTCGACAAAAAGATCGTTAAATTTGTGCACGATATTGTATTCGAAAATTGTCTCTTGTTATCTTTCCGAAGGTAGTTTCCAGAAGGTAAACTCTAATAATAAAACGAATATGGAAATATAGGGGTAAGTATTTGATGAAAATGAAATTGAGTCTTTTTCAAATTCTTCGCTTTTGTGTTGATATTTGAATTTTTTTAGCATAGATGAAAAACGAAATGGAGAAGAAATTTGTTCTATTTTCACAAGGTAGAAATAAGGAGACTGAGTGATTTTTAAATTTTTCATTTTTATTTTAAAAATAACGAACGCTTTATTCTTGTCTCGTTTAGTGATTTGGTAATCGATTCGTTTCAATTTGTAGAAATTTTTTACGTACGATCCAATTAATGGGAAATTGACGAAATCGTTTTAAATGGTTTACTTTGGTATTTTCGAATTGACGTTGGAAATAGCAAATGGAAGAGCATCTAAGAGGATTTCTCGCGAAGCTGCGAAATGATGAAAAAGCCCGTTTCGCTAGATAGAGCTAGAAGAGGAAAACATTCGTCGGTGAAGTTCGCCATTTCACGAAATAACGTTCGAGTACCATCGAGTAATAGAATTCGAGAATGAAATGGCAAAATCGGTGGACGAAACGGAGACTGCAGCGAAGTTTTCAACTTACCAATGCAAATATACTCGAATGCAACCCTGGATGTTATTGTACAAACGATCGAGTTGAAGTGAAACTTTTCTCGTTGGAAAATAAGTACTTTTTCGCTGTGCGATTTTTATCTCTCGTGTTTTTAGAAGATTTGCCGTTTGTTGGTTCTATGAAGTTTTTTTTTTTTAATAATTAGTAAAAGTATTAATTCGATGAAATATTCGAATATGTGGAGGATTTGCCTGGTGAATTAATTCGGGACATTAATTGGCCGGTAAACCGGTTAGATAAATATACGAAATGCATAATTGGGGCGTAAATGGACTAAATAAGGTACTCGTGCACGCATGTAAGTGCGAGAACAACACCGCATCGTATAGATAGCGACTCTAGGTCGAGAGAGTTTACTCATATACACTTACGACGATTTGCTTGGTTGCGATCAGGTTAGATCAACGAACCCGACGTGTTCGAGCCGGCAACGTGGTCCGACCGGCTATTAGTTTTTCATTCATATCAGCAATAAAGAAATATTAATGGTATGTAACGACGATGAACCGCAATCGTGTCCTTCGAAGGGCTTATAGATCATCGGAAAGGTACGACTGGTTTACGCGTTTAGCGCCGTCGAGCTGGTTTTACACGGTGTTCTCGACAGGGCCGTTGTGTCCGAATTCGTAAAAAAAAGAAGACCGGTTTCCCGTGACGAGGTAGTCAATATTTTTACATTTTTAAGCTTTTTCCCGTTATAGTAGTTCGATGAGAAATTAACGAAGCGACGTTTGGTTGGGTTTTGGGTTTTTTCACTTCACCCTCGGTGTTCCTCTCGCCACCATTGTTGGGTATTCCTTGTTTGGAAGCTGCGGTCGTGTATGCGTGTTCGAATGAGTGATTTTTTCATTCCATTTACCTTTAAGATTGAGGTATGGGTGGATCGGTTGAGTACCAGAGTCTGGTATGGGTACCATGTTTCTATACTTTGGTACTTCAATGAATGGTTTAAGTTGATTCGTAACTTGCGATCGCACGAGGGCTTTTTAATTGGATATTTTCGTAATTAGATTTTTTCTTTGCTTGCAGGAATTCCCACTTGGGACGTAGACGATTCGAAGTGCGAATTAATTGCTGGGAAACGCGTTATTTAACAGGTAAAATAATTGAATTAATTTTTAACTGAGTTTTCCTTCCTTCTTCGTTACTGTTGGTGGAATCAGACGATGTCTGGAATGTTACATGGAACTCATTGTCTTTTAATAACGTAGAAATTCTATCACATTGAGATTATTCATCTCTCCATTTAACCCAACCCTTTAGCAAACTAGTTTCATGGACTGTTTGGAATTTTTTGAAAAACCATAGAAATTGGATTTTTATCACGTTTTTACTTTAGCATCAAAAGTACTTTAATTAGGGGCACTGTAGTATGCGCATAATATTTTACATTAAATTTCGCTTCTTTTAGTTGAATTTTTAGTAGAAACGACAGCTATTATAGTCTATTCGATTTAAGAAGGAGAAGTCTAAGAATGCAAGTCTTCATGCGGACGGATATGGTTGAGAATTTTTTTTTTTTTTTTTTAAATCAACATGCTACTTACAGCAATTTCTTAAAATTAGATCAAAGATGAAACATTTCGAGATGATTTTTTCAAATTTTTATTCCACTCAAAAATGATTATTCACTTGAATTCTAAGGAAGCTAGAATGACCTTAGAACTTCGAAATTTTTGTTCTCTGTATTTGTAGTATGATGTAGTGAGATAAGAATACCAACGTATTCGAACTCCAGCTCTTTGAGTTAATTTAGGGAGAAATTTAAGCAAAAATTGCACTTTGAGCAAATTTGTGTCGTGAAGTTTCTTGAATCATCCATGTTTTCTCACCAAATCCTGCTAGACAGCTCAAACATTGTATGTGGAGTTGGATTAATTTCAATATTAATATGAAAAATAATTAAATTAAATTTATTGAATAATTTAAATTTAAAATTTAAAATAATTTGAATTATAATTTTTCTTTTTTTTTATTAAAAATAATATTTTACTTCGGAGTAAAGATCATAAAGTCAATCTTCGAAATTGAGTTGAAATTAATTCAAAATGGCGGATGATAAAAATTTGAGGCACTCTTAAGCAACGTGAAAGTACTCAAATTTAATAAATAGACTCATAACTTAATAAGTATAATAATTACTGAAACCAAAACGTATCATCATATCCTGAATCCAAGCATAGAAGTGTTGTTGGAAAAGATCATAATAAGTTATGATGTATGTACTTGAAACGGAATGAGTGATGGAAATTTTTCAATTTGTTATACTCATATCATATGATGGAATGAGCCCAAATTTTCTGTACATAAAATTTTAGTCTTCTAGGTAAAGTCGGAACGATATTAGCATATTATAGCAAAGTTATGAGTTGAATCATTTTTTGATCCTTTATATGTAACGATTTCAAGAATGATTCGAATCTCGAAATTGAAGAAAAATTCGAGATTGGAGATTCAAATCTTTTTTTCAAACGATTTTGCCCATTCTTGGTTAAATTTTTGTTTGATAGTCGATTTGTCATTTTGTCGACTATGGAGTGTCGCATACTTGTCTTCTTCTGTTCTTCATTTCATTTATGTAAATGATTTACCTAAAAGCAGGTCAGTAGCTAGTGGGGGGGGGGTTTAGAAGGCTAAATTCTTTCAAGAAAAGTTCAAGCCCCTTAGTAATTTTTTCATTCAGTGCGGAAATGGCAACCAACAAAAAAAAGACAGTCGAAGACCTCTCCAGGATTTGGTTTGCCCTTTCCCCACCCCTCAGAAATGACGGTCTGGTTAATGATCTGACTAAAAAACTCAAATTTCGTAGATAGTATGAACCCTTCAATTTAAGTGAAATATTTCCAAAATGACACATGAAGATGAATTTGAGGAATGCTTGGAAAATCACAAATAGATCAAATTTAATAAGTGTAGACTAGGTGAAATGAATTTTGATTGCTATTGAAAATCGTTTTGGTTATAGGCAGAACTGTTGAAAAATTATTCCAATAGTATGTTCAAAAATTTAAGTTTCCTAGGTCTACGATAACATCTTTAAAGTTACCAGTAATTCAAAAAAAAAAAATTAAAATTAATTTTGAGGCAAATTGAAAATTTTTCACATCTTAAGGTCATATTTTGTCTCCTAAAATTCAAAAATGTATATATATAAACTTTTCCAATATTCAGTGATTCTAAAAATATTTGCAAAATTCATGAAAAATAACATAAGCATATTTCGTTATTTTCACATTCTGTTCGAAATCATTATTATGTCGTTAATCTATTATTGGATGAAATTTGGTGGACAAAATGTGACCATTGGTTGTAAAAAATTTTGAACAAAACAATCCAATAAATTAGAATTGCGAAAAATTTTGAAGGTAGCAGTGCTGGTTTTAGGATTGCTGCTTGGGGGGGGGGGGTCAGTCCATAAAGTCAAGTGGAAAATATAGTAAATTGTTTAAATTACCAAAAAGTTGATTTGAACATCTTAAAAAAAAGAAAAAAAAGAAGCTCTGGGGGGTCAGACACCCAAACCCCCCCTCCCCCTTAAAAGCGGATATGTAAGGCAGAGCTAATCTCCTCTTCCTTCCATGTCTTTTCATGGCCCTCCAGTGTTGGTTTTGGGATAGTTGCTTGGGGGGGGGTTCCGTTCTCTCTCCGTCTCTTCTTCCTCCTTGTTATATTACTCACTCTATCTCTTTTATTATTAGTATGTGTTATTCTTAAATATTATTTTATTTTTACTTTAATTTTTAATTTTAATTTTTAATTTTTAGTCTTAATTTTTAAATTTTAATATTTTATATTTACTTTAACTAATATAAATTTAAAGGGGTCTGGTAAAACAATTGTAATATCGCTCCCGTCTTTTGTATAATTTATATTATTCCAATAAACATTTCTATTAATTTGAAAAAAAAAGTGAGAAAAATCGTAAATTGTTTAAATTACCAAAAAGTTGATATGTACCAATTTCCGCTCGTTATATTTTTAATTGAAGAAACACCTAAAAAAAAAGCTCTTGGGCTCCTCTAAAACCGGCTATTGGCCCTCCTTATATCAAGACTTTCAGTAATTTTGCTGAATCGAGTAGTTGGAAGAAAAAGCATCCCGAATCAATGGCCGGGCATTGAACCGTGTCTATAGCCATCCATGTCACACTAGTGGTATGAACCCTTAGTACTAGTGCTTGCGATGGGAATAGCGAGCAGTCAGAGTGAGACGCAACGGTGACTGTAAGCTCAGACCTGAAGCACATGCTACACGAATAGTAACGTAAGGAGGCTGCAGTACACTGAAAAAATAAAACATTTCACTATAGTAACCAAAGACAACAAAGTGGTGAGCTAACAAAGCATATGTAAGCACCTAAAAAAAGGAAGAAGCAGAGTAGCCGAATTTTCAGCTTGGTGGAGAGTTGCCTAATCCTGGGGAGATCCTAGACGCACTTTTGGATGCTGGAAGTACATATTGACATAATTAATTCCCAGTAACCAGTAACGTGCTATTGATAGAGAGTAATCCCCACCTTGTGTGTACTTGAGAAGGAAGAATCTTAACATCATTTGGGGCGGAGAGAGGGGGGCACAAAATGTACAACAAATCGCAAAATTCAACTTCTCAGATCTTTTTGCAAGTAATGGATGAAAGTGTAAAAATGACTTCAGTATTGACTGTAAGTCAGAACATGTCCTGAGTTGAAATTCATCTCCAGCTATGTAGTATGGCTGCTTACAGTATCTCCCTGTTTTTATATATAAAAAAAAATTCATTAATAATTTAACTTCAAGCTTTTAATCAAGTTATTCCTTTGACCAGTGTCCTAATTTTGTTACCTGCATTTTTTTGGATCACTTTGCCATTTTATTTTTTCCTAGAGCAAAAATAGTATTGCAGTAGAAATAATCTCTTTCCTAAAGTCATTCATACTGTTTTCCCAAGTATAGATCGTCGTGGGGCGTAATAGCTTATGCAGTTACAAACACCCCGTAAAAAAAAAAAAAAAGTATAAAATTTTACTTAAAAATAAATTAATTAAAAAAAAAAATAATGAAAAAAATGGAAATTAAGATATAAAATAAAATCCAAATAATTTGAAATAAAAAGTAACTGTATGTTCCCTTACTCCTTTTCATGTCATGAATGAACCATCGAAAATAGAATGAAGGAAATAAAAAAAATAATAATGATAAATTTTATACGATCATGAATGACCATCGCGAAGGTATATGGAGCCATCTCTTAAACCGTAAAATACTCTTTTCCCCTCTGCATCTGTTCAGGTAGGTAATAAAATTGTCAACCTTTCGAAAAATCATTGATAAAACTAAACGTCGTCCAAGTCCTCGCATATGTGCGCTGATTTTATGTACATTGACTGGACGACAAAGGAGGGCGCGTATCTCATTGAGCATTGACCAAAGAACTGAGACAGCGAGGGGTGAAGCAGAAGACGGAACTACGAAAGAATTTTAATTACGCAGATGTAAATTGAATTTCGCGAAATGAATCGGACACTAAAAGTTTAACAACGTTTACTGATCGACGTTGGGCGCAATGGACACAGTATAACTACCAAGTACCAACTCATTATAAACGATGACTTATAGCAAGGTTGTCGCCTGTCGGATTTCTCGAATGTAAACGTTTTCCAATTCGACGTATTTAATTCGTCCATAAAACGGAACTCGAGAGCAGAAGAAAACGGGCGAGAATAAAAAATTTATATTTCAATCATTAGCCTACATTGTGAATGAACGGCTACGTCATCGAGCCCGCGGAGACTTTTTAACAACGATACGCGCGTACACATGTATCGCAATCTGAGAGTGGAGAACGAAAAACCGTAAATGCATTTATGGTACCGGTTCGACCAGTCGCGCTAACCAGAACAAACCGGTGTTTCATGAAGCGTGGAATGTGAACAATGCGTTTTGTATTTTGCCGAATATTTTTTGGTTTAAACTATCGTCCGAAGACGAAAATGGAAACGATGGTATGCGTTTGAAAGAAGAGAAAAAAACGTACGCGCGGCGAATGGTTCCACGAAAAAGTACAAATAGATGATTTTTTAATGGACTATTGAAACGTTGGTGGAGGAAAAAAGAATCGCTCGGAGATGGCTAACTGAAGAACGAAGAGGAAAAAAAAACGCCCGAGCGTGATAAAAGTAAGAAGTCAAGAATTAGCGAGTCGCGAGCGGTTTCTGAATTAAAAATTAAAAGTTACCTTCGGTGCATCGAGCGGAATTAATATTTTCCCCTTCGACCGTTTCACGAATACAATGACCTCGCGATATTCGTAATAAGACAATAAGTATTCCACGAAATCATGTGTATTTGGACTCACGTTCGAGCGAACCAATAAACGAAAGAGGTTATCTATACAGTTATCACGATGGCACATCGAATGCATTTTAATAAAAAATAATTCATAATTTACAGTCCGTTTGAATTGATACGTATTATTTGGTATTGAACCGTCCGGAACTTTATTCGAGTTTTACAATTTAAATTCAAACAAGAACAGGCACTTGTTCCATATTTTTCGCGAGAAAAATGATCTGAAAATATTTTCATTCCGATAAAGGAAAAGTTTGCTCTTTTGAAATTACCAGTTCTATTTTTCGCTCCAGTGCTAATTTCTTTAGTATTTATCGTCAATATTATTATCGAGAATACCGAAGCAGTATTTTGGTATGTTTTCGTTTGCTAGAAACTTCAAAAAAGGGTAGCGTTATTTGGCAAAAAATTTAATAAAGTTGTCATTATTGTGGTAGAAAATATTCACCGATTTCAAATATTTTTCTTATAATTCTAAGACAAGACTACTAAAAGCCATATTTTAGCCCTTTGCACAATTAATGAGAGTGGTCTCGATAGAATTTTTAAAAAAAAATTAAAATTAATTCAAAGACTTTTTTTTTTGTTTTAGGCATTTTTTCATTCTTGATTTTCAAACAATTCTTCATTTTTAGACTTTTTCATTTTTTTTGTGATTTTGTCATTTTCCAACATTTTTTGATTTTTTGATTTTTTTTTTAAATTTTGAAGCATCTTTCAATTTCAAAAATTATTATTTTCAATTTGCCAATTTTTTGCCAATTATCTTCATTTACATGCCATACTGCTACAGCTAAGTTAGATCTGGGAGAGGAGGTGAGATTGTTTGAGGAAGAGGAAAAGCTAGTAATTTTTCTTTTTTCAATATTTTCAACTTTTTTGATTTGTGAGCAATTTCTTTTTTGGAATTTATTTATTTGCAGTGAATTTTCCTACGCTTTAGGACATTTTCAATATTATTTATTTTTGGATATTTCATTTTTGGATTAACTGTTTGTTTTTTTTTACAATTTTTTTTAACTGATTTTTATCTCCTGTCTTTTTTTTTTGCTTTTTTAATTTTCAATAATCCTTCATTTTTTGAGAAATATTTATTTTTGTCCATTTTAATTTTTAATTTTTTTTTTATTTTAACGTTTTTCAATTTTCGAACAGTTTCTCATGCAAGATATTTTTTCACAATTTTTTTCATTTTTGTACATTTGTTTATTTTAATATTTTTTAAATATTATTAATTTCTTTTTAGACACTTCCTTTTCAAGCGTTTCGTAAACTTCTCAATTTTTAGATATAAGTTCATTTTTTAACATTTCAAATTTTTGAATAATTCCTTATATTATGCATCCTTTTTTTTTGAACATTTTTTTTACTTTATTACTTTTTATATTTTACTTATTTCTAGATGATGCCTTTTTAGACCTTTTTAGTTTTTAAACAATTCTTTATTTTTGGACATAATATATTATTAGATGCAGTACATGGCACGTTAATGGAAAAAATTTAAAATTTAAATTATTTTTTTGGTTTTTAATAATTTTTTTATTTTTTAAGTTTAACTAATTTTTGAACAATTTCATGTGCTATACATAATTTCCTTTTAAATTTAATGAGACTTTTTTAATACACGATATTCTTTATTTTTAGACATAATATTTTTATTTCTCGTTTTTAATAATTTTTGAATTTTTCTCAATTTTTGAACAATTTCTGTGCCATACATAATACATTTCTTAACATTTTTTTCGTTTTGGAAACTTTTTTTTATTTCGGTACTATTTAATTTCATTCATTTCTAGACACTTCGTTTTTAGTTTTTTGGATTTTTCAAGTTTTAAAACAATTTTTTGCCTTTTATAGAAATTTCGTGAGTTTTTAGACATTTTACTTACTTACTTACTTACTTACTTACTTACTTACTTACTTTTTTTCTTTAACGTGCCGTGTACAGCTACGGGGCTAGAGGCACGGAAAAAAAAATATTTTTTGGAATTTTCTGATTTTTAGACATTTTTTTTTTTTTAATTATAGGAACGTAAAACTATATTTCGTCTTGAACACTCTTCATTTTCAAGACATTGTTTTCAACTATTTTTTGTACTTTTTTTTGACACTTCTCAGTGTTGAAGTTTTTTTTTTCTATGCTCTAACAATTGTTCGTTTTTAGACATTTTTCATGGTTTCGTTGTTTTTTCATTTTTGGATATTTTTGCTGGAAATAAAAAGGTAGAAGCACCGAGCTTTTTAAAACAGATTTTGGACACTGGGCAACATGCCTCCTTCACTCCTCCCCGTCATTGGCTTTGATCAAAGTTGGTTTCAATGCTATCAAAAGTGCTCAACGTGCTTATTAAATAAAAAAAAAAATCAAATAAAAAATTTCGGAACATTTTACAATGAAAAAAAAAATTAAATCGAAGAAATGTCCAAAAAAAAAAGTATAAGAATGAAGAAACAATGTGTGTGAAAAATTCAAATTAGAAACTTTAAAAATTGAGAAATTTCAAAATAAACAGAACTTCCAAAAACATGCACATATTTTTTCACCGGTGATGGGGTGTGGGGAGGGAGGTTAAAAATGATTATTATAGATTTGTAAATAGTTGTGGACTTTTTCAACTTCCATCATGCAATTTTGAAAAGATTTCAGTTTTTGATTCATTTTACAAGTTAGAACTTCTGATATTCTATGTTTTTTTTGTGTGTTTGAATTCGTAAATCTCAAAATTGGAGGTATCTGAAATGTTGTATTTTAAACTTGAAATTAATTTTCAAAAAAAAAAAATCAATTATAATATATTTATGCTAGAATTCAAAGAAAAAACTAATCGACTCGTGTTTTCAACAGAAAATTTGGAAATAAAATTTTATTAGTTGAAACTTAAAATTGGAAAAAAATTATAAACACTTCCATTTACGATTGACCTAAGTATGCTACTTCCCGCTGCTTTACTCTTGTATCTCACGTTTCTACCCTTTCACACTGCTATTTGCCTACTACGTGGGATTTACTGGTTTAGAGTCGATGTATGTTTTTGATTTATGAATTTTTACGTGTAGTTAATCCATAAAATGTGTATTACTAACCAATCGAGACCATTAATTACCTATGTTATTCCCATTTACCTGGAACTTTTGGCTGGCTTCGATGTTTGTAATATAACTATTAATTACGGAATTGCTGGAAATCTAATATGCTACGTTAAAAGCTTCGTTATACGAGCGAACTTTCGACCCTCAGTTTCGTAATGCAGGGGTCCTTGGAAATTCCTAGAACGATACGTTTACGATATCGGAAGACTAAGTAGCTACTAGCTATTAGTTGGTGAAAAACTTGGATAAATTTTCTTTAAAAGGAGAAATTATTCACGTTTTGTTCGAGGGTGAGTTATAATTGAGAAATACCTATTTTCTTAACTGTTCCTTTTTTTTTTGCGCGTTCAAAAGATACAAACATTAGTCGAGGATACTCGGTTAATTGGACTCGGTAAGTAATGGACGACGTTTTTAGAGCATAGAGCGTATTTTTTGCAGTTGTTTGTTGGCTTGACAAAGTAGATGTCAATGAGGAGCGTTTCGGTGGACTGGTACACGATGTAAGGATACGCATAAAGAGTAGAAAAAAGTCGCTTGTTCCGTCTGCCGAAAGATATTTGTCAAGGCTGCGTAGCGTGACAGTTTAAAATAGAAATAAATATCGCGCGTTCGCATTCCAGAGTACGATGGGAACGATGACGCAGTGACCAATGAGGCAATGAATAATACTAAATACTATTAATACGTATATTATTGCTAATAGTATTTACCCATATGTGGGCCTCGGTTGTCAGTGCTTCGAAAAATAGCGACGAGTTGGCGAAACGGCTGTGGTACGAAAAAAAGGAGACATTTAGGCATTAATTAGATGCGTAGTTCGCAGAACGAACCGAGTCTGGTCGGAGATTCCGGTGTTCAATCCCCTTTCGTTGATACGATGACCTTCGTATGGCGACGTAATGAATGAATGTGTACTCATTGATGCGATATCGTACACACCGTTTCATGTACCTATTCGGTGTGGTGTACGGACGCAGGCAGGGTGGAAATGATTTTTTTTTTCGCTGTGCCACTAATAAAAAGGGGAGGGGGGAGATTCAAAAACGGTCAGTTGACGACTTAATACTTGTTGCTCGATAATTCGTAAATAGCTGAAACGATTTTCAAAGGAAACGTATAAATCAAATGAGGTTTTTTTCTGTTCGCAGTCGCGCGTACATCTCCGGACCGGCATTATAACCTGTTGAATGTGTCATGTACGAGATAAATCGTCGCGGTAATGCGTTTTAACGCGATGTTCGGTGATTTTTTTCTCCTTCTGTTTTTTAAACGTGTGCGTGGCGTTTGATGGTAGTCATTAGCGGTTCGAGGAATTCTCCGGTCGGTGGATAAGGTTACCTGGAATTTACAATGCAGAGGTCGAGCTCCGATCTTCATCGCCGGGTTAGCTTAGCGTGCCGGTGAAGTTTCGTATATGGGTATAGGATGTAACGTGAAGAAGCGGTCCGATTGGTTGGTTGTATCAACGCTCTCCATCGCTTGTATCATTTATCTTTTTCTGCGGTATTATGGAAGTAGAGAATTTGACTGGTGAACGTTGTTATACGCGATGTTTATGCGGTAAAAGGTCATTTATAAATTTCTCACACACGGAAGAAATTACTATGGTTTTGATTTCTGAAGACCCGAATGCAAAGGTTTTTCAGGATCCACTGATACGAAATTCGTAGTAACTTCCAGTAGGATGTTTAGAAGTTGATTTTTAAAAGACGATGATTCACTGCTTTTACCTGCTACTCCTTCTTTTCTATTTCGCAATCGATATTCCGAAATATTGCAAGTTCATGTATGATATTTAAATACTTTTTGCAGGGGGTAGAGGGTAGGAGAGATTAGTACGAGCAGGACAATATTCGTTCATCAAATATTCCATCAAATTCTTTGATCATTGAAAATATTAGGGAAAAATGGAAACGATCAAATTTGATCAAAATTCATCAAATCAAATTTGATGAAATTTTATCAACAAAATGACAAAAATATAATTTGATATGATCTGATCTAAGTTGGAAATTCGATCAATTTCGACAAAAAGTGGATATGAAACGATCAAATTTGATAAAAGATGATCAAATGAAATCTACTATATTTTAAATCAAATTTGATCAGATTACATGCTTTTTCATCAAATTTTCTGATTTGATCAAAATTCTCAAATATGATAAAATTTGATGAAACTTTATCAGTAAACCTGATCAAAATAGATCAAATGAAATACAACTCAGGAAAAAAAGAACAGGTCAGATGTTGAAAATTCATCCACCGATTGACCAGATGTAATAATTTGATATAATCTTATCAAAATAGAGCAAATTTGATGAAAAAATGATCAAATTTGATAAAAAATGATCAAATTGGATTAATTTTACACAAAATATATTCTCAGGAAATAAGGAATCATGAAATTTGATGAAATCCGATCCCATTTGATCAGATCATATCAGCATGTGAAGATTACATTATCAATCCAATTCGATAAAATTCCATAAAATTGGAACAAATGAAATTCAATACCTTTTTGATAAGATTGGATGCTATTTCATCAACTTTGATGTATTTTGATCGAATTATATCAAATTATTATATCTGGTCAATTTGTGGGTGAAATTCCATCAAATTTTATCATGTTTGACGAATTTTGATCAAATTTGATCTGTTTTTTTCTATTCTAGGCGAGATTTTATTTTACCAGATTAAGAGCCGGTTATAATGGCACTGACTGGGTCAGTGAAATTTTCACGGAATGGCTAGAACTACCCAAAAAATCCCCATTTCTTCAAAGTGATAACAAAGTAACATGAACAAACAAATGTTTGACACTGTAGAAATTCACTGAAAAGTTAAAATATTTCAACTTTTCACTGAAACCCAGTGAATCTTTCATTGCCTGATTCACTGGCTATTATAATCGGTTCCATAAAAAACACAGGTTCAACTTTTTCTGTGAAAAATTCAGTGCCATTATAACCGACGCTTTAGATCCTATTTCATAACGTTTTATCTATTTTGATAAGAGTGTATTGAATTATTATATCTGGTTTATTTTGGATGAAATTTCATCATATTTGATAAATTGTTACCTAATTTGACCTGTTCCTTGTGATTCATTTAATAAAATTTTATCCGATATTATTAAATTTGATCTGTTTCGGTAAGATTATATCAAATTATTATATCTGGTTAATTTGTGGGTAAAAATTTCATCATATTTGTTGAATTTTGATCAAATTTGATCTGTTCCTTTTTTTCTGGATTGGATTTTATTTGATCAGATTAGAAACTATTTCATGAAATTCAATCTATTTTGATAGGATTATATCAAATTATTACATCTGCTCAATTTGTGGTTGAAGTTTTATCATATTTGATATTTGTTATGTAATTTAATCTGTTTATTTTTTCCTGAGTTGGATTTAATTTGATCAAGATCAAATTTTATTAAATTTATTCTATTTTGACGAGATTAAGTACGTCAAATTATTATATCATGGCCAATTTGTGGATAAATTTTAATAAAATTTGATCTGTTCCTTTTTTTCTGGATTGGACTTTATTTGATCAGAGTAGATCCTATTGTATGAAATTCAATCTATTTTGATAAGATTATATCAAATTATTATATCTGGTCTATTTGTGGGTGAAGTTTTATCATATTTGATATTTGTTATCTAATTTGATCTGATCATTTTTTCCTGAGTTGGATTTCATTTGATCCAATTTGATTTGATTTTATTAAATTTAATCTATTTTGACAAGAAGACAAGATTAAGTATATCAAATTTTTATATCATGGCCAATTTGTGGATAAATTTTAATCAAATTTGATCTGTTCCTTTGTTCTGGGTTGGATTTCATTTAACATGATTTTGTCGAATTTAATGAAAATTAATCTATATGTTCCATGAAAGAAAGAATAAATTAAATTTGAATAAAATTCATCAAATATGATAAACAATTAAGAAATTTTAGGTACAAATTTACCGTATATAATTTGGTATGATATGATTAAAGTGGATCAAATTTGATATATTTCCCGAAAAAATTTGATGTAAAATTAGCAAATTTGATGAAACAGAATATAATCTCATCAAATTTGATTTAAAATGCATATATATTAGATTTCATTTGTTCCAATTTTATCGAATTTGATCAAATTAGATTTTTTCATTGCTTATATGATTTGATGAAATTTCTTCGAATTTCATAAAATTTAATAAAATATTATCGAATTATATCTGATCATTTTTTTGACCTAATTGGTCAGTTCCTTTTTTCGTGAGATTTTAATCGATTTGATCAGTTTAGATCTAATTTCATCTAATTACATCTGTACATTGTTTAGATCAAATTTGATTAATTCTTTATTTCTGTGTGTAGTTTTAATTTTTGATGATTTCTTCGATATCGCAATGATGCAAAATTATAGCAGCTTTTTGTGTACTCTTTGATGACTAAATAAATTTGAAACGCTCGTCGTTCATCCTTTCCTTTTTCGATTTTCGATTTGGAATGTGGTTTCAGTAATGGTCTAGACTCTTCAATGTTGTAGTTATTGCAAAACGGGCCTTACTTTACAGACATTGAATGGATCTATTTTCAGTGACTAAAGTTTTAAAGATTAGTCATTTGCCCTTTCCTTGCAGATTATTTGAGAAATTTCCATAGTCTCTTCATGACAAAAGGAATGTTTACTCAACCGATATTTTTCATAAAAATAGCGAATGAAAATATCTTCCGTGATAGAACTTTTGAAAAATAGTAATTTTTCCTTTTCGAGAGTCTCCACAGCTGCATTAGTATCGCATTTACAATTTCTTGCAAATATTGAATATAAATGCCATCAGCCACCGAACATTATGTCTTTGTTTCCCTATAATTTTGATGGGTATTTTGTTAGTTTTTATTTACTATTTAATATTCCAGATATGGAAATATTAAAAAGATTTTTTGCAAATAGTGAATCCTACATTCTTCAATTGAGCAAAGTTTCCGAAAAGAAGCTAATTGTTTTTTTCTACAATTTTGAAAGTCATTTAAAAAAATTCTCCATAGCCCCTTCAATATTGAAAATATGCAAAATTCAAGCAAGAATTTGTGTACCTATTGATACAAATGGAGAAATGTTCTTCATTGGTCGATCTCAGGGTCGTATCCAGGATATATTAATGGAGAAGTTTTGAAAATTATGTTCAGAACATACATTTTGCGGGTGTACAGTGTACACTTGTACAGCCACAGTAATGAGATCGGGGTAATTTTTAAGGAGTATTTTTTTTTTATTATTAATTGACAGAAAATTTATGAATTTAGTTCCGGACATGATTTAAGACGATGAAAAATTTTTCCTAATTCTTTTTCTCAAATTGTGAGTCCTTTCAATAATATAAAATTCAAAAAATTTAATTAAAATTTTTAAGACCGTAGCCCCAACTTGCTCATTAGTTGTGCTTAATATATTTCTCCATGGTCTTGTTTGCCCTTATATGTATATTGAATTTAATCCGATTAAAAGTATCTCTGGCCATAGCAGCAGTACAGGGCATGTTAATTAAAGAAGTAAGGAAAAACTGAAAAAAAAGAATGCTTAATCAAACAAAATATAATTTGAAGTTTATTTATTGTCCAATTAAATGCATATATTACCTATTAGAATGGTTCAACTTTAATTTTTTTTTTCTTTTTTTTTTTTTGTTTGAATTTCAAATACATAATCTCTAATGTTATTAATTTTTAGTTTAAAAAACCGTATCTCAAGAACAGGAACCGCAGAGGTGGAAGTGGAGGTGGAGGGTGGTTTCGAGGTACCTTTTTTGCTTTCAATTGGAGATACCTACGCGAGGTAGACGCTTAAAGAAAATAAACTTCAAATTGAAAAAAAAAGTTTTGAAATTATATTTTTTCATTTTTTTTTTTTTTTAATATTAAAATAAAATTAATAATTTTATTTAAAGAAAAAAATGTTTTTGAGGTAGAATTGAACGTACACGTTAGAAATAATTATTATAAAATTAATAAATTTTATTTTTTTTTTATTTTTTTTTTGTGTGCTTAAGGCGTTTTTAGCTGCCAGGGCTATTACGCCAAACTAGAGAATTTAGATTTCGGGGAATAAGAGAGTTCTTCGTAGGAAAATCAGAATTTTATCGATAACATCTGGGTCGTCTGGGATGTTGGGGCTAGATATATAAGATGATCGGCATTCCTGGAAGGCTACGCATTGGTATAATAGGTGGTTTATTCGAATGGTGTCGTTGAGGCAAAATTGGCATGTTGGGGTTTCCCGGATACCCATTTTTTTTTTTTATCAAATTACGTCATGTATAGCCCTAGGCTAGAGGCGTTTTTTAATTTTTTTAGTTTTGTTTATTTAATTATTTTTTTTTTTTTATTTATATTTAATTTTAATATAAAAAATTATAGTGCACCAAGGTTCTGCGTTTAAATTCTCGAAGTTTGCACATTTTAATTTTTAACGAACGAAGAGCGTCATAAATCGAATTTATTTGCCCTCGTTTCTGACGAAAACAGCCCCTAGCACCTTGGAACGTGGTTTCGTAACTTTGTCGTGTACTTTTGTAACATCGAATGGAAACATAGATTATCGATTTGTAATATTTTTATACGATCGTCGTACGTATTTACATTTGCTTACCCGTAAATATTTCACCATTTTATGCGTACGAAAAAAAAAAAATAATAAACCAATAAAACTACAACTCCTACCTCGATCCTAGCACCGTGTATTTAATCCTTCGTCACGCCGTATACACGCATGCATATACGACGATGGCGCTAAACGACGAAGCTTTAACGCGTATTTTTTCCTTCGTTCGCTATTTTAAATATGTCGTGAAAAAAAAAAGTCGAAGCGTTAATAAAAGTTTATCGCGTTCATGGATCTGTATCGTGGCTCTTTTTAAGGAAAAACTTTTTTCCGAGAAATGCGTGACCGGTACTTTCGGTTGAATTTTATTGTCGGTTTTCGAGGCTACGAGTAAATTTTTACGACGTGTTGAGACAGCCATTTTGGATGCGCTATCGGTTTTGGCGAAAACGCAGCGCCGATGCGACCGAGGGAATTTAAAAATCGACTGGAGATAAGGAAAGGATATCGTTGTAAATCTGGAAACGCGCGGCGGTAAAATAGCCGCAATATAGATGAAATTGAATCGTCTGCAGATTGCAGTGACAGCGCGTAAAAGTAAAGGGTGTGGTTGGTATGGGTGTGTGTAGGTGATAGTGGTACATGTAACGTAGACACGTGAGTACATAACATGGAGAAACTCTATGGTACGTGGCGTGTCCGCTCGCCTCTTCGGTACTATGGAAAACTTTATATTTAGAAAATACTCCCTTATTTGGTTTTTGAGAGAGTTTTATTTTTGGTTATCGTAGGGCGGTCGTATGTAAATTAAAATCCGTACTCCTCGGGGCACCCGTTTAGATCGTCGGTAGGTGGAAATACACGACGAAAAGATTTGGCTACGCGAAGACGTTGACTCGGGTCTATTTTGAAAATCGATATACGTCTTTTTTTCGGGGCGATGCCGCGCCCCTGTTCGTCTCCTGTGAACTTTTCACAGCGCATCGTATCTCGCGAGTATTTCTTACGCTTTCGATAATTCATCCGAGACGAGTTATTTGATATATCCACTTCCCTTTGGTTGCCGTTGTCAGACATTTGGTGTGCGAGATGTAATATGCAAACATCAACGTCAACCTAAAAGAGGATTGAACATGTGCATATCGAGCCCAAACGATCTGCGAACACTTCGCTGCAAATCATGCCACTAAAATCATTCTCACTGTTGGCTCGGCAAGTATATGGAAAATTTGGCGCTGACGTTCCAATAAACCTATTTACGTTATGTTTTTCGACCTCACCTATACGTCAGCGATAAGAGTACGCGGTTTTTTCGTGGGAAAGTGTAACCGGCTTATCGACGTTAACCCTACGCCTTTCTAGTCGTAATTTCTCCAAATTGTTTCGAATAATAGACCATCCGCGTTATTACCTTTTTTCCTGTCCGCCAATTTGGCGAAGTGGCGCGAATGTGCTTACGAGATCGTATTTTTAAATATAAATTACCTTCAGTCGGGTATCACATGTATTAGAACATTTTAACGGCGACCTATACTTAAACGAATTTCCCTCCGAAGGTGTAAGGAAAAGTAATGAAATTATGGCTTCGTTAATTAAGTTTAAAGCTGACTGCGAAAAGTAGTCGTGCAACGAACTCCTACGTTGTAGTCGATGAAAGTGTACTATGTAGCTGTATGAATTGGAAGAAAATTATGATTCATTATAAATTATCTTTTCATTCTTCCTTCCTTCCTTCCTTCTCCTTCTTTGTTCGGGTGAAGGTGTAGGAAAATTCAATTCTTTTTCTTCCCTTCATTGATTGGTATTCCCTATCCGTGAGGACCAGTTTTTATAAATTATTTTCCCACCATCCAGGATAATAAGATGTTTTATTCTACAACATGAAAGTATGTTCTCAGTTTGGCAGAAATGTTTTGAATGAGTTTTCACAGAAAAGGATAGCTATTACAGCTTAAGAAAAAAAGTTTAATTAATTGATAGAAAAAGATTAAAAAGTTAATTTTAAATCAGTTATTGTGTAATATTAAATTTGTTAATAAAGGAAATTGGAAAATAATTCTAGAAAAAATATAAATAAAAAAAGTTGTAATTCTTCTAGTGAAATAAACTAATAGCTGAAGAGAAATCATTTTATTAAGCAAAAATATCTATTACATTTGGATAAGGATTAAGAACTAATTAAACAAGTAATATGCGAAAACAACTTAATGAGTAAGGAATCAGTCAGCTGATCAGCAGTATGGAAAGTAGTGTTGTCAATACTCCCTCCGATTTTCGATGGTGATAGTCGTTCGATTAATTTCATTTCATTGCTGAAAATCATAAGTTGCACGTATTGATAAAACATGATGAAAATGAACTACTACCTATTTTGGGAACGAAGTGTCGTGAAAGGAGAGTTTTCAAATATTTGGGCTTCAGAACATTTGTTATGATATACTATAAATGGCCAAAATACTCGAACATGGTACTCGCACTACCCTGTTAAATCTGAACCCGAATTATGTGGGAATCTAGGAAAGGCTCAACGTCTTGGTATATATATTTTCCCCTCTCCCACCTTGCGTAGCACCGATTGATTTGTATAAAAATCGCTAAAAATTTGGTGAACGAATCTTCGTGAAAATACGTGAAACTTCTTGCTTTGAAATTTTTAATTTACCAAAAAAAAAAAAAAAAGGGTTCATTCAAATTTGAGACGAACAGGAAAAAGAGGCAAATACTTCGAATTTTTTTTTTATGGCTTTATATGAAAAAGTAAGTTGATGACACCAATACATTCGAGTTTCAGATTATTAAATGAATTTGGAGCGGAGATAATGCCAAAATAGATTTTTGAGTAGGTTTCAAGTCATGAAATTTCTTAAGTCTTCTATATCTCCTCGCTAAATGGGTATATAAAACCCAAGCTTTATGTTTAAGGTTAGTCAAGGACCAAAGTATGTTTCCTTGAATTTGTGTCAAAATGAATATAAAATGGCGATTGGTCAAAATTTCAGAAAGGCATGACGAGCCTTGAATGGCTCAAACTTGATAAATATGAGCTCATATCATAATTGGAGATAAGAAGTATACTATATCCCAAATCTATTTTCATAGGTGATGTTCAAGGGGAGGGGGAGAGAGTTTATTAAGCTTACTGTCCTCAACATTTTTTGGGGGGGGGGAGGGAGGTAGAAGGTTAAACGAAAGGTTAAAATTTTCGATTATGTTATTCCATGACTAAATGAACCCGCTGCAACTTCGTGTGGGAGTAAGATATGATAGCTTGAATTTAGGTCATTTTCGATGCGAAGTGACAGATCTCCAAATTTAAGGGAGGCTTCACAAGTCTAAAATTACTAAAATTTGAAAAATAGAGGCTCACGCCATTCCTGTGGGCAAGAAACACTACATATGTTAAATTCAACTTTTTATTTATGTTTTTGGAATAAATGGAGGGGAGAGGGCGGAGGAGAAGAGATTCAGATTCTGTACTCAATGTAGTCTGTGGACATAAGGAGATCAACTACATCATCTGCAAATTTGAACAAGCCCCAGTTACAAACTAATGTAATGCTATATGACTGCTTGAATTTTCTAGAAATAAACATTCTAAGATTTTTGTTGCATTTACAAAAAAAAATGTAAGGACCTTTTTTATTGAGAATTTAAAGTAGAATATTTTTGTATGGCGCTAATTTCTTCGTAAGAGCCATCATTCGTGAGTTACCGGCTAAAAACCAATTTTGAGGATTCTGGTTTTGAAAAGGAGAACACCGAGCGAAATTGTTGTATTGTTTTTTGGAACAGGGGGAGGTTTCATTGGCACTCTCGACAGTTTGAAACCATTTCTACGTTTCTGCTTGAAATTTGGATTTTAATTCTTTTCTTTATAATTCTACTGCCCTACAAATAAAATAACAAAAAGTTACAAAAATTATTACTGCCAAAATTTAATAATTTTAATAAATATATTTAATAATTACATTAAAACTTCATTTTCATTATAATAGAGTATCTAATTCTAGTTCAATAATTAAATTAAAAATTTTATTTATAAATTATTGGACAAAGATTTGAAGATCCTACCCTCCCCAGATTACGTTTCCCAAATCAGGTAGGCTGTAATAGCTTTCATATTTTAAGAAATTCGGCTAAAAATTATTGATTGTATAAATTTTATGTGTCGCTTTTTACATCTTTTTTTTTTCAATTCATTTTTGTTATTTGAAAGTTTTCAATCATTTTTTCATTTCATTTGTTACATAATTATTTTAGTGAATGTATATTATGTTGAGTTTAATTGAATTAATAAGCCTTACTCTCCAGCAAATATGCCTCTGGCCTGAGTTGCAATATATGACACAAAAAGAATTTGAATCAACTTTTTTTTCCTTTTTAGACAATAAACTGAATTTATTTTTTTCGTTAATTTATTTTTATTTTCAATTCTCAATCATTTAAAAAATTATATTACCTAATTTCTTTGTATAAATATTATACTTGAATATTTTCATTTCATTCAAGTGCCAGCTCAATTTTTACTTTTTAGGAGTTCTTAGATTGACTTTCATGTAAAGCAAAAATCAACTAAAATATCTAATTCATACAATTTTTGAACATCATTTGAGCTATGTTGAACACGGCCCCCCTCCCCAAAAAAATTGATCTGTCTCGCCATTAAGCAAAAAAAAAAATTGTTGATCCACTTCCTGTTCGAATTTAATTGTTTTCATGATTTGTCGTTATCTTATTCGTCTAATAAAATGAAACGATTTGATTCGTTGTTAGTTGTTTGTTTACATTTTCCTGTAATCTGATTGGTGTCGATGTTTTGAATTCAACCAATCACAAGTTCGATAGATCCAGAATACTTTTTTTTAATGAATATTACATTTTCGTTGGTTATTATAATTTTCTTCCCTTTTTAAGTTTGTTTCGGTATATGATTGTAATAATAAACATTTTTTCTTATTATTTGTTTGTTCACATTTTGAATTTTTTTTTTTTTTTTTTTTTTTTTAAGCGAAATAATTGATGTAAACGAAGCATAATCCAAGTAATGAGTTTTTTTCTTTTTTTTCAGAGTCCACTGTAACAAATAAAACAAAAAGCTGTTTGAAGCGAAAAGCAAAATGGTAGCAAAATGTACCCAAAGCAAAGGCTCGAACATCACATTACGTACCTAAGAAGGTAAGGAATGTCAAAGTGGCTTTAATTTTAATTCACACTATACCGGACATAAAAGAACGTTCTTCAACCCTGGTCGAAGTTAATCTAATTATTTAAACGATCGTATCGAAAAATTTTAAAATTGAGCATGGTAACGTATACGTACAATATATGAATGGCCGTTAATGGTAATTTAATAGCGAGTAATTGATTTCATCGTATACACCGTACAGTCGCTCGGTGCGGGAATAGGGTTGCGGTTGTACGAGCTCGCTGTGACCCGTTATTCTTTCACGTTGCCGTAACAATAGGGTTGAATGCGATGTGTACGTTCCAAGACGGCGTTGTTAATAATCCAGTCGTATAATTAAGCTACAAATCTGAGCGGCGTACTCGAGTCTCGGTATCTTAGTTCGAGACTATTTAAGGAAATAATTACCAGCTCGGCGGTGTATTATTAAAAGTGTAAAAGTCGCTTTCGTGTGTACGGCGCTAACCGATGCGCCGTCGCTGGTACGGTCGCGATAAAGGAATTAATATCCTGCGAAGAAGTTTATCACATACGAATGACGAGTGCTGGCGGAGAGATACAATGTGCTCGTATTTCATGTGCGCTCGGTGGGAGAAAACAATCAGTTTTTTCTTCTCGTTAGATGAAATGTGAAAAACCGCAGATGAGGATGGGATTGTGGTGTGATGTAAAAAAATTATTTTTTGTTCTCGAAGGGAGTAAATGCAGACAGAACAATCACGTTGGTGACAGATAAGAGGATAAGTTTACGATGGGGTAGAATACAAAAATCAAAGTTTTCAAAATTACTTGATATTGACTAGGACAGCTGTGATGTGGAAATATTTTTTATGAAGAATAAAACGTTCATGAAGCGTTTATATCAAAGGTAACGAATTATTCGAGCTAAGACATTGTAAAAAAAATAGAAGAATTAAAATTTTCATTTTTGAAAAAAATTCCAAAAAATAAAATAGTAAGGATGTGCTCAAAATTTTTTGTAAAAGTTCAAAATGAAATAATTCGCAAAAAAATTTTTTTCAGAAATTCGAAAAAATAGAAAAAAGTCGATAACGAAGAAAATTTTCAAAAAAAAATACATATTAAAAAAATTTCAAAATTTTTCACAAATCAAAAAGTTCAAAAAAATTTGTTTTGAAAATTTTGATATCACGTTCAAAAAATAGAAATATTACAAATGAAAAAATGTTAAAAAAATGAAAATAAACTTCAGAATTTGGGCTTTTGTTATTTGTGGTTACTGGGGCAAAACTGGGTTGGGGAGGAGAAGGGGAGGGGGTAGAACGATCCTCTTCTTTTGCCGGTGGGCTCCCTTTAATCATGGGTATCATGGAGCAATTTTCTAATCAACAAGTTGGTACTAAGATTAGAATATTAATTGAAGGGGAAGGAGGGGGTAAACGAAAGGAGTCCTTTTCCTATAGGTTGAATGAATAATTCAACTCATCCTGTTCTACTTTTTGAAAATGCTATAGGTGTTCCATGAAGAAAAACTCCAGATGAGAGGTCACTGACCGCTTGTTCTATGAAATGTGAGAACTACATGAATTTAGAGAATGTTTTTCAAGATTCGCAACTCTTGAAACCAAAACATAGTAGTTTTCCTCTAAAAACCAGCATTTTTTCTTCACAGCTAGCTGAATAAATTTTTTTTGTCATAAGTTCAAAATATCTCCTTTCTCTCTTCAGATTTTAAATATATGCTCTTCCTAACTGTTAGAAACGTGACATATTTTAATGAGAAAAATGCAAGTATTTTCATACAAATAAAGAATATTATAATTATATAATTATCATAATTTAACGAATTTTTTCCTGCTTCCTCCTTTAATGAATTGAAATTCATATTATTAGTGTTATCAGATTTTTAGAATGAAAAACATAGATATGAATGATAAAGGATCGGCAACTCGTGAAGCGAAAAATACCGAAAATTAGTGATAAGGTTTCACCCTGTAACTCGGCCTGTTTCGCTCGCTGAATAAGATTCACCTCTGAGCTCAATCCGCTTCGCTCATTGGCTGCTTTTTTGCGTCAGTTTTTCGTGTACATTTTAAATGAGTGTGGTCGATCCAGTTTAATAATATTTATATTTCTGTTGGAAAGTACATAGCATCATAAATTGTAGAAAATCAGATCACGTGACTTCCCTAACACAAACACAAGTCATCATATGATTAAAAACTGATAACAACGAAAGAGGCACAAAATTTAAAAAGGGACTCAAAAATGATTTTCGCCCAGATATTAGTTCTGGCTCTCTTTAAATTTGACTACATAATACTTGCTCCAAAGACGGGGATGAGAATATTTAGAATATTAAAGTATCATAGTAATTTCTGTATTTTTTTTGGGAGAGGGGTGAAGGGGCGATGAAGTAGTACGGATGGAGAAGATGTATCATGATTTTTAAAGGTACTGTATTTAACAAAATTGACAAAGGAGGGATTTTTCATGTTCAGTGATAAGTATGTGAGTTGAAGAAAATCTAAAATAAATGAACAAAAGTTCAAAATGAATGAAATGTTTTAAAATAAATAATTATTCAAAAATTCTCAAAATCAAGAAATGATTCATGAGTGCCCCTTCTTCAAATATTGGGTGCTCCTTGAGAGTTCCAAACTGTCCTACCCACATTACTGACGATCTTTCGTAAATCCACGTAGTCCTCACCTTCCTCAAAAGAAGCAACTTTTTCACCTCATCCGAACTTGACGTCCTCGTGAGAGTGGCGTAAAAACCATGGCAGTTACAACTGATAAAAAAAAATCTTGACGATGAGCAAAAATCTGAAAATCAAAAATGTTTGAAATTTACAAAAATTTCAAAATTTAATAATCACCTAGAAATTTTTAAAATGAAAAAAATCTTCAGAGATGAGAATAAATGATTAAATAATTTTTCTAAACATAATAATGAATGAAATTTGCATCGAGGCTATTTACAAAAAAAAGTTTTATTGCAAAGCATGACCCAGTTACAATTTTAAGTGTCTCTACAGTGAATAGAGGAAATTAATAAAGTAATTAAAAAAAAAGGATAGGAATAATGTTGTAACCTAAGCGATCCATAAAAGCCTTATGGAGGGTGGGGGATGGATACTTCATTAATGGCCCATTAGGGTACTTCAGAAAAATATACAAACGTTCATAAATTCGAGTGAATTTTTTTCACCTATATTTTGCCCCTCTCGATCCATGATATTCTCTGTATTGCCCTACATTGATACCTCGAGTGATGCACTCCATATAGTTAATGAGTGATTATCATCTGTTATAGAAATGAGTTAAGAAGGTTATGAGTCTAGTGCTAGGACATACTGTTGGCGCTCTTTATTAGATGTACATCAGGAAGGCGTGTATCACATTAAAACCTTTATATAAGGCGAACAATTTATTGAATGAATTAAAATTCTGCTGCATGTTCAAATTCGAATTTGAATCTGTATGTAGAAAGATTTGATAGTACTCTGAGAAAAAATTGATTCCCAGTATTACCCTCTTTGTAGAATTGGCAGAAGTACCACGTAGGGGCTAATCAGCGATCGCTGAGGAGAAAAAAAGCAAAGGAACTACTACACCGAAGATTTTGCGCCGCGACGCGTCAAATAGAAAAAAATTTCGCTTATTCGTCGTTAATACGCGGTATATTAGTTGTTTGGTAATACTGGTGCGCGGCGGCGTTTAGATTTTAGCGTTGGAATGTTCTTTTTTTTCGGGAAAGGGCAGTCCGCGGAGGGGTATCACTGTGGTCATGCGATTCTTGCACCGTGAGAGTAGCGTAACTTGTCAAGTCACACGCTCCCCCCTCGCCTTGCTCGTGTATCTCACTTTGCTGCTTTTTCTCTTTCTCTAAAACGCGCATCGCGCCGGCGACGGGTGGATGCGATTTACACACTTACATTAGCACACGAACGTCTGGCATCGCTGTACGATGATGATACAAGAAAACGTATCTAACACCGTTATAAAAAGGCTAGAACCTAGAATCGAGTTATTCGGCACGGCATTCCTGGCGTTCTCGCTTTCTCCCGCGAGTACGGAAAAAATCTTCTGTGAGGGATTTTCGGAAGTTTCAGGCACTCATTTGGTTACTGAGGGAGTTGTCAGGGGGTGTTGAAATTTTATATTCATTTTTGACCTTGACTCTGGTCGTGAAGGGTATTACGGTAAATTCTTGATAGCGCTGGTGATTCTTTACAGAGTATGTGATTTGGATTAGTTATCTAACCTTGGTATGCGATGCAGTGATGCAAACTAACTTTTATCTCGATCTACCTGTTTTCTAAAAGGAAGTAGGCAAGGTGGTGTATTACTTGTCAACGGTATCCACGACCGATATGTCTTACTTAATTGAGGGGTTTTAACGGTGTACAGCGGTATTGCAATGTTGCAGTTTATGACCTTGAGTTCACATTGTGCCTCCGATTCGAATACCTAGTGTGTTTGATATCTAAGATTTTTATTAGATGATTGATCGATTGTGTTGGAATTCAGATTTCTCTTATTTTGCATTATTTCGGGAATTGTACCGGAATTTTTTCGAATGACCTTGGTTTCACATTTGACCTTGACCTCTTGTCACCGGTCAATGTAGATAATCGATCATTTGCAGGCTTAGAAAGTTAAAAAGCCTAAGTATCCGTTTTATTTGTAAGTAGAGTATATGAAACTTTGTATTACATGAATTCCTGAATGATATGTTGGGTTAGACTTGTTTTTGATTTTTTCAATTTTATTCTAGAGTAATAAATTATATGAATGCTATATTACTTCAGTTGGGGCGTTTTATTATAATTAAAGCTTACAGCTGATGTTTCATAGTTGTCAATGAACTTGTTGAAGATTTCAAATTAATTATGATGGCAATGTTGAAATATTGTTAACCAAGACTACAATAAAATAAGTTTCGAAAAACTGATTTTAGAGCTCCTCTTAGTTTCATCTTGACATCTTTTCAAAATACCGTTGCCGAAGAGCATAAAAAATATTAGCTTCTTCATTATTTCAAGAAATTCATTTTAGAATAGACTTTTGGCATCTTCATTTCATCTTATCATCATGTTGAAATGTTGTGAACTAATACCTCAACAAAATGAGTTTCTTTTTTATTGTTGAAAAACAGGGTTTAGAACTCATTTTAGTTTCATCTTGACATCTTTTCACAATATCATTAGCTTCTTTGCTTTTCCAAGAAACTCATTTTAGAATATACTTTTAGCACCTTCATTTCATCTTATCATCATGTTGATATATGGTTAACCAAAATCACAACAAAATGAGTTTCTTTTTCATTTGTTGAAAAACAGATTTTTAAACTCATCTTAATTTCATCTTGACATCTTTTCACAATATATCGTTGCCGAAAAACACCAAAAATATTAGCTTCTTCATTATTTCAAGAAATTCATTTTAGAATAGACTTTTGGCATCTTCATTTCATCTTATCAATGTTGAAAAGTTTGTGAAGTAATACCACAACGAAATGAGTCTCTTGTTTATTGTTGAAAAACAGGTTTTAGAACTTATTTTAGTTTCATCTTGACATCTTTTCACAATATCATTAGCTTCTTTGTTTTTCCAAGAAACTCATTTTAGAATATACTTTTAGCACCTTCGTTTCATCTTATCATCATGTTGAAATGTTGTGAACTAATACCCCAACAAAATGAGTTTCTTTTTTATTGTTGAAAAAGAGGTTTTAGAACTCATTTTAGTTTTATCTTAACATCTTTTCACAACATCATTAGCTTCTTCAACTTCTTTGTTTTTCCAAGAAACTTATTTTAGAATATACTTTTAGCCCCTTCATTTCATCTCATCATTATGTTGAAATGTTGTGAATTAATACCCCAAAAAATATGATTTTTTTTATTGATGGAAAACTGATTTTAGAGCTCATCTTAGTTTCATCTTGACATCTTTTCAAAATATCGATGCCGAAGAGCACAAAAAATAACAGCTTCTTCGTTGTTCTAAGAAACATTAGAATCTACTTTTGGTACCTTCATTTCATCTTGGCATTATATTGAAATGTCTTTGGTCATAAGTACAAAAAAATTAGTTTTTTCGTTGTTTTCAAAAAACATATTTTAGAACCCGTTTAGTTTCATTTTGATATGATTTTAGAATGCCATCGCCTTGGAGTGTAAAAAGTATCACTTCTTTGTTATTGTAAAGAAACACCTATTAGAATCTATTTAATCATGGAATCATGGAAGAATATTGTTAAATAAAAGCACCAAAAATGAGAGTTTTTTTTTGTTCGTTCAACAACTGATTGTAGAGCTCATTTTAGTTTCATCTTGACATCATTTGATAACATGGGTATCAAAGAGCATTAAAAATTATTAGGTTCTTCGTTGTTCTAAGAAACTTATTTTAGAGCCGGACCTTCAGAATTTTCATTTTGTCTTGACATCATGTTGAAATATTCTTGCCTGTTACCATAAAATGTATCAGATTCTGCGTTCTTATCAAAATCTGATTTTAGAGCCCATATAGTTTCATTTTGACACCATGTTGTAGTATCATTGTACAAAAGGATGAAAAATAATCAGTTTGTTGTTATTGTCAAAACTCTTTATTTTATTCTCCACCTTCATTTGATCATGGCATCATGATAAAATATTGTTAACCAAGAGCACAAAAAAATGAGTTTCTTTTTTGTTGTCAAAAAAACTGATTTCAGAGCTCATCTTTGTTTCATGAACATAGTTTCACAATATCGCATCGCTGCTTAAAAGCAAAAACAAATGTCGGGTTTTTCATTTTTGTCAAGAAACTTATTTTAGAACCACATTAATTTCATTTGAGATCACATTGAAATATCATTGACCATAAGTACAAAAACTACGAGGTTTCTTCGTTGTTGTTAAGAAACTAATGTTAGAGCCCATATGGTTTCATTTTGACATAATTTTAGAATTATTCTTAGCCAAAAGTTTAGAAAATATTAGAATCTTCATTGCTGTTATAAAATTCATTTTAAAGCTTATTATATTTTCATCTTAGCATAAGATATCAGTGGTTGTTCGTAGTCAGATTATCACACAAAAGTATTTTAAATTGTTCATTATGTAACTTCGCTGAAGGAAAACATTTCTTCTTCTGTTTTCAAACTTATACTTTTGAATTTAGCATTTCTAGACTCTCGTTTTTAGACTCAACATTTTCAAATTTTTCTGTCTAAATTTGGTATGGCTTCTGAATTTTCACTTTTGTATGTATTCCTGTATACTTTATTTTTCTGCAGCTCTCATCTTTGAATTCTACCTTCTAGTTTATACACTTGTGTGTTTTTAGTGTTCACATTTTGATGTAGAGAAATATGCACATTCTACATTTCAATTTACATTTGAGTTTTATATTCATCTTTGCGATTGATTTTCAACTCTTTGAATTCCCTTGATAGAAGTTTGAAAGAGTTCAGAAAATTTTTTTGTTTATCGTCTAATTTTTGAATGTTTTTTGTCCTTGATTTCGTTTTTTCGAATTTTCGAATCTTTGTCTCTTTGTAAAAGTTCTTCATTTCTAGACTATTTTTTATTTCGAACATTTCTTCATTTTTAAAATAATTTTCATTTTTTAGGAATTTTTCATTTCTGATTAAGTATCTTTTTCAGACACTGTTCTTTCGAAATATTTTCTATTTTTGGATATTTCTTGAATTATCGAATATTTTTCTAAAACTGAAATCATTTTCAGAACCTTCATGGAATATTCAGAAACCGAGTAGGCTGCTCCCTCGTTGGTATATAGTTTTGTAACACTTGAATGTTAGACAAAGCGGATAAATGTATTCGGGCTCGAACTTTCTGATAATCCTGAAGGAATAAGATTATGAATTTCAGCTTTTGAATAAAATTTATATGAATTTCATAATTTTTTTTTTTAATTATTCAAGAGAGTTGTTGAATTGTCAAGAAACTTCAATATCTAAAAATGAAAAATATCGCTAATTTTTTAGCGGACTTTACCGAGTTATAAGCAAAAAACTGTTCACATAAAATATTTCTTCTGATAAGTGGAAGAATCATTCTTACTCAGAGCTCAAATGTAACTCTCCTTGGTCTTTTCTAGAGTTCTAATTCTGTTTCGGATCAATTTGAAATATCTGTTGTGCTCAATTCACAACCACTCTGTCTCGCATGTTCTCTTTGAAACATTTTTGGTGTTGAAAGTTTGATTTAAAGTATGAGCAAATTTTACGATTGGCTCATTTGGGCCCTTGGTGTTTATTACATCGTGAATTAATTTAAGATTTAGAGAATCTTCCTGACATGACTCAATTAAAATTCTAAAAATAAGTAGATGTTTTTGAATGTTTTTTGTCGATCTTCAAGAAACGATTAGAAATTTATTGTTACAGTACGATGTCCTTAAGTTGACCTTAGTCCTAAATGGACATTATTCGTCCTTTGAGAGTCATCAATTCGCATATTAAATTTAATATACGTAATCACATGTGTATTTCTTGGGCCATATAGCAGTTTCGTAGCTATAAAGTTGGCATTTCAAGAGGGTATTGATTTTTCGCGATAAATTGTCGAGTGAACAAAGTGAGTTGTGTGTTTGTTATTCAGAAGGGAAGGAAGAACCGTTGCGTTGTTCTGATTTATTTTATTTTCTCACTAATTGTATTTAATTTTTCACAGTTTAAAGTGTCGAATAAACTTACGAACAGATATGGTGTCAACGCTCAAAGTGCTTGTACTAATCACAGTGGAGATATCTCGTCCGCTGCGCCGAGTACGCTTTATACTATTTTAATTCCTTGACGGACATAACAGTGGATGCTATTTGTGTCATAATTGACGATAATGTGTAACGATCCGCGGTGCTTTATTTCCGTCGCATAAAAATCAATTACTTTGTACGCTCGCTAGTTGTTTGTTTTTCTCGATAGATAAGCTGCTCGGCGTCCGGGGATTTTCTATACCTAGTTTCGTATAAAAACGCGAACATTGTAAAAAAGTGGCGTGCCCGACGGTGTTTCCGGAATACGAGGAACTCGAAGAAAAGGAATTTTTTTTCACTGTAGTGAAATTTACTCTCGGCTGTATTTTCGTTTTTATTGTTTACAAATTTATCGATTTGAAAAGGTAACGTGGGTGTTGGTGCGTGTACGCCGAGTATAAAGTTATTTTTCTTGCCGTGTAATTTGGTAGTATTGATCGTACGGTCGGTGTCCCCGTTACCGACGCCGTCGATGCCGCGTGTAGGCATTTTGGGTGATTGAGGGCGCTTTTAATTGATGATTGATGTTTTTAATTTTCATTTCTGATGGCTCGATAAACGTAATGGTTGGATGAATGTTAGCTGCGCCTCCTACCTCGTACGTTTTTTTTTTGGGTATGTCAACGAGAATGGTTTTAACGAGTTCTTTTTTTTTAACCAGTAAAGAAATCAAATCTTTTCGAAACACGTCGATCGGAAATCCGAGTTA
This sequence comes from Phenacoccus solenopsis, assembly GCA_009761765.1. Taxonomy (NCBI): domain Eukaryota; kingdom Metazoa; phylum Arthropoda; class Insecta; order Hemiptera; family Pseudococcidae; genus Phenacoccus; species Phenacoccus solenopsis. The sequence goes on along the minus strand of CM019755.1, from coordinate 26,540,963 downwards.
TACGCGGAAATTCCGAACGACGACGGAATAACGATGGACCACCGGTGCGCGCTATCATTAAGCGAAACTGGTTCAAATTGACAATTATTCACAGCGAATTAGTTCGAGTACTTTGTACGCACCCTGCTGGTAGTCGCGATTTACGTGGATAAACGGAAAAAAATTTTTCTGTACTCGTTAAAAAGCGTAGCCACGCCTAGTTTATTAAAAAAATATATTTTTCACGTAATTACAGGGTTCCAGCCACGGAAGGTCTTAACTGATTGCTTTTCCCCGTTGCGATCTAGTTTTTAGCAGTTGCTCGAACCGGTGGGGTGAAGGGGTGAATTCATTAAAGAACGCTGTGTGTTTACTTTGTCGGCGACGTTTTTTTTCTCTCTTATTTGAACATTCGTAGACCGAGTTACCGGAAGATGGTATTTAGTCTCAGATACTTTGAGGAAGGGCAATGAACTCGATGTAGGTATTTGGAGGTTTGTTCGGATTTATATGGTTTTGTTAAGCTGGTCGGGAAGTATTTGGTTTCGAAAGGGTTTATAATAATTAAAAATAATAATGATGATCATTTAAGATGGTAAAAAGACTGAAATAATTTTTATCCAACTCACGTACATAAACTACGCTTTATACAGTGGCTTTTACACGTGAAAAGTACATTCTTACTATTTTCAATTTCAAATAATAATCAAAAAAAAAAAAAAATTTTTATTCCGCATTTAAAATAAAATTGAAATTTTTTTTTGAGTGGTAAAAAAAATTAAAATTGACAAAATTTTAATTGGATTTTTCTGAAATGAAAAGAAAAAATTATCATGAAAAATTGAAAATATTTTGTTCAATAATACGTTTTTTCAATTAAAAAGGTTAAGAATTGAAATTTCATTTTTTTCAAACTTACTGACAGAAAAAAATGGTAAAAGTTCCCTTTTAAAATAAAACGGTAATTTTTTTCAAACTGAAGGATGAAAATAACAATGATTATGCGTACGAGTATGTATAACTTTTCTGCTTTATTGTTTATAATTATGCTTCTGCTTGAAGTGAAGACATGAGAGAGGAAAGGGGTGTGATTTGAATATGAAGATTATATTTTTTGAAAAACTGGATGGCATTTGAAAATTTTTAAGATAATAAAAAGCCTCTCCTTGAGGTTAAGAGGAATGGTGGCAGGATAGTTGCCAGAAGGCTAGGAGTGTCCGAGATCCCTCTAAAAAAATTGACTCCCTCACGAAAGTACAATTTTGTATTCAGTACAAAAGTACCAATCAAAAGAAAAATCAAAACCTCCTCTAGGATTTGATTAGACCCCCTCCTGAGATGAAGGACTTTCTCAGTATATTATGGTAATTAATTTTAAAATTGAATAAATTATTGCAATTAAAATAATCATTATATTTGATTTAAAAAAATAATAATTAATTCAGAATTGGATAAATTTATTTTTAATAAATTTTCATGCAAATAAAATTAATTATTAGTAACAAAAAAATTTGTAATTAATAATGACGAACCGCCTTATACCCACTCTTGTAACCCTACTTAAACACGTATCTAGCCTAGTGATGTACATAGCGTCAATTTATAATAATAAAAAAAAAAAAAACATAATATTCATATAGAAAAACATATAAATGGAATTTAATAAAATTAGGAAAAAATTAATTCAGTAATGAAAAAATGAATAATGTAAAAAAATAAAATTATTGTTATTATTATTATTTTTTTTATGTGTTGTGTGCATACATTATTAAGCATAAACAAATCTTTGGCCTTATTCGAGTAATGAATCCATGAAGAAGAGATAATGGTGGTCAAAAAATAACGAAATGTTGGTATATGAAGTTTGCAAATATAAGCATACCAGTTCCTTTTAGTTGTAATTTTTTCAGAATGAAGAAGAAATTTATTTTTCTTCTTCAGCTTTACTTGATTTCAATATTATAGTTGCAAACGGCTATGCGCCCATCTTTTTTTTTTTTAATATCTTTATTGGCCATTTGTTCATTTTCAGTATTTTTTTTTTGCAAGTAATTAGTGCCTGAATTTCTTTCTGAGGGGTAGGGGGAGATAAACGTTTATAATTGCATAGATCATTATGCCATACAAAAATTTATATTCAGAAGGGCAGTCCGAAAGCTGTAAAGGAGTAGATAATCAGCTTATACATTCGAAATTGGTTTAATGTTTCTTATTCAATATTAAAAATTCATAAAACGAAAATGTAGTATATTTGTGAAGAATAATTTCCTTTGATGTAAAAGATCGCATGTTCAAAAACATAATTTTATTATTTTATTTTATTTTCTAGATCACTTGAGAGTCGAACAATATGAACATTATAGGTAAGTACTTCTGATTTTTTTTTAGGTAAATTGAATTTGAAAATGTTTAAAATTTATTTTTTCAAAAATTGAAAATTTTAAGTGTATAAAAAATATAAAACGTTTTTAGCTTACATAATTCTTATATTAGATGTTATACGAAAAACTATTAAAAGAAAATTTATAAATTCAATTTTTTTTTTTTAAACTGAGTTCTTAACATGAAAACGATAGCTATTATAGCCCACCTGATTTGGGAAGGGGATTGGAGGAGGGGGTTTTAAAATTTTTTTTTCTTCATTTATACTGCGTCTACAATTTTCCAAGACTATCACGCCAAAATCTGAGTACGTTTGGTGTTGCAAGTCTCATAAATTGTGTTAAAGTTCTACATTTGCTCCACTAGCCTTGAGAATAGAAAAGTTCTGTAAAATTGTATACTTCATACAAACTCTCCTCCCGAAAAAAGGAAAAAATATTATTTTTTCCAAATACAAAAAAATATGAAGTGAAATAAATTATATTTGCTCTTCTAATATGTACTTACTGTTCAAGGTTGAAGGCATCTTTTTATTTTCTGTATTGTTTTATGAAATGGGAGGACGGGCGGGGGGGGGAGTTATTCAGAAAAAGTCATGCTAGAAACTTTGCAAAAATTCTGCATTACAGTTAACAAATTTTCGAAGACATTTTTTATGAGTTGCAAAAAGTGATTTTTTATTCTACATAATCTAATAAGCATGAAAAAAATCCTTCCATTCTGCTGTGCAGGGGGTGAAATGACTACGATGTTTTGTCTGGTGAGGACTACGAAAGTTGAATGAAAATGAAAATTGAAAAATTTCCTAATTTAACTTTTTTTGCGTTTGATTTGAAAAATTTCTTTGAAAAATAAAATGTGTTGAAATAATTTTTTCCAAAAAAAAAGCTTGTTGAAATTGGAAATTATTTTCTTAGTAGAAAAAATCGAATAAAATTAATTTTTTCGAAGTATAAACGTTAACAATTTCTTTCGTAGTGAAAAAATAAATAAATCAAATAGTTTTCTTCTTTTAAAGGAGAGAAAAACTAGTTGTCGTCAAAGGTTCATCCCTGCACACATTTCGAAAGGTCTGATTTGCATTATCGAAAAAATATTTTTTCCTAGAGCTGTAAGAGGAAGGGGACTAGCGAGTTTACAATACTAAATTTCTCCATAACTTTGGACGTTTGGTCGCGATATAATGTCCGAAAAAGAATTCATCCGCTAAATTTCTATTTCATTCGGCCGACGAGAGTTGGAGAATGAATTGGTACGCTTGGCAACGTCGTTTCAAACGCGTCCATGTAGGTCGATAAAAATTATGGCAAAAAATCAGCCTCGCTTTCTGGAGCATATAAATTCATTTCAAATGTATACCAAAAGCTCGTGTACGAGGGCAAACACGAAGGAATACAGATCCGACGAAACGTTCGAGAAAGGTACGAAACGAGGCTCGTATAGGTATAATTTTACGACAAACGTTGGCTTTTTCGAACACATTTTACACGGACGGCGAGGCAGAAGAAAACTTTTAATTATCGCTGGTTGGCCGCGATAAAGCGGCTAATTTGAATACGGTAGTTATTAAAAGGGCGGCGAAGGCGGGAGGTGGTGGAGAAGGAAATGCACGACGTTGGTTCGAAAAAGCGACGCAACACTGACCCGGACGCAGACGCCATCGGTGGTGGCGTAACCCGCGCCGTCGACGCGAACCGAGAGATATCCGCAGTACCGCAGAACGGGAAACGCGGGCGGTGGTACGCGGCAATACTTTGTTGCTAAACGAGGTCAGAAGCAGAAGGGGCCCAAGCGAGTTATGTTATCAAGATGTGCAACCACGCCGCCACCATCTTATGCGAATCTGCTTGGGAAAAGTGATCGCTAAATTCGCATTCTCGATGCAGGTGTGACGTTTCCGGCGTGAAATTTTTTCGCAGTTTTACCAACCTTGGTCGTGCAATTTTTCGAGGCGGTGCGCGCGCCTTTTATACCAATTTCTTACGGTTTGGTATCACGCGAAAGTCATTTTCGAAGGTTTGAAAGTTCGTCGATCGTCTGGCGACTGGTTGTCGCCGATGGTCGAAGATGGGGATTTGTGAATGGGTTGCTATGAACTTCTGTAGGCGTGGAGGATTTGAAATTTTGAAATTTAGTTCTCGGTTCGATAATTTTGTTCTCTTTTTGGTTGGTATAACGAGACGAATTTTTGTACGAAGGAATTCACCGCTGTCGTGTATTTGGAACATCGTCTATTATTTGCCAAAATATGTATCAAGCTTTTTACATTAGTTCAGTAAATCTAGACTACTTGAGGGAATAATTCTCAACAAAAATTTGTTTTCAAAAATATGTAGAGACTAGCTCAACTAACAACATACTAAGAGTTTCCATTGCTGGGTGGTATGCGTATTCCATAGGGGAGATTCCAACTCCACCAAAAACGAATCTTTTGCTGTATCTCCTCAGAGTTTGATGTAGGGCAAAAATAGTTCATTACAATTTTGTTTCACACTAAATTTCCTACAACTTTCATATGAACATATTTTATCTATGATCCATAAGTAAAGAGTAAGTGGTGTTTGAAATTTGGTACTTCAAGGGATCCATTATATTTGATTCAGTTACACCATGTGACATTATATATGCGAATGAAAAAATGCATATAAAATGACTTGCGATTACGTACCAATCCAGTCGTGACCTATGTAGGTTTCAGTCCCGTCCCCTCGCCGACAAATACAATTTATCCAAGTATGAATATTCTCATATAAATAAAATGAGGTTAATGTACTACATAATTATGTATAATATCATTGGCGCAATCAAGGATGGGGTTTTTCGTCTTTAACCAACTTTCTGAAAAAAATAAAAAAACGTAAGCAGCCATGCCGCATTCCAAAACCCCTTGAGAAATTAAATTTAGAACAAATGTAGTATTTATTGCCATAGCAGTAATCATAATGTGAACACATATTTCTCAAATTATAATTACTTGAGGCTCCTCAAATCATCTTTATATTTTTTTGGTCCGCCATTTTGAATTCACGTGGTCATATTCTCGTCATTAATTAACCCCATACACGAAGTTTGACCTTTATCGGTTGATTTTATGACAAGGTATAGAAGATTCATGACATTTCCTGCAGCAATTTCCCCTCCAAAAGCCATTTTTTGCTCCAACTCCCCTCCTAATTCACGTGGGAAACAAAAATTAGAATATGTTAGTCATTTGGACTTATTTTATGATATGACGACGCAATAAAAAATTGTCGACATCTCGCGTACCGCCACCACATTTTGAGGTCGATAACCCCTTCTTCTCCCCTCCAACATCATGTATAGGGGTGACTTGGGGAAATTGTGTATTTCTTATTCCCAGCAATCATATGAATTAATATTATTTACATTTTCACTAATTCGAGGCTCCTAAAGCTCCACTCAAATTTCCATAATCCGCCATTTTGGATCCATTTTGGTCCAAATTCAAGAGGTCATATTTGGCCACCAATTAATCCCACAAACAAAGTTTGACCTTTTTTGGTTGATTTGATGAGGAGTTATGTAAGATTCGAGTAATTTCATGACCTAAAACTTCTTCAAAAAGCCTGTTTTTGCTCTTACTCTCCTCAAGATGCACTTAGGTAGCTAAAATTTGGATATATTGGTGTTGTGACTCACTCTTTTATATGATATCAAAAAAAAAATTTAAGCCGTTTGCCCTTTCTCCAGCCTCCCTCAAAATTTGAATGATCCGCCATTTTGAATTTGATCGAAAAAAGTACTTTGTTGCATTTCTGAGAAAACTCTCTCACCAAGTTGTAAGAAAATTTCATCGTGAGGAGAAATATTTTTCTCATAAAGTTGGACATTTGCTAGATGATTACAAAATAATGGTCTGAAACGTTAAAATTTGAAGACCCCCTTCCCCCTTCCCAAATCAGGCAGGCTGTAATGTCTATCGCCCATGCATAGTACCTTTTGACTATTGACTACTTAGTGCTTACTGCATATTAACTTCACATTTGTCTCAGTTCTCTCTCCCCACTCTCATCATATACAGTTACAATTGGGATGAGCTGATTATACGAGTTTTTTTTTTTTTTTTTTTATTGGAAAAAAATTATTTCAAGATTATGAAAAAAAAAAAAATTTATAATAAGCCTCTTCTTTGCCCGATTTTCCAAGTTTATTCTTGAAGTTTGAGGAGGGTTGGGTGACCAATATTGATGGCATATCAGTCACAGCATCATGAAGAAATTACATAAGTGAGGCTGAGAAATATATGAATCACATTTCACTCATATGAAAATATTCATACTTGGGTAGGTATGTATTTAAAAGTGACGAGAGGAGGATAAGACCTCTATAGGGTCATGATTGGATTGGTGTGTAGTCATAAGTCATTTTATATGCATTTTTCATTCACATATACGTATAATGTCACGTCATACATAATTATAATTAAGTCAATTCTAATAGAACCTCTGAAGTACCGAATTTCAAGCATCCTAATTCCCCATCTATGCATAGAAAAAAATGTTCAGATGAAAATTGTAGGAAATTTAGTGTAAAATAAAATTTTACTAAACTATTTTTGCCCTAAGATCAATCCTGAGGAGATATAGCGAAAAACTCGTTTTTTGGTATGTTCCAATTCGTCCTGTGGAATGCACACATTGATTAAAAATGGGGACTTTTATGTGTTGTTAATGGAGCTTGTCTCTCTGTATATTTATGAACGAAAATGCGTGTTGGGAATTTTTCTCATAAACGACCCTTATGTGGTGTAGATTCATTGGGCTACCTAATAGGACAAATTGATGAAAAATGTCAGTTGAGAATGTAACGATGCGTATTTATCAGTGAGCTATTAAATATGAAGTGCTCATTGGTTTGAATGAAATTGAAAAAGTCTTGTTATTCCATGCTAAATCTAGTGGGGTCTTTTATTAATGAGGAGCAAATCTTCCTGCATTTTGCTACACTTATTTTATGTCGCTCGACTACGGAGGCCATTTGTGACAGAATATTATAGTATTGTCCTTGAGTTGGGTTGTAACAGAATTGATACAAATTTATCTATCTTTATACTCCTTCCAAAAGTACTTCTGTAAGTGCTCTTGTCGAGAGAGTTGTTTTAATGAAAATTATTCGAAACAAATGCCCTTTTTCGTACATATAATTGGACCAACTCAAGATGAAATATTTCTCGAAAAAAATTAAAAATATTCCACCCACACCAATTGCTTTTGGAAACTCATTCATCTTAAATTTCGCGCCCACAAGCAAGCCAAAATCCTAGGCTGGCTAAAAGAGAGCGTAACTCCAGTCCAAAATTCATTACAGCGAAAGGCGGTCGCCATTTCCAAATCGAGCATGCATAATAGAAAAGTAACGAGAGAAGTCGACAATCACCCGAAAGCCACGTAGCCTGGCATTTGCGCTTGTAGCGTGGGAACGACGGTGGAGAGCGTAGGCACTAGAGATTCGAGGCCTATATAACGAGTTGGCGAGAAAATGACCTTTGCCGGGGAAAATTATAAAGATAAATTACCGTGACACGACGGCGCGGCGGCTGCCGTGTTTTCCGCGTATGGTGCCACGCCCTTTTTATTTGTATAAGAGAAAATTTTCGAACATCGTGTTAATTTGCCATAAAGCCCGAAATGGTAGAGGCTGCGAGGGGCTAACAAAGGCGCACCTTTGGAATATTTAATTTATTTACGGGTACTAGTTTTATGACGAAAAGGTTGTAAATTTTGCGCCGGCCGAGGGTTGAAAAGTATCCGGCGTTGATGTATGCGTCTTTTAGATCGACCTATCGTTAAATGCAAGCTAGAGCCGCCGGCTTGTCGGATGGAAAATTCGTAATGGGGCAGTGTTGCCAGTTGCAAATGTGAAAAGTAGAAAGGACTTAATGGAAAAATTATGTTACAAATGGTGGCCGAGTCGAGCGTCGTCTAAGATGCTTAATTTTACGCGAATTAGACGCCACGAATGAAGGAAAGAGTTTTAGCGAGAGGATTAGCGGCGCTTCGTGATGGATTTTTTTACCAAGGGTGTGTGTATGAGATTTTATGGCTTTTATGAGTTGAATTTTCTAAACACCACATATATTTCTTTTGAGTGTCGTCTTGGTGATAGTAAAGATAGGCAAGAAGGACAATGTTATGAGTGAATTTTAGAATTCATCGGTTAAGAGTGAACAATAAAATTACTGGAATAACGCAAATTGGAAATTTAAAATACTCTTATCAAACCTATAAAATGATTAATCATTTACTTTATTTTGTTGTTGTTGTTTTTTTATAAGGCATGAATTTCAATATTTTGACATAATTTTTATTTTTATTATTACTATTACTGTCATTATTATTATTATTATTATTTTTTTTATTTTTTTTATTGTATGAATTTCAATGTTTTGACATCATTTTTACCATGTTTGTTGTTGTTGTTGTTGCTGGTTTTTTCTTTTTTTGGTAATAAGTTTCAGTGTTTTGACATAATTTTTATTTTTATTATATCTATTCTATTTTTAATTTTAATTTTAGAAAACTCAAGTTTTATTTTTTTATTTTTCTAATTTACTTCTCATTCCTTTTTTTATTGCTAGAAATAGCCATTTAACAGCTAGGGTATTGAGAGAAAAGGGGAATAGCAAAAAAAGAAATGATATGAGGAAAAAATGCTAATAAAATAAAAAATAATAATAATGAGGAAAGAAAAAAAGAAAGAAAGAAAGAAAGAAAAAAAAAGATATTAATAATAAAATTATAAAAAATAGTGAAAAAGGCCGCAATAGGCATCACTGAAGATGAGACTAGTCCTCTGATAAAGATGTAAAAGTATACCAGGAGGCATATACTCCTGGCAACACTGGAAGAAAAATCAGTTCATGATACATATAATTTTACTCTTTGATTTTTGCAAAAAAAAAAATGCCTAAAAAATGAAAGCTTGAAAGGTAATTCAAAAATTGAAAGGACTTCAGAAATAAAAACGAAGTGTTCAGAAATTATAAAATTGTGAAAAAAAATATTCAAAAAAAAAGTCTCTTGAAAAATAAAAAGATTGTCAAATAATTTATGAAAATGAAGAAATTTTAAAAAAATGAAAAATCTTTCAAAAATAAAAAAATATGAGTTTAACAGCGTAGAGTAGTGTCTAGAAATAAATGAAATTGAAAAGTTGTTGAAATGAAATTCCCTTGAGGGATTACGATTCAAAAATGGAAAAATGTCTAAAAATTGGAAGTGCCTAGAAAATATTAAATGTCTAAAAATTAAGTGTCTAAAAGAAAGATAAAAATAACGTTAAAAAAAACTAAAGATGATGTGTCTAAAAATGATTGAAAATTAGAAAGTACTGGAATAAAAACATGTAAAGATGAAAAATATTCACAGCTGAAAAGAATTGCAAAATGTAAAATAAATACTCGAATGAAGAATAATTAAAATGCAAAAAGTGTCTAGAAAATTCAAAATTGCTCAAAACTTGAAAAGTGTCCGAGAAATGCTGGAAAATAAATGTTCAGATAAAATGAAATTAAAAAGTACTTGAAAATTTAATTAATCAATCAAGATATGACCAGAAATTGATGAATGTATAAAATTAGACAATGTTTGAAAAAAAATTGCCACAAAATGGAAAACCTTATATAGCAACAACAAAAAAACAAAAACAAAAGCTAGAAAAAACGTGTAGAAATAATTAAAAACGAAAGGTTATTTGATTAAAACATGTAAAGATAAAGGAATATTCACAAGTGAAAAAGTTACCAAAAACTACACAATTATTTGAGTGGATAATATTTAAAATTCAAAGAGTGTCTGAATAATGAAAAAATTTTGGAAAATCGGAAAATGCCCAAGGAATTTAAAAAAAGAATCTGCCCATAAAAAAATGCAATTAAAAAATGCACTAAAGTAATGAAAAAGAAAATTGCCAAGAAATGTCTAAAAATTATATTAATTAATTGAGATGTGTCTAGAAACTGATAAATGTCTAAAAGTCAAGAAATGTGTAAAAGTACAGAGGTTGAAAATTCAGTCAAGTAATCAAGAGATGCCCAGAGAGAAAAGTGATTAGAAATTGAAAAATTTTCATCGAATGTAAAGAAAAAAAAAACTGTGAATAAAGTGTCTAAAAATGATTGAAAATTGAAAAAGCATTGAAATAAAAAACAAATAATGATGAAAGAATATCATAGCTGTTAAAAATATCAAAAACTCAGAATGTGTCTAGAAAATTAAAAAGGAAAGCGTCTAGAAAAAATTAAATTAAAAAGCACTAAAATAAAAAAAAAATCACGAAATGTCTAAAAATTAAATTAACAATCAAGATGTGTCTAAAAAGTGATAAATATTCAGAAATCAAGAAATGTAATTTTTTTTTAAAATCAAAAGTAGTAACATGTGTGAAAGTGAAAATGTCTGAAAATACATAAAATCAAAATTGTACTAAATTGAAAACTTCTAAAAATGAATTCAAAGTCTAAAAATTAAAAAAAATTGAGAAATATTTAAAAATATAAATTCCTCAAATATTATTGGAACAAGTCTGAAAATTGACTAATTTTCAAAAATGGAAACATACACATAATTATTCGTATGAGAAATGTCAAGAAATGAAATAGTATAGCTCGACCATTGCCATAAAAAGTCTATGATTTTTTTTTCTTGAAAGTTAATCATGTAATTAGGACTAATCAACCTGATGCAAAGTAAACAAATACTGGCATAGTAGTCTCTGCAATTAAAAAAGTCAGTATAAATAATTAAAAAAAAAAAAAAGAGGAAAAAAAAAGAGGTTAATTCACCAATGAAAGTCAAAATGTCCTTCCTAAATTTTCGATTTAGGATCGATTTGCGATAAAATGAAAAAGAAACATCTAAAAATGTTCAAAAATTGAAAAAAATATTAGATAAAAAATAATTTTTTTTTTTGAAAAAAATTCATCAAGATAGAAGTTGTATCTAATTATGAAAAAACGTTTTAAAATGAACAAAGTATTTGAAAACTCAAAACAAATTTCAGATTTAAAAATTGAAAAAATTCTCAATTATTTTAGAACTTTTCAAAAAATTCCCTCATCTTCAACGAATAAGTTTTTTTTTTTCTAGAAAAAAATTGAACGAAAACAGAAATACTTTAGGTAGTGAAACGCCAAAAATAATTTTGTCTTTGTTTCTGAATAATCCCCTACCTTGTAGAAAGCCCCTCAGTTTAGCTTCTCTTCGATATATTTATCAGAATGTATTTCCTATTTCGAATTCCTACGTACATTCTACATACACTTGAATCATTTTAAAACCTTATCATTTACACGACTGACATATTACGAACTCGGAAGTGAATCATTTAGAGAGCGATAGAGACATACGTAGATAATAAGCGATGGATAATTTTTTTCATAATTTTGTGCTCGAGTAATCGTAATATTATAATGGATGCAAATGAGCGTATCCGTTGGCGAAGCAAAGGGCGTGTTCGCGTGCTCGAAAAAAAAAAAACGCAGCGCCTCGTCGGCGACGACTAAAGCTGAATGGAAGTAAATTGAGTCAGATTTTGCGGGTTAATTACAATGTCGAATTTGATGTAGCAAACTCCATACGTGTACGTTGGCCATGTTAGAAACGTTTGTAAAGATTGCGGTAGGCAACGATGTCAAAGTTGTTAATTCGAAAGTTGCGAAGAGAACACGCACGCACTGATATCGCGATATTTACGACCCCGTGAAATTAAATTTAACTGGTCGAAATTTTTCGTACACTAAAAGGGTTAAGTTGGTTATTTAATTAGACGCGGGTAACATTGCGTAAGGTGCGAATAACGTTGTTTCTTGAAGTCATAAGAAAGTGAAGAACGAGTAAAGAGAGCGCAGCGAAGAGGGCAAAAACTCGATAGAAAGAATGAACTCGGCGCGGAAAAAAAAGAGGAAAGTAGAGGACGATTATTAAAGGATGAGAGAGTACGGGAAGGGTAACGTGTCAAGAAGCCATTGCGGAGCGCACATTCCATGTATATATGCCGCCCCTTGTGCTCGCTGCCGTAGCGCCACCGTTGTCGTCGGCCGCCCATAAAACGACGTAAGTCAATGACCTAGACGACGGACGGCGCATCGAGTATGTTACACGCAATACGCGCTTCTTAGTAACGCAAAACCGCGCCAGTGTTGCCGCCTCTAGCGGTAATTCTTTCCACAACTCGAACCGGAAACGGGTTACTTTGTTGCGGAGATTGTGTAGAGCTTTTTCTTTACGCCCAAGGTACGATAGGCAGTTTGTAATCCTAATCGACGAATCGGATAGGAAAAGCTAACGGAGTTTTTTTTTTTCGCGAGGAGAAATGCTAAGGCTTTTCTTTGCCAGAAATGCGATTAAAGCGAAATACAAAGGCGGGTCGAGTGAAGAAAGCAACTGTATTGGGATTTTTAAACCCAATTAATTGAAGTAACGAGTCAACAACATTTTAACGTTGTAAAATCTTTTTTTCTTCTTCTGTGTTACGAGTGATCTTCGGCGTGCTATAGGAGGCGGAATAATTATTTATAAATGCGATTAAATTGTCTTTTAATTCGTAACGTTGCGGATGTCGTCGATGAAAATGATGGTCTTGTTAGTCCATTATGTACCATCGAACATAACTCTTAATGAATTAGTGGAATATTCTCGTAAAGTTTTGGTTTTTTTTTTCGCTTTAAGTTAATAAATTAAACTTATGAAATAAATTTTTCTCACAGTTTTGATAATTAATGTTTTTCTTTTTCAAATAATTTTTTAAAATGGCTTTTTATCTAAAAAAAAAATGTAGTTATGCCAAGTGAATTTCTGATGCTCTCCCAATGATTCATAAAATTTTACATTTTTTTCATGTACTTATATATATTTTTTTATTGTTAATTTTTGTTTTTCCATCGACATCATGTACAGCCTAGAGGCGTAATTTTTTATTAATTTGAAAAATTTACCAATAATGGTTTGAGCACTTCTTCCGGCTTAATAGACCATAAATGTATTTTTTAAATGTTCAGTTCCTGCTTGCTTCTTAGTCTTTTTCTATACTTTGAACTCTCCTGTATTTTCCACAAGTTCACTTCGACGTTCGGCGGCTTTTTTTTGACACCAAAATATCCAATGGCTCCTCTATTTACTTTACTCTGTTTCATCACCATTCTTGAAAAATACTGGGAATGATTTTTTTTACGAGTTGAATTATACAAAACTTACGACTTGGATCAAAAATGTCGTATTTCTTCACCTATATTTATAGTAACCTCGCCTCAAAAAGCAGCTGAAAACTCTTCAAAAACGAAGTTTTTTCTCATAAACTCAGCCGGAAGATGTTGGAAGACAAACTGATCTCAGTGAAAAATTATTTAACCTTGAATTTTGTATCAGACGAGTATTTTACTTTTTTTGAAATAAGTATCAAGATTAGTGTCACTGCGATGACACGAAAATCACACTTTTTTTTGATTTTTTCGTTTACATTTATTTAAAAAAGAAATATTATGAATTTGTGAATAACTTCAAAATGTTAAATAACTGTTATAATATCTTCGAGGACTGTTTGAAAACTGAAATGGGTCTCGAAAAGGGAATGACGTATTTTTTAGTTTTTATTTTCTTGGCGAATATAATTTGTATTTTTTTGCCTGGATGGTGGAAAGCCAAAACTGGCACTAGGAAAAAAATTATTTTCCGGGTTAGTTTTTTAATCAGCTGAGCTTTTAGCTTGAAATCGATTGATATTGTAGCCGGTCTGATTTGGGAAGGTGGTGTCGGGGAAGGGTAGGGTCTTCAAATAATTGCATTTCAGACTATTTGTAAACATCTGCAAATGTCCAGCTTTTTGATATACATATATTTTTTCCCATTAGTGTAGTGCCGGCGGGTACTCATGAAATTTGCTCAGAATTTGGTAAGAGACTCTTTTTGGAAATACAAAAAAGGTTCTTTTTTTGTTTTTTCGATACACCTCAAAATGATGGATCACTCAAATTTTGAGGGGGGCTGGAGATGGGATAAATTAGTCAAATTTTTCATTTTTGATCTCATATGAAAGAGTGAGTCATGAACACCAACGTAACCAAATTTCAGCTTTCTAAGTGTTCTTTGAGAGGAATTAGAGCAAAAAACGTCTTTTGAGGAAGTTTTGAGTCATGAAATTTCTTGAATCTTTCATATCCCCTCACCAAATCAACCTTGGAAGATCAAACTTTGCATGTGTGGTTAGTTGCTGATCACAATATGATCTCTTGAATTTGGATAAAAATGGATTCAAAATGGCGGATTATGGAAATTTGAGTAGAGCTTGAGGAGCCTCAAATTAGTAAAAATGTAATTAATGTGAACTCATTCGATTATTGGGAATGAAAAGTGTACTGTATCCCCATTTCACCTCCATACATGATATTGGAAGGAAAAAGGAGGGGTTATGCAACTCAAAATGTGGTGGGGTACACGAAGTGTAGAAAATTTTTTATTGAGGCGTCATATGAAAAAGTCAGCCCAAGTAACTAATCTATTCCAATTTTAGTTTCCCCACTACATTTAGAGGGGAGTTAAAGCAAAAAACCGCCTTTGAAGAGGAAGTTGTTGCAGGAAATTTCATGAATATTTCATATCTCGTCACCAAAGCGACCTAGACAGGTCAAACTTCGTGTGTGGGGTTAGTTGGTGACCGGAATATGACCTCTTGAATTTGGTTCAAAATGGATCCAAAATGATAAATCGTAAAAATTTGAGGATAATTTGAGGACCCTCAAGAAGTTATAATTTGAAAAATATGTATTTATGTGATTATTGCATGGCAAGAAATACTACATTTTTTCTAAATTCAACTCCCCAAATGTTTTTGGAAAGGATAGGATATGGGTTTTCAGACTTAGTACTGGGTATGACCTGTAGTCATGAAGGGGTTAGCTATGTCATTTGCAAACCTGAACAAACCCTCGGCAAAAACTCAGTTTCAGTAATGTGGCATGGCTGCTTACGTCTTTTTAATTTTTTAGTTCGAAACTTGATTTAAAAAATTATTTATAATATTGTGAAGAGGTTTAAAACCTAAAATTGGATCTCCAGCCCCTCTTGGGAACTCGGGCTCGAAGGTAATCTAAACTTTCTGCCTTCTCTTCATCGCTCAACTCATCAGTTTGTTATTTCGTAAATTTGAATTATATTTTTGAAGCGAGACTAACAAAAATGGAAGGAGATAAGAGTAACGACAACCTTGACATTTTTAAAATAGTGCCTTCCTTTTCAACAATTAAAAGCCCACGTTGAATTTAAATTTTAAAAGTAAGCAGCCGTGCCGCATTACTAAAGCTATGTTTTTAAATGGAGCGTGTTCAGGTTTGCATATAACAAGTTTGAGAAAAGTTTGAGGAGACTGAAAGGTCTCAAACTTTTCGTTTTTGATCTCATACGAAAGAGTTAATCAAGGACGCCAACACATAAATGCATTGACTGGAATTAAATCAAAAAACAGCTTTTTGAGGGAATTTCGAGTGATGAAATTTCTTGAATTTAGCATTATCTCCTAATCCAATCAATATAATAATGTTAAACTTTGGCTAATTTCGATTAGAATGCATTTAGGAGGCTGAAATTATGATGTGTTAGTGTCCTTGATTTATTCTTTCGTATGATTTCATGGACGAAAAATTTGAGATATGAGCCCCCTCCAGCCGCCCCCCTCAGAATTTGAGTAAACCGCTATTTTCAGTCGAATCGAAAATTTATAGAAAGTTGTTTCGGATAATTTCAAGATAAATCCCTTTCTTCAATGTTTCAGCAATTTTTAACCATACTCGCCTGCTGTACGCGTGGGGGGGGGACGTATTCACCAAAAAGTTGAATATGATCCATTTATGATTAGAAATAGTTTGAAAAGCAAATATATGGTGATTTCATTCTCCAACCCTTGACTTCTTCTTCTCAAATCTTGTAGACTGTAATAGCTATCGTTTTTAATTGAAATCATAGCTAGAAAAAAAAAATTATTTTGATAGTACAGAATTTCAATTCACGAAAGAAATTTCTTGAAATTTTCTCCCATGCAATAACCTACAGGAAAAAATTAGAGAAGTCTCTCATCTGGTGAAATGATTTGGTTGTTGTATATTTGTTTATATATGTTTGTTAATTTTTCAGAGTATTTTTAAATTTTTTTTTTTAGCTGGCTCTACATAAATTCTATTATTATTTTTCATTTTTTATATAATTTAAGATTCTAAAATTCTCTTGAAACGTTATTACAGTAGATTTAAAATGGCCGATTCATAGTGCACAGGCACTGAGACACCTCAAGCCCATCGCGTTGATAAGATGCGAAAAAATACAACGAGCATTCTGCACGCTCATTATGAGAGTTTAGGACTTCATTCTAACCAATTTTCCGTTCTGTTTGGCGCGAATAAAATTACCACTAAATACGACCGACGTTCGTGTTTATTTACAAAATAAACCTAAAACAAGACTACGAATGCGAGCGAATAGGTAGATGAACTAAGGTAGTAAAATCTCAATAATAATAAGCCGAAGTACACCGTACACTTCGCGAATAACTCGCGTGAGATAATAGAAATTTTTTTTTCGACTCGAATTTGCACTGTAGAAACGAAAAAACCCATAATTAACCAATCAGCGGATTTGCAAGTTTTGGCATATTGAAATAAGTCCCGTTTGGTACGCGAGCTTTGTTTACAAACTATAAAGAGGTATTTATAAACGTACGAGGAATCAGAATCCATCGAGGGGGGCAAATGGAAAGGGGGAAAATTCACTTACTGTGTTAACGTTCCGCTGATTATTCACATTGCGATAATATCACATCGGTATGTATTGCATTTTATGCATTTCTCGACTCCGGTCACGAGAATTGTGGAGTGGGCGCGAAGGGCGGAGGTAATTGGAAATATTTCCATTAATGCGGCATTTTTCGAACAATTGAGATTTCTTATACTAATACATTAGATGTAAACGTGTTTGTGTAGGTGTTGATAGCGAATTATTGTTATAAGATTGGGTTCAGTCGAAACTTTTTTTTTGGCAGGTCAAGTTGTCATAAGGGTTAGATATTTGTGTAAATTTAATTGCATAATTTACACGATTCCGATTCGTGTACAATTTATTGAAATGTAGTAAAGAATTCGTGGAATGTGGAAGCGTCGACCGTGAATTAGATTTCCAGATGCAGCAGGTTTTTAATTGCAAGGTGGACGAATTTTCGTAATAGCGATTTCGTCAGGTTCGGGAATAGAATTTTTATAACAAATTAACACGTTTAGAAGTAGTGCGACGTGAATGAGGTATTTATCGAATTTTAACATCTAGATTCCTACTTTACACTTCGAAGTATCGAAAAAATTCATCTCGAATGTGTTGGAATTTTTCAAAAATTCTTGATAATTTATTTTCAATATCAGTTTCTTTAGTTATGAATAAATTTATATTTTCTGAGGTGGATTTTAAAATCTAGTAATTTTTTGAGCTCTGAAATGTTGGATCTTGGATCACAAATCGAACACATTTTTGTTATTCGATGTTTGATGGTCGATTAGTGGAAGGATGAAATTATTTTCATCTGTGATGCATCCATCAGAACTCAGAAGGGTCCTTGAATAGTTGGGAGCGAGGTGGGAAAGAAAAAATGTTTAAAACTTTAATTCAAAATATTTGAATAGTCCAAGATGTTGTCTCTTTACACTACATATTATCGGCGTTTAATTTTTCTATCATCTCCCCCTTCCCCCGCCACCACTATGAAAGTTCCTGTCTTCACTACATAAAAGAAAACTTTTTCAACTGTTAAAAGTAATTCAGTCATATGTGGTAACCTCTTAAAATTATGGGAACTGAAGAAATTTGGAAATGAAACTAGAAACTTAGTCAAAGCAGAGTATCTAACGGGTGATGAAAGTAGTAAAAAAAAAAGTGTAAGGATATTTGGTTACTTCTTCCTCTTATATGGTTAACTTGCTTAACCAATAGATGATGAAATTGTAGAAGTTCAGTGAAGTAAGAGAAGTGAAAATTGAATTCAGAAGAAAGTAATCATTTATTGAAAAGATATTAACAAAAATTGAATTAATAAATGCTCTTCAGATTTTTACAATCCAAGTCAACAGCTCATAGTGTTCAATATTTAATGAATATTGAAGAAAGAACAATAGCAATGAGGATCTATGTGGAGTTCGCGTCGACGGAACCACAATTCCTCATATTCTGTAAGTGGTACCATTTTACCTTCAGGTATAGCAGACAGTATCATTTGCACCACCAAAGAGCCGCACAAAACAAAAATTAATTAAAAATAATTGTAAAAATTCAACGAAGGAATATCGGTGACGAAAATGTTGAAAAATGTTCTTTTGCAAAACTTTCATTTCCTGAGGCAAAAATATACGTATATTTTTAGCTAGACCCTCACCTTTGCGGTGTGCGTCAGCCAAGCAGAAATAAATTATTTTTGGCCGTATCGTTAGCGTACAATATTAACAGGTAATTTATTATTAGCAAAAGCTTCAGGAATTTGTGGCGACAAAGTACGTGGAAATAGGAAACGGAAACACGTGGGCAGCGATGATATTTCGAAATTGCCTGTTTCATAATGCGAGATGCGAACAGGAGAAGGCGCAGCGGTGGGTTTCGCGTACTCGGTCGCGCACAAGGAACGGCGATGGACGATTTACCATTTGAATAATTTATTCTCGATACAGCGGACGACAACTCCATCGAGGGTGGTTGTAAATAATTTACGTGCTCGATTAGGTGAACTGTCCTAGTTTTGATTTTCGCAACCACATGCAACTGGAGCAGAGGAGGTGGATTCGGTGGCACAAGCTCGAACAGGTTTTCCGGTTATTCGAAGGGGAGGGAATTGGTAAAATGCGAGGAAATAGGGAGGAAAAAAAGAAACGGAGCGCGAGTTCGCGGATACGTAGACGCGGATGGCGAAAACGGTGTAGATTTAAAGATCGGAATGCGGTGTCCCATTTAATCATTAACCTTATTTCAGCTTGACAGTGAATGGCGGGCGGCGAAGTTATCAAACGAACCGCCTCGGCTGTATCCTCGTGGTGGATGTTAGCGCAGAACGGATAACCGCTATCGAAATGCATAGGAGTACGTGGAAACCGTTAGGTCGGTGGAAATTGTACATATTTTTAAGGTTGTCGCGTCATTCTCGGAGACTCTCGGCGTTTACACATACAAGGCGAGCGTAGCGAGTCGCCGAGATGGTGAAGGTTCTTCGGCCCTACGTATGGGCAAATTGGAAAAGATAGGAGAGAGCGAGACAGGCGGAGAGGAAGTAGAAGAAAAGACGATGGCGAAGAAAGGAGAGAACGCACATACACGCACGTATCGCATAGGCCAGACCTGGCGTACACGATGTATCTACACACGACCACATATACACATTGTTTATGCGATAGAATTCGAAACATTTTAAAATTGTTAACAGCGGAATACGCCTATTCTTTCTTGATTTTTTTCCATCCTTTTTACTCTCGAAGCGTTCGCAGGATGGCGCTATCTTTGTCGCGGCGTACACACACTGGCGCACACGTACGCTATACTAGGCTCGGCGCAACGACGACGTGTGCGTGAGGAAATATGCGTCCTGTTATCTTTTTTCACCTCCTCGCGTCTCCGTTTCGCGTTCGCGTCCTCTTTGTTCGTAATGCGTTCGTGTGTGCGCGTGTTTCGTGAATCTACGTGTCTACGTACCCCACTTAAATAGTTGCATTCCCCTACCAGTGCGCGGACTAGTTAGTTTTTTGAATGAATGCGGTTTGGTGGTGGGGACGGTACCGGTGTAATCGTCTGCTAAAGTTGAGGGTAAAGTGGCGCCCCTTTCAGAACGTGGGGAATTGTGGTTCGGTCGACGCGGCCCGCACACGGCTCATCCTTATTGCTGTTGTTCTCTCTTCAGTCTTCATTCAAGGTTGAACACTTTGACTTTGTGGACTTAGGTTGTACGATTTTTGTGTGTTCGTATAGTATTTTTTTTTCATAATTTTTCTTCGGTGTTTTTAAATTTATTAATTTTTTTTTTTTTTACATTATCTCCATTAATAGATTTTTTCATTGTGTTTCGTTTCGCATTCGATACTCGCTTTTCGCGTTTGAACTGGTGAACATGATGGTTCGAATATTTCGAAGATTAATATTTGTTCGTTAATGGTGCGAGTTTCGCGCGAACCTTGTATCTCGATGAGAATACTGTTTCGCGTGTTTCGAGAATTGCCAAATCGTCACTACGATTAATTTTGTAATTGTGAATTTTATTGGACGTGTTCAAGATGGTTGTACATTACCTTTGCTGCGGATGATTTAAATGGAATATGCTTTACCGAGGATATCAAGCTGTTAATGTTTTGTTTTACTTTGAACGATGAAATTAAAAAAAATAAAAGGTAACGTATACAATGAATTCTTGCGCTTTAAGAAATTTATTTTCATCGTAATTTCCGTAATTAACGTAATTTGTCGAATTATCATTTCAACGTAAATAATTTTCCGACCAACGAATTAAAGTAAAGTAAACGTGAATGATAATTTATAATTTTCTTTCCATATTTTATCGTTTTTTAAAAAAGCAATTATTTAAAAGCTGTTTTTTTTTCGACGATCAGAATTATAACGTAATTTTGTGACTTGTAGCTTACTCGTTTGGTAATTCGATACAATATATTTTTTTAATCGATTTTCTATCTATCTGCTGAGAAGTACTTGCTCGACTTGGAATTATTAAGGAATGAATGGAGAACAATGTGGAATACTCCATAAAGCATTTAAAACGGCAGGAGTTGCACGTGTGTTTTTTCGAGTGTAGTATACGACCAAAAGGAGGATAGCAGCGCAAGCGCTTTTTATTAGGAAGTAATGGTAGCGCGCTCTATAGTGAACGGTGTTTATTATTAATAGTGCAAACGGTGAACGCTAGATAGCAATCGTTATCCGATGTAGGGCTTACGCAGTTCATTAACGCGGTCGCACCGATTAGAACTTTTTACCGATGTAGAAAAGGCTTAAAAAATGTCGAAGAATTAGGAATTTTTTCTTTCCTATGATATTTTGCACTGTGCGTGTGTATGTGTATTCGGTGTGATGTAGATGATGGATTGTTGATGAAAATGAGCTGGTAGACGCCCAGCGAATTCAGCGCGTGGAATGTGTTAAGACTTGTATTAACAAGTTTATGTTGTAAGGTGAGTAAATGGAGGTTAATTTTTCGCATCGAGTTTATCCAGGTTAATAGAAGTTTTTTTTTTTTTTAAATTCGCTGCCAGAAATTAATGTATCAGTTATCGGTGTTATATTTGCTTTTTTTTCTACTTTTGTTAGCAATTTGTAGCATGTTTTTTTTTCGTGTATCGTTCGATTGGTAATTCTTTTCGTCTGATATGGATGTTTGAAATTTTTCGTCTGCGATAATTCCTCGATATTACATTTGTAATTATGTTTTTATTAAATATTCATCGTGTAAATGTCCATTTTAAAGTGTTTGGCCCTTGGCGAAGAAATATTTAATTAATCTCCGAGTAAGATTAATTGTATCTTGTTACGAGGAATGTTAGTGCTCGTTGATATATCGATTTTTGATTATTTCAACGTAATTAGTGGAAACGAAAATTTAGATGCGATCTGGCCGAAAGAAAAAAATCGAAATATTTGGATCGAGTCGTCCAAATGTATCTGCCAAGTTAGCTAATTGAGGTCGATGATTGTCTGTGTTTTTTTGGCGTATCTTTCGGTAGTTCATTGTAACTGAACCTGAACCATTGGTGTTACGTTGTTGAGATTAGGATCTAAAGAAAAATTAAATTGTTTTCGAAGTGTTTTTCTTACTTAAATTTTAATGTAAATCGGTATTTTGCACGAAACTAGGTCGATGGTGAAATTTAACGACGTTAACATTTTCCTACATGTTTTAACATGTTATAGAGTCAGTTTTCTTTGACGATGAGTTTGTTGGCTGTTTGCAAACTTCATCATTTTTTTCTCGATTCAACTTCGATTTTTCTTTATTATTAAACAGATATGAGCAGATTGATGAAGTGAGAGATTTTTAGTTGATTCTTTGAATATTTAATGATGATACTTTTATGCAACATTTGAAATTACGAAGAAATTACGGTATTTTGTTCGGTAATTTACCTAGGTAGGTGGGCAAATTCGAAATCTGATTGTTTTCGAGGAAGATTTAAGTTTTGAAGAGTCCATTATTTCATGAAATTTTCTGAATCAAGACTCGTGATTATGTTTGAATTTTCGACGTTTTTAAGCTTTCTGAAATCTGTTCGAAGGGCATCCAAGTTGATAGTTGATACTGAAGCTCAGTTTCCAAGAGCAAAAATTCACTCGATATTAAAATTAATTTTATATCGGTCCATCGCTTTACTAATATTTTGCGAATAATACAAGTTCCAATGCATTAGAAAAAGAATTGAATATATTCTAGTTTTTTCGCCGACCTACCGATCTGCATGATTATGAAAGGAAAGAAAAATGAACAATAAGAGTCGTGAGTCGCCTAATCCGATTCTTTTGTCATTCATATTCACATTTTAAATTTAAAAAGAATCTTAAATTTGAAGAAATCGATTTCTAAAGCATGAAATAGAGAAATCCGGTCTTTTTTGATGATTTGTAGATTGGCAAGATTGTGAGAATGATTTATGAAGTATGAAGTTGTAACGTTTGTAACATCTCCTATCAATTTTGTCGATAATCAGAGTATTCCTTTATGGCGAGGTTGCAAAGGCCATCGTCATCCCATATCACCTCGCATTCGTTGATGTTATTTAAAAATTGATAATTTCACGTTTTAAAAAAATATTATTTTTATCGCTGATGTTCGTTATTCTTGATTCCAATCTAGTGATTTTTGTGGAAAAGTTTTTATTTTTTTTTTTCAGATTGTGACAAATAAGTATTGCATCTAGAAAAAAAAATTATTGATTCGTTTTTTTAAAGAATTAATTTTTTTTTTTTAATAAGAACATGTATTTTCTTTCAATCAGTTAAATTGACCATGAAACTATATACTTGGATTTTTCCTCTCCAGATATTTCACAATTGATATTTGAAAAAAAAAATCGAATAATTTTTGTTGAATATTGTACTGCTTTCAGTTTTCACATATTTGAAGAAGAAAAAAAATGAAAACTCTGGGAATCCTGTTTTTGTTTTTCATTCGTTAATTTTGTAATTATAATTATTCCTGTAAATGACCACATGCAGCTCTGCCACTTCGCTTGAAATAGTGTATTTATTTTTGATTTTTTTTTTTATTATTTCTGTTTGTTGTTTTTTGATGAAGTTCTTCATAATTGGCTAATTTGGCTGTGGAGGAAGCACTGAAGTACGTTTAATTATCAGTGTTGTTAACGCAGTATCGTCTAATGTCCTCCCATTTTGATCTTAAATTAAGTTTTTGCAATGTATGTGATATCGATATGATATTTAAATTTGATTTTAATGAATTGAAGAGATAGTTTGTATTCTAATATCTTCTCCAGCTATAATTCTGATGATATATTGCTATAGAACGTCATGTAGAATCATTAATATTTACGTACATTTTATTTGAGTTCGAGTTGTAATTATCAAAAAAATCGGTGGAAAAACCGGAAATTGCTTATGTTCAGTAATTTCATCTAATTGAAAACTAGTGTATGTGTAATCGTAAATATTAGAAGAATTTCTATAAAATCTTCAGATAGTGGCCCAGGCATTTCCAACGGATCGATTTTGTTTTTTTTTCTTTTTAAAAAAACTATTTGAAACCAAGATGAGTCGTAGAGCAAAAATAAGAACATGTGTGGAGCAGGTCCCCCTTAGCTTTGTAGTACAACACGTTTCATTTATGTTATGTTGAAACTTCGTTCTTTTTCTCGATGCCCTCAATTGAATCTAACGAGATTGATTTATCAGGATCGCAGTATTTTATTCATCGTTTCGTGTATTATGTTGAGTCGTTTTTTTTCAGCACTTGTTCCGTATATCGGTGAAATACGTTGATTGATGTGATTAATTTTGTAAGACTCCGTTGTCGTTTGACTTTCAACCTTGTATTTCTGGTTAGTTCGTCTGTCGAATGAGATATTGTCGTATGTTTATCGAAAGATTTGTCGTGTTCGTAAATCCGTATCGTGGTGATTTACTACGCGATTAATCATTACTCGAGCCTTCGGCAAATGTTTACCGCATCTGCACGAGTACTGCGGTTGTTTTCTTCGACGAAATGTTCCCAATTGAACTGTAATCGCTTCGGAAATGAACGCGAATCGATTTGCATACGTCAGATAAATTCTTCGAAATTCGAACGATCGAACGGCGCGGTTCATTTGACGCGCGAAATTTAATCGTTTCAATGCGATCGGAATTAACGGCATCGTTGCCCGCGAACCGACGCGACGGCTGCGAGGTCCCGAGGGGTTATCTGACTTGAGCCGCCTATTCGGTGCCTTCGTTAGTCGACGCGAATTTCGCGAATTCGTCGATGTTAACGGTGCGGGGGGAGGCATGCAGATCGCGTCGTTTGTCGACGTCGACTTCCGGACGTGTTGGATGTACGATTGGCGTGTATTGTGTATTTACTCGGATAGGGATGGAAACGGGGTGTGAACGGAGTAGGCGAATTTCTCGTCGAAGAAAGTACGCGGTGTTGACGCGAATGGTAGGTAGTCAAGGTAATATCCGGTATGGCGGCAGAGGTTGGCGGTATTTTTCGTTTTCTGGGAGAGAAATTTGATCGCACGTGAGAAGCGCGCGTTGAGAGGCGGACGGTATTTTATTTTTCGGTCTCGGTGCGATTAACGTTAACGCGTTACGTGTAGAGAAAAGAATGAAACTTGTTGCTGGAGTAGCGCGCGATTCGAGGTTAGTGAACTGTACGGTATGCGAGAACGACTTTGATTTTTAACGGTGGCGCGCGCGCACGCACACACCAGGCCCGGTCGTGGCGGCGGTGTTTCTCCAGCGGCGTCGTGTGTATTCGTCGCTGATTATTTGACCTTGATTCGTTTCGATTGAGAAGCGTGATAGCGCATGTTAATCGTACCGCGCGCCCGTACAGTTATAATTTGGTCCGGGGCCCCGATTCGTACGTTGGGAGGGAAAAAGAAAGCAGAACGCAGGGACGTATTTGAATGGTAAATAGCGCTTTACGCGGGCGTCCAGGTGGCGGCCGGAGGTTTTTGCTTTCCAGTAGGTTGCGTCTGGTCGTGTGGTTGAAGAGAAAGGTGGCGTAAGTAGGCTCGCGAAGCGTTCGTTCGGATGTGGACGTGGTGTTTTCCGGTGAATGTTGTTTGTGTAGGATTGACGTGTGTTGTCGGCGTCGTGAGGCGGCGTATTTGGGAATAACGCGCGCGTAGTGCGTGGAAATTTCTCGGTGGCGCGCGAAAGGCGTGATTCGGATGATTATACGTTGGGAAACGCAGCCCCGCACAAACGACGGGCGTAGGTGCGAATATGCGTGCCCTCGGGCTTCCTCGTGGCTTCTGGGGATGGCCGGATGAGAGCGTTGGTCGGAACGAATTTTTACGCGTCGATGGTAGCTGACGATTTCGGACCTCACACGAGCAACGACAGTAGGTGAAGTCGGAGAGGAATTTTCGTAGTCGGAGGAACGAGTGATTTCTTTAATTTCGTTTAGTCGTTTTATCGTATCGCTGGCAGCGTTTGGAATTCGACGTGGTGTCGAGATGCTATTTCGGGATAGTTGCTCCAGTGATGGGTATTTGCTTGAATTCCGGGTCTTCTAGTTGCTTTTCTCGTGAACCGAGCAGAGCTACTGGTGATTGTTTCCTGAACTAATGGTGGTTACCACTGAAGAAAAAATATGGAATTTTAAATTTGTGTGAAAACCGATGGATTTAGGAGAAAAATTTACTGAATTGTTTTTTTAGAGTGTGAAATTTTCTATAGCGCTGTTTCTCTTTCGTTTAATCGACGGTCCTTCAGTATATTCAATAAAATGCAAAAATCCTGTCGTATGCAGACTGTATTGAAGTATGAAACTCAATAACGAGTAATTGATATCGTGAAGTGCTACAAGCAGGCTTAGTGGCTTAGATAGCATGGTGAAGTAGAGTATTACGAATAGCCTATCGCTTAATGTAGACAAGTGCTCTCAGGTCACATTCATACTTTTCAGTGAAGTTATAACCTCAATGCGAAGTTATACAACTATGAAGACTAGTAAGCTTTCTCATATAAAAACAGCTGTGTAAAATCCCTCCTCCGTCAATTAGTTACAAAAACGGCCACTGTAGCAGTGGGTTGGGCTATTTTACTAACGACGTGCATTTAAATAACACAGGGAGTCCCAATTTCTATTTCAACGGCACCATTGAATTTTTAAATTGCTATCTTATAGAAAATTTCACGCTCTCTCTAGTAATATATAGTAAAAAGCTTTTTGATCAACATTTATGACAGATATAATGATTTAAAAGTTGAAAATCGCGCTTTAGCTTTGAAAATGGGTGTTTTTTGTAATTTTACATGCACATTTCTTTAAATTGCTATTTTATAGAAAATTTTACACTTTTTCCAACGGTATGAAATAGAAATATGTTTGGGCATTATTTTTACTAGTTACGAGGATTTAAAAGGTGAAAATTATATGGTTAAAGTATAAGGGAAAATTGTTGGATGGAGGCAACTAAGGTGTCTGGACAAACTTTTCGGATCAAAATGTATCAGTTTTTCATCACCTATTCTATGATTTTAATTCTTATTATTCTGACATTTTATGAGCAAAAAAAAAGTTGCAGTGCTGGAAGAAAATTTGCCATTTAAATTACCCCCATTTTTATTTGATAAAAAACGTCAAGTAACGAACTGCAACGAAGTAAAAAAGTGTAAAAATGTAAAATTCATTTCCTCTAAATTTCAACAAAATTCATCGTTTTCATCACCGAAAAAAAATTCATCATTTCATAATTCGTTACGATTTTTGATCACGAAACCGAGCTCGGAAAATATCCCTCCTCTCCCCACCCATCTGCCCCTCAAACCAGGTAGGCTGTAATAGCTGTATTTTGTAATTCAAAAACTCGGATAAAAATCATAGAAATAACTGATAATCTCAAAAATCATGAAATTGATATTTTCGGGCTGAAAACGGGAGTTTTTTTGGGTGTGATGGGGAGGGGGGTGGAGGTTCGGTACCTCTGAGAAAAGAATTGTAAAAAATTTTTATTCAAATTGGAAGGTGATTTGATTCGTATTCGGAGCCTGAGGATATTTTAGGATTTTCATTCTCACCAATTTGAAAAACTAAAAAACCTATCGTTTGGCTGGAATGAGAAATATTTAATCTGTATTGTGTTTTATATCTCAAGAATCTTTCCTCGGTCACTTCTTCCCAAGGGAATTCTGAAACTCTGTAAGATTGTAAAATCGAGAAAAATGTATTTGAAACACCTGAGTAATATCAGTGAAGGATGAACGCGAAAAATACGTTTCCACTTTGGAACGCTCGTGGCTCACAAATGTTTCCATTCTGAAGGTTCTCGTTCTTGGAACTTTCAAGTATTTTTTAACTTCTTCGTTCTCGTTCTTTATTTTTTTATTTTAATTTATCTCGTAGTTGGTAATGTGATAATTCATTTGCGAAAATTGAAGAATTGAATAAAGGCAAATTTTAATATGTTATCGAAAAATTGAGGAAATCGCTGCTATATACAGACTGTTTAAATGGGGGGGGGGGGGGGAATGAATATGAAGAAGGAAAGTAATAGTCGAAAGACATCTAAATGTATGATAATTGGGAATAAAATTAGGAGGACAGAATTTGAAAAGAACGTTGGAAAATATAGTTTGTTCTCGTTTTCGTTCATTCGAAATTGTGCTCGTCTGGTTAGTTCTTCGTCTGTGTATGGATTCCTAATCTCTCGAATATTTTTTGGTGAATATATTTCTGTATGATTAACGTATAACTATATTATAGTCTATTTGATTTTTTTTTTTTTACTAAAAAAAAGCGTTTGTTAGGAATGAGGGTAACGAGTAAAATGGCCTGAGTAGCGTTCCTTGTGCTCACAAAAGGTTTCAAGGAGAGTATTTGATATTCATAGTGTCGTCAAAATGTTTTCCCATTTTAATATGTTGTGTTTTTGCAATGTACATATCAGTATGATGTTTAAATTTGATTTCAACTAATTGAAGAGATCGATTAGATTTTAAAACTCTCCAGCTTAAAATTGTGATGTACTATTGATATTAAAATGCTTATATTGTATTGCTAAAGAATGTGATAAGAATTTTGCTGTGTTCATTCTCTAGAAAGTTCTTGAAAAACTTCGCGTTTACAGCTTTTTCGTTTTGTTCTTGTTCGTTCTTCAATCACTGCGAAAGTCACATGTGAACATAAGGCTCGCAGTATCTCTTTGAATTGTATTACGAATGATCATGGAGTGGTACCTTGAAATTCTGTTGTTAGATAGAAAATTTTGTAAAAATGAAAAATTGATGTGTTTTGTGTATGCTTTTGTATTGTTAGGTCGTAAGGGTAACAAGATAGATATTTCATTATATTACGAAGAATATTTCGGTGACCCACACTGTCTTGTTATTTGGAAGTGTTTGTTGTGTGATTCATATTTTAGGGTCAGAATATTTTGTTAAGGTTTCTCTAAATATTGATAATCTATTTGAAAGCTAGTGTAGTTAAGCATGTATCATTCGATTCATGTAAGTGAACGCATAATATTAGAAGAGGTATTGTATGCGAGGCATTTATTCATTACCAATCAGCGCAAAAATGTGTAACTTCGGTAAATTATTTCAATTTTTTGAAACCAAAAATATTAATGTAATTTGGAAAAGCGACTATTATGCATTTTAATGAATATAATAATCAATGTGTGAATTTCATCATCATTTGGAAGGCTGTAAGCGTCATTAATTTGATAGAAATTGGAGAGTTGCAAATTTTTGCGTTTGTCGTAATGTCCCACCTGGTGAAGTACTCTCAATAATTGCTCCGCTTTTTGATTGGTCGTACGTCACGCGTGTAATGACCAATCGTGAGGCTTGAATGTGATCAAATGTAGGATATTTCGTATTTCACTTCTCACTTCTATCTTCCTAAATTATCGTTGAGTTTTCGTCGAATATGGATTGTGACTTAAAGTCGTTCGTGGTTCGAATCATCGGATAATTCGTGTTTTCGATTTACCAATCGAAGCTCCGGAATTTTTTATTCGACGAATGAAAAGTAGGTAAATGATTTTCGGATGTCACATGTTTTATATTTGCTTACACAACCAGTCCGTTTTTTGCTTCGAAATGCGTTAACAGTCGAAGGATCGAAATATTTAAATAAATACCTCGATTTTCTACGTTTTTATCGTTCAAAAAATAATAATGACTCGAATTGCCCCACATTTAAATTCGTAATAAAAAATTTTATAATTTTTTTTTTTTTGTAAAAATATGCTTACCTTTTTAAAGCGAAAAAATTCCGTCGTTTTCTCTACTGTAGCGTAGCTCAAAATATGGAACAAATTGTTCGTTCTAGCCTTCTAAGCGATACCTGAGGTAATCGAGGCGTGTTAATTACACGAACTAGGTGTAGGGTGTAGCCACGCGGCGACGGTGTACGAATTGAACCGATATGCTGGAATTCGTTTAATTTTCTCTCTCTCGATTCGAATGTATTAGTGGCACTGGCGAAAGAACGCGAATTGTAATTACGCGACGAAATTTAAAACCGGTGAGAGAAAATGGAACGTCGAGGCGAATATTTATTCCGATTTCGTCGAGCGGAATTTTTTAGCGAATGAGAATTCGGACGGTGAAAATTAAATTAAGGGAAAAGGATTTTCGTAATTTTCTATCCTGTTCGAATGAACAGAAAGTGTTTTTTTCGTTGGAATGAGCCGAGTGAAGAGGGGTGTTTGCGTTTTCACGCCATTTCGAAGATTTTGTTCGGGCGTTTCGGGGATTAATTTCTCGACGATTTTTTATGCCGTTGATGCTGAGTGTGTGATGGAAAATTCGAATGTGCTTTGAGGTTATCATGAAGTTAATTAATGACTCGAATTCTTCATTTTTTAGTAAATTTAAACCAAAGTAGTAGTTCGTAACCCTGGAACGATGTTAGGTATCTCAACAATTCGTTATTCTTAAGCTGAATTTTATGCCATTAAAAAATTCGTCGTAGATAAATCCCGTTAATTCTTTCAGCTCGTTTTTTCTACGCATAAAGATTCCAGGATCCGCAAGGACACCTTTTGCAAAGTATAGTATTCGAATTCTTCCCCTCCCCCTCTTCATCAAACATTCATAGCAGAATTTTCTCTCACATTAATATTAAAGGCAAGAGCTTATAATGCCTTCTGCGAAACTAATCCTTATGTTTACATACAAAAATTGACATTTTTACATTTAAAGAGAAAACGTTGCCTAGTGTTTCAAATTCAACCAACTTTTTCGTGAAATCGAATTGTGATTGCATCAGAGTTCGCTTATCATTCATTTTAATAATCATTTATTAGCTAAAAAAGAAAAGGATTTCGTGCTTCCTTGAATTATTGCACTTTTTTTGAACCGAAAAACATATGGTACCACGCTCTTATCTCCGTAATTATTGGTAATAAATATGACAACATAGCGCTTATCACGAAAGTTCATTTTCTCGCATGGCGTATAGCAAACTTACGGTCAAAGAGCCTTTCTATTCATCAACATTCCTATTCCTCCCTGAGAGCATCGTTAAAATGAAACATAGCTCTCTCTGGTGATGTGAATGGCAAACTATTCAGCCTATAAATTCACCTCGTTTGATTCTCCCCTACAATGAGCTTCCATTTTTTTTTTTTTTTTTTTTCTGATAAGGAGTGTATTGGGACCTTATTCTCTACCCGCCTCCTCCATGATTTATTTTGAACTTATGCAATTTCTCTCGATGTTTTTACTTATTTATTCGTCGAATTTGCGTCTCTTCTCACTTCAGTATTAAAAAAGTAATTTAGCGAATCTTAGGACAAAGCGAGCCTTTCCATTTGTCGACATTTCAGTTCCTGCTTCAGACCAAGAGCATTACTGAAATTAAACTCCCACAAGAGAATGCCGTTTTATTCTGTCCTCCGAATAAGCTTATACGATATTTTTTTCCATGTTGAATGTATAGGGGCCTTTTCCTTCCCCCCCCTCCCCTTGAAAAAACTTTACTTTTCTCAAGATTAATGAAGTTAAATAAAAAGAATCTTTCTTCTTGAATGTTGTTATCGAAAACTAAACTTTATTTCATATCATTTTTTATAACTTGAAGAGTACAGAACAGTGACCTGGCCACGTAGCCAAATATTATTAGATACATTGAGAAAAATCGCGAGGTGATTAAAATCGTGGTAGTTCGCGACACCCACTCCTCTTCCTCCTATTTCATTAAAGTTATTCTATTTCATTAAAGTTATTTTGCATCGAATTGTGTCAGCATTATTCTACTCTATACCTTTTTTTTTTAACTCGAAGTTTTCTAAAAAAAAAAAAAAAAAAGTAGTCACTCTAATTCACTGTTTTTTCTCATTATATCTTTTATCATTTTTCAATTCTTAAGGTATGTTTTAAATACTTGGGTAAGTCAGTGACGAGATTTTTTGTGGTGGGACCGGGGGAGGGGGGTCATGGCATACTGTGGCCTTCCTTTAATTACGCCAGTGAATTCAATGAATGAATTATTGTTGTCCATATGTTGATATACGTTGCCTTGGTTTGACTTACAACGAAATTAATTCTTTGAAATCATTTTTCAAACAAATAGGCTTATCTTTTGGCAGTAATTCTCATATAATGTTGAGAATCAGTTCTGTTAAAAACGTTAAAAATTTATTTCAATGTATCATTGACGTCAAAAGTAAGTCGAACTTCAATGAATAATTTGGGAAAAAAAGGAACCAATTAAAAAACAAAAATTATTCGCGAAAGTTCGAAGTCTAATGTGAAAAGAAAAATGTTTCTCGAGAATATTAAAGAACTTCTTGCAGTCTAAAAAGATTATTGGATTGAAAAATTTTTTTAATTGTTTCGAGTTGAAGCTGATGATTGTGTGAAATGCTGTAGCGAGCGTGAATACGACTCAATTCACGTTTTTTGAGTACTAAAAAATGAATACTTGTAGTTGTTTTTCTTTTTCGTGCATCATGTTATACGAAATATTGCAATAAATTTTTCCGCTCCGACGTGTAAAACTAAAACGAAATTCAATTTCTGTGTTACAGACGGCGTGGTAAACATTATCGAGACGAAAAAACCGAAAAGCGAAAAATTCTCCGAATTGGATTGCGCGAGAACGTAGTAAACAAGTTATGCGAACTGGCGAGAGAAGAATTCCCTCATCGGATTTGTAACGCGAAACTACGTAACGAAAGTAAGCATTAGGAACACCTTGTAAAAGGTTTTTTCGACTCGGCTTTTTTTAAGACCAGCGACACGCTGGGTCGTAGTCGAGGCAGTATGCAATAGGAGCTGAAGTCATTAATCTTTCAACTTCGGAAAAAGACGTACAGGGGTGTAATTCTGATAATGGTTGAAAAGCGAGCACTTGGCGTTGCTCCGAACTCGTGGTCTTGCTGCGGATATTTTGAGAGATTTTGTCGTCGTAGTGGTTGGTGAATAGGTGTCCCAGCTTACGAACTCGTGTTTAAGGTTCTGCGATTCCAGATTCTGTATGTTGAAATGAGGTCATCGTGGTGGAAGTCCCAAATAACTTGGCAATTTCATTGGGCTAGGTAGTTGGCAGTTGATGTAAGACTGTACTTACCCTTTATTTTTTTGGCGAGTCACGTGGTCTGTGGTAATTCCCTGTGTGGGATTTTGATAACGACTTATTAATAAGGACCCCGATCGTTGCAAAAAGGGCTTCAGACTAATTGCATGCGACTTCAAAGGCTCTTCCGATGAATACGCTATTTGACCGCCTTTCCAGTTTTTTCAAGACCACTGACTACAACTCATAATGTATGTAGCTCATAGACGCGTGTGACATCTAACATATGTTAGGTGACCTTTGATGTTGAACGAATTCAAGTATAAGGCGATGACGAGCGTCTCCGTGTTCTCTTACGCGCTTGTGTATTCGTTTAAGCACTCGCATTATGCGTATAAGGTACAAACGAATAATTCGATGTACATATACGCGGTTACGTACGCGAAAGATGAAATTTCTTCGTTATCTCTAAAAGCGCTATCACGTGTAAGAGTAATGCTGGCGATGTTTTTCTCGTTTTCTTTTTTTTTTATAGGGCGATCGTTGTGCGCGAACGCCAAGGGGAATTTCGAACGCGTCGAGTCATAGTTTAAAATATCGATGAACGTTGGCCCGATAATTCGCGCTAATCTGTATCTGGCCGCGACCAGGCGACGCGGTGGGTTCTATTTGTGACCTTTGACGAAAAACCCCGGCGATCTCGATAAAGACGGAGATATGGGTCCGGATGTTGTTAATTAGAATTTCTCTCTTTTCGGCATCGATATGTGGTGCTGGTTCCGAGAAATGTTGATTGTGGAATACGGTTTTTTTTTGTGTAAGTAATTAGTGATTGAAAGGGAGGGCTTTTCAAGTGGCTCAAATGGTTTATAATGTTTTCGGTTCGATTATGTAAAGGGAAAAACATTATCTTGAAAATTGAGCGTCACAGTTCTGATATTTTACGAGATGACTCGATACCCTTTTTAACACCTCCCCTCCGCGTGCGCATCTCTTTGGTTATATACGTTTCATACGAGGTATGCGAGGAAAGTGATGGAATTTCGATGGAATATATATGGTCGAAAAGGTCTGTAGTTGGTGAAAATGAAGTAAAAATCGTAACTCTACGAGAATCGACGCAGTATTTGGGAGAAAAGGATCCTTGACCTATTTTTCTTTTTTATATGTTTCAGCTCAGTGTTATTGTTACTCATTCGACCTAAATTCAACAATATCGATGAGATAATAGCTTCAATTTTTCGACCACAGATATCGTATTCAATAAATCGGTGAAAGGAGGCGAATAGTTTACGATTTCGAAGCGAATGAAAAAGCATGTCGAAGGGTGTAAATTTTATTTCAGTCTTCTTTCCAGGCGGCAAGGAAGTACGAGCTATTTTTAGTATAGCGGAATTGTTCAAGGACTCGTGACTAGAGGGGAATGAGAATCGAATTTATCAGACGATATTTCACGTTGGTTTTTTTAATGAAGGATCAAATCCGAATTTTCTCTTTACTAAAAGCAGAGTGGTTTGTCGATGTAATTTTTTTTTTTCAATCAATCAAGTATGAAACCAAAATTTTCTCTTTACTGAAAAAACAATATGGCTAGAAGAAAATTATGCGATATTAAAATTTTTTTCATATCAGTCAAGATAAAAATCTATAATTTTCGTTATCTAACTATGTAGTGAGGTAGGTTGGTTTTTTTTTTTTTGAAATTCTATATTTTTCTAGTGAAAAAGCAATACCAGTTAGATGAAAATAATTTATATTATTTAGAAACTTTTGCTGAGTTTTTAATTGGAAAGAATGGCTATTACATCCTACCGTGACAAGGGGAGTTTTTCTCATCAATCAAGAACCTAACCCAGTATGTTGAATTGTCTAAAATGTGTCAATTTTTTTTAGTCGATTTTTTTTTTTTTTAAATTTTTTCATTTCTGAAAAAGCAATATGCGAGACGAAAAATTTCATGTTAAATTTTTTTTCTGTCAAAGCAAATCCATTGTGTGTAATGGAGAGGGGTGGGTGGTATGTCAAATTTTCTTTTTTTTATTCGAATTTTCTCATTACTGAAGAAACAATTAGCTAGGCAAAAATTATTTGATATCTGATTTTTTTCCTTCGCTCAAATCAAATCTAAATAATAGAGCCGGCTGAGGTTCCTGTTGTTGGTGGTGTTGTTTTTTAAATTCGAATTTTCTCATCATTGAAGGAAAACGATTAACGAGACAAAAATTATTTGACATGTATATATATATATTTTTTTTTATCATCATATCAAATGGTGTCTGTCTAATAGAGAAGATTGGATTTTTGTTGTTGTTGTTGTTTTGAAGAGTGAAAAAGGTGAGAGAAAAGTGATGGCCGAATGACACTCAAAAAACGTAAGAAAGTGTGAGTGACCAGAGAGATGGGGCTTTTCCTCAAAATGGAACTCAAAAGTTTTTAAAATTTTGAAAAAATTGATTTTCAGACTTTTTGCGCTCAAAACTTACATTTTGTCGTCTAAAGACAGAGAAAATGTTTAGGGATGATTTTCCAAAAATTTAGAAATCTTGATTGGGGAGGGGGGTGAGGAGAAGGAGATTTTTTGTGATGAGCCAGTAACTTTCGTGTGTTTCCAATGAATGGATGATGAATATGTATCGATTTTTCCTCTTCATTTTAATTTCCAAAGAAACCCCTTTCAGTGCTTTCAGGTAATGAAAACTGGAATGAAGTTATGATTTACTTTCTTATCAAATAGTTGAAATCGTTTTTTTTTTTTTTTTTTTTTTTTTTTTTAATTTAATTTAATGAAAATTTTTTTTTGGTGGGTACCATCTTAGATAAATATTTGAAGAAGTTTTGATATTAAATATTTTCATTATAAATTAAATTTATTCGAAATGGAACAGTTTTTATTTTTAATGATAATATTCATAATAATAATTAATTCTAAAATTTAATTTAAACTTAAGATGATAATTAAATTAATTTAATTATTAGTGATTCTAAAAGTGTTTTTGAAAAATGATGAAAAAAATAATAATGAAATTGGTTTTTTTTTTTTTTTGAAAATATTACATACCTAGGGACGTAACGAGAAAATGAAATTTCGTTTTCGAATTTAAATATTATCCTATCGAAGCCCTACCTAGACGTAATCGCGTATTGCGTAATTTGCCAGTTTTTATTCGCTCGAATAGAGTCTCAGTCGTCGACGTTATTACGCAGAGCTCGCGTGCTCCGTTAAGGTGACTTTTCGACTGAGGCGAGCTGTCGTCGCGGCGTTGATATTGTAATTGATCCGAAAATAAACCAGTGACTGGGCTTTTTCGTTTAAAAGCATAATTCGCCGAATGAAACGGTAAGACGGTGACTCATCTCATTCATGTTTCTGGCGCG
This sequence comes from Phenacoccus solenopsis, assembly GCA_009761765.1. Taxonomy (NCBI): domain Eukaryota; kingdom Metazoa; phylum Arthropoda; class Insecta; order Hemiptera; family Pseudococcidae; genus Phenacoccus; species Phenacoccus solenopsis. The sequence goes on along the minus strand of CM019755.1, from coordinate 26,504,507 downwards.
GAATAATAGGTCTTACGTTCGCCATTCGAAACAATTTGAATACGGTTTCGGCATAAATTTCATGAATCACGTCGGTGTACATTGAAGGAGAGCAGGGCACGAGTACCAAAACGACCGCGGTGACGTGTTCGAAGGTATTTTTTCGCTGTAAAAATTGCCATCTGAGAGGGTACACGGTGGTTGGTATGAATTAAATGATTCGAGGAATTACCTGTATGACGATGAAATGGAAGCCACTGATGTGCGATGAACGGGTGTGCTCGTTGGGTTTTTTTTTAATTTAAAATTTTTTTCTGGTTTGACTTTTGAATGGGTGTGGTTGAGTTTGTATGAGCTCACGTGTTCGGTTTTCATTGTTATTTGAATCGGAGGAATGGTATTTGAGGATTTCTTCGAATCGATGTGCTGATCTGGATTGTACAAGGTGGGGATGCTTTGGGAGGTGGTTAGACGAAGAAATTTTTTCTCGTTATGTGAAAGGAAGATGCTGCAGGAGGTAATGTAACCTTTATATTACGAGCCCATGTATTACCAACATAACGAGTAGAATATTGGAAGAGTGAATTTATAAAAGGGAACTCAGGGAATTCCTGATTGCAGGTGCGTTTTACACGGTGCAATAGTGTCTCACAGTATGATTGCGCTTTTTATTCATGATTTTATTTTTGAACTGTAAATGTTCATTTTTATTTTTTTTTAAATCATTAAATAATGTTTCATTGTTACAACGTTGTAATACCTCCATAGAATACCCTGTAAATAAATTATAAAAAAAAAAAATGAAAATGAAAAAAAAAGGAGATAGGAATTTCACTTCATCGATTGGTCGTTTAGTATACCTACTTAGGTAGTGGAAAAAAATACTAGTGGTGGCGAAAATTACGCTTCGAAGATTTCCTCCCTTCGTTCTTCCGTCTACAATGGTTTTCGATCATTTTTCACGCTTCGCGCATTTTTTTCCTTGTATTTTTTTTCTCTATATCGAATTTCTTTTATACGGTTATTTGTCGGTACCACGTGAAAAAGAGGGATAGTGCGGATCGATAAGGCTTATTATTGAGAAAGGACAACCGAGTGTTGTTAATTTTCGCAGACAGCCGCATTCGAGTATTTTACGCTCGAAGAAAGCATTAGTTACTCGATTGTGTATTCGTTGGGTTCTTTAAATTACGATATACGAGTGGCACGCGAGTACGTAGTACGTAGCTACTAGCGGGTATTTTCGTAGTATTTCTTTCGCTTATAATTTACGATCGAAGGTAATGAACTGCGATAGTGCGTGGTTACAGTTGCTATTCGTTGTGCTCGAATTTCGTGCCTACGCTTGTGTTTTTAAAATGTATACGAAAACGTGAAATCGAGAGAGGAAAAAAAAGGCCGCTTCGAGGGTTTTAATTTGTTAAAGTACGCGCGGTAATTTATTAGAAGCGTTATATGATGGAACGTACGCGAGCTCGTGGTGATAAAATACTCGACTGCGTTGCAGCGAGCATATTTCTGTAATCAATTCAGATTGATCTGATTTCGCGTGCAATACAAAAGAAGATTAATCGGTATTAAAAAGCGGCTGTGTAATTAATTAGGCACCCCCTCTTTTCCTTCGGTTGCTCCGTCGTTCGATTTCACGTATTATTGCGTTTTCTCGCCTACCTTTGGGTTGGCGAAATTGTCGTAATGTTGCGAATTCGATCGAATATTATTTTATGACGTCATGTTTACGTCATACGATTTTTAGAAACCGTCGTACGGACGTAATAGAGTCGTGAATTATGAACAAACATGCTCCGTGGTACCGTTATATCGCGCCTCGTAGGGTTTGTTTATTTTATCTGACGTTCTGGTGACGCAATCGCGTTTGTTGAATTAATGGTTTCGAATTTCGGTGGAAGTTGGAATCTGTGACGATGTGGTTTTGGCCTTTTGAAATCGACTGGATCTTTGTGGTTGTGTTCCATCTGGGTTTATTATGGGAGTTTTTTTTCTCCCCTTTGAAAATATTTTTCCCCTGAATCGTGGCTTTTAGATATTACGATGGCAACAAATGTTTTATTTAATTGTGTAAAATATTTTTTCGTTTTGTAATTTAAAATTGACCGTGTTTTTTGCGTAAATGACGAAATCACCAACATTTAATTATTTGGTCATTTTTGTAACTTCGTTATTATTTTTTTCTCGGTAAATTCGAAGTTCATGGATTACCAATGTAAATAAAAGAAAATCACAAGACAATGTAATGTTTGGTAATTACGGTAAATTTCGTATCCTCAGTTATTATTATTCAAAGAAAAATAAAAAGAGTCATAATAAATTAAAATACGAAATTTAACATTATTCACAAAAAAAAAAATGAAAGTGTGTGATTTCATCATTTAAATTAACAATAAAAAAATTGATAGTCGACATAATTATGAAATTTTCTATAATTAACCAAATATAATAATTTTAGTAATTCCATCATTTTTTTTTAATCATAACGCGATGAATTTTGCATTAAAAAAAAAGAAAAAAAAAGAAAACGAATTTAAAATTAATAGTATCGTGGATATTAGAAATATAGTACATTACGTAATTTTATTCTATTGATTATTACTTCATCTTTTTCTGTAAACAATAAAATATTATCATCAATATAAATGATAAAATCGTAGAAATTTATTCTTTTTGGTAAATTACGGTAAATTTCGTATTTTAATTTATTATGATTATTCTTCCTTCGAATTCAAAATCGATAACATCACGACTATGAATGATGAAATCATCAGAATTCAAGTAACCGGTAAATTACCGTAAATTTTGTAATTTTATTACGTTTTTATTCATTTCTGCGAATTTGACGTTAATAATAATTATCATGATTCATGAGTGCGAATAATGGTGAAATTACAAGAATTAAAATATTCGATAAGTTACGATAAATTTGATGATTTCATTGATCGTTATTTTTCGTTTTTACGTTGATTCGAAATAATAAATTTGTAAATATCTGCGATGAAATCACGAAAATTAAAAAAAACTTTAGTCGAATTTTTTCTACATTTTCTCCAATCCTTATAATTATCATTTCCTATAGAATGAAAAAAAAATCGAGTATTTGAATCTTCAGTTCTTCTTATCGACTCCGAATCAGGTTTCAAGAGAATTATTGTCTTGAAACGATTTCAATTTCACTGCTTCCGCGGTTTCCGGTGGCAGTTTGAGGAAAAAACGCGTATGTGCCAGGTGTTCGGAAACCGAACATCTTGTGTGTCGTTTCGAGGTGCCGGAATGCGAGTTCACCCTTTACGAATGGCGCTAATGATACAATACTTTTTGTCTTTTAGGATATATTTCTGTAATTAAATGGATAATTAATACAATTACGAATTTAAGCCATTATTTACGTCGAAATATTTATTAATGGATCTAAAAAAGTTTATTGTGTTTTTTAACGAAGAAAATATCTCTCATTGGATCCATCGGCATCGGTGTAATTACTTTTTTGTTGTGGTAGGGAGTTGGACCATAGTAATGATAATTATCGAGCTATTTAATTTTTTTTTTCTTCGCTTTTTAAGTCTGTTTTTCGTTTTTCGGACATTATTCACTTTTTGGACTTTTTTTGGAATTTTTGAAATTTTTAAAAATATTTTCCATTTTTTTTTCAATCATTATTTACCGGTCATATTTTTCAAATTGATTGAAGTTTTGAAAATTCTTTGTTTTAGTTGAATTTTTTTATTCAGCTGTTATGTTTATGATGATACTGGGTATCGCAATAGTACATATTTCATTACACATAAATCTGTGTACGTAGTGTATGAAACTGCAATATATCGTATATACGTGTATTAATGACGGACCAAAAAGGGGTGAAGATATGTGTAGAAAAGATTGAAAATGTGGGAATACTATCTTTACAAAAATGCATCCACCCTTTCTTTAGTTTTTCATTTGGACGAAAATGAGGATCTGGAGGCTAGGGGGGTAAGGAAGGGGTGGGGATTGAAATCAACGAAGTATCGTCTTTTGGTGCAAGATCTATCCAACGAGCCAAACCACATCAAAATTGGTTGAGAGAGATGGAGTGTAGCCATGTTTCAAAATTTGTGAAAGCTCACGGCAAATTTTGATGCTATGCCTGTTGTTAAATCAAAAAAAATTCAAATAATAGCTGAAAGAATTTAATCAGCTGTGGGTTTGTGATTAATGTGTGAAGTGAGACTCAAGTGTTGGGTTTAGTTACGATATCAATTATACAATATTATACTTAATTTAAAAAAATCCAAAGTTTCCCGAGTATTGAGTGGGAGATGTGAAATTGAGATATTTTAATAATTATTTTTTTACAAAAAGTATGAGGTCAGGATGCTGGAAATATGCAACGAAAAATTCAGCTCTAGTAACGTGGCATGGGTGCTTAGTGTTTGCACCTTTTTTTTTTTTTCATTTTTGTTCGTTGAAGCAGAAAATGTGTGGTCTTCGATGCTTTTTTTTAAGACACCTGAAGTCTCAGTACAACTTGTTCCTTTCGCCTCCCCACCATCCACCCCCTTCCACCCACCATTTTAATACCTCAACCTTAGACATTTCGTAAATAATTTTTAATTTTTTTTATTCGCCTTTGTTCGAAAATGCAGTAATGTAGAATTATTCTAATTTTTTAATCGACAGTTATTAATTTATATATTGTTGTTGTTTTACAGATTATTGATACTGGAATGAAGTCGAAAACGAAAAGGCACGAAGATCTCGCGTCGTAAAAATTTCGCTCATTTCGAGATACGAAGGCGCATCATCGGAATGCCAACTCTCCGCTACATGCGATCAAAGGAGCTGACGATTTGATACACGCCACGAAGGTAGAACTTACCGGTTTATTGGTGGTTTAAATTCGTGCACATTCTTGGCGTATTCAATTTGGCTTCGCATACTACACCGAATACTGTGGTCGAATAGGTATACGCGGCGTAGATAAGCGCTGAGCAGTCGAATAGCGTACATTCATGGGCGTCGTGTATGTATTAAAATATCGATACGTTCGTACTTCGACCGTATTACAGCGATAAACGATATAACGAGGAATTTTACGATACGTTAATTAGAAAAAAGAATGGCTGTTCGTTCATCTCTGGCGTAGCTTACGGTCCACCTGGAGCCGTAAGGAGTGATATAAAAAAAAAATGGTTTCTTATCGTCGAAGCAATGTTACGAGTCGAGAGCACCGTCGAGTACGTATAATTATAAATATGATCGGAGTATTATTGTGGACGCGTGTGCGTGCGCCTGGGCTCGATGTATGTGCGTGTAAAGTACACGGTACTTAGAGCAGATAATATGGATCGGGAGCGAGCTGAAAGAGGATATAGTCGTTGATAAAAGAACCGGAAAAATGTAACTACAAAACGTTTTCTCCGCGCCATGATTTATGAATGGATGCGACCGAGTCCATTCATATGGTAATAGTTTACGTTGTTGCGATGCTGCGGCATCGCTGCGTGCTCTCTCTCGGTATCCTTTTGTATCGATGAATGACTTATCGCGGTTTTTTTCTGTGGATGTGCGCGTACGTACCGAGTTTCACGTTTTTCGAACGGGCTTGAGCTCGATTTTGCCTGTATTTTGATGGGTTTTTTTCTTCGTGTTCTTGGAATAGGAAAATATGGAAAATCGGCGGTGGTCGGCGGATCCGGAGTTTTATACGGTTGGCCGTAGCTTGAGAAAGTTTTCGTTCCCACGTATGCTGGTAGCAGCGAGGAAGCAGGATGTCGATTCCGGGGCATACATGTGTTACACGATACGCTGGAATCAGAATATTATGTCGACGGTGTCGTGTTTTTTTTTCATAGCATTTTTTCACGTGATTAACGAAATGGTGGTAGTACTCGCGAAGTGAATTCGCTTTAAGGCGACACCTGCCTTCGTGGAATTCAACAGCCAGCGAAACGGAAATCGCCATCGAAGGGAAAAGTGCAGTTGGGATAGGTCGGTCACCTTTGCGAAAGCGAGTATTTTTAGTGAAGCGAATATCAGCGAATCGTGGTTACCCGGCGACATCTATATGCGCGAAATAGTCGATAGAGTAGAGAATTTTTCAGCGTGTGGTGTAACATTGTATAACCGTTCATGCATGATCGGGTCAACGACCCGGTAATAGGCTTCGACGAAGGTTTTACGCGTTACGCGAGCTTGAGAAAAATCGCTACGTTAGTAATGACGCGTACACTCGGGTACGCCGTGCTGTCGCCGCCTCGTCCCTCTCGGACGCGAAATTTTAACTGTTCGAGAGGCGCTGCTAGGGTTCGATGATGATTCGGGTTCCTTTTTTTCGTCGTATGTACGCGACATCGACATCGATAACGATGCGAATCGACAGTATCACCGGAGTAATCTGATCGTTTGTGAGTTATTCGGTGGTAATTAAATTATTTTTTTATGACCCGTTGCGTCTAATTCGTATTCGATGCGTTCTCTTGGGAATTTTGCGGTGTATAGTGGTGAAATTTTCGCGGTCAGAAATTTACCGAATTTTCATTCTCGAATGCTGTGTATAAGCTTATATATTCAAAATTGTCGAAATTATCTCATTTCTTATCTATTTTAGAAATTGAGAAGAACATATCTTCTTGGTTCGATAAAATGAAGGAAATTCTTCAAAATTCAACTTCATGTAATATGGAACTTGAAACCGAATTTCTTGGTATACACTTGAAATTATAAGACACTTTTTTACATTCATTTTTCACGAATTTAAAAAATTATTCGCTTCGAATCAATGTGGTGGATTTCTTCATTTTCTTTCATAGTATTGTACTTCATTAGACATGATTCGAGTTCGTGCCATCTGAGTACAACAGTCGATCTCTATCTCTGGTGGAATTTTCGTAGAACTATAAATGGAGGGGAACGTATGATCATAGGTGGAATGAATTCGTAATTTTTCGCTCATAAATTGCGATTGCTTCGAGATAAAGATATTGTTTCCTCTAATTTTTTTGTATTTCGCGATTAGTTGCTTTTGTAAGAAAGAAATAAAGATTTAAAATTTAAAATTTATGAAAGTTGTAGAACTGGAAGTGTGATAATTTTTAAATAGAATTGAAGATTATATGATATTGCGGTGGAAAGGACGTACTTCAAGTGTAGGCAAAAAATTGAATATCTAAAGTATTGAAAATTGAAGGAGGTAGGAGGTATCCTTTCTACACCTCTTTCCTCCCTCCCTTCACGCTTTTGAATTCTTTTGGTTTTAATTTAATGCGAATTTGTAAATTACTGGAATATTACTCATTTCTTTTGCATATATATATATTTTAAAACAATACCATAGTAAAAATAAGAAATGAGAATTTTATTATCTAGTGTAAAATGTAATTACGTTTTTAATCAGTTTTTACCCCCCCCCCCCTTGAACATTATGAAACAAGTTGCCTCAATACACACCGGATGCTGTCAGTTCTCAATTTTCTCTCCCACACCGTCGCCAAGTCTGTTGACTTCATACACATGTATTGTCACAGTCACGGGAAAGTAAAGCAAATTTTTAAACATGAGAATAAAAATACAAATCATGCTGGAGTTTTGATTGGATATAATCTGATGTTGTTGATAATACTCGTATTATCTTCATCCAATACTCCATCATCCATTCAGAAATCTAGTAATGACACGCATGCGCAGTCCATAGTGAATAATACTCCATACTTATCTATAAAACCAATGGCTTAATTATGGAAACGCATGGTTTCTATCTTTGACTATGTAAATATATAGTCAAAGGTTTATATAAGGTAAACATCTGTTCGTTATTTTACACCTCCTCCCCCACCCCCACTTCTCGAAAAAAGTTTCCATCGTTACTAGATTCTTGGAAAAATTCAGTTTTTTAACTTTCAACTGAGATATCGTCTTTGCTTTCTAATGTTGAAAATCCAGATCAAGAAACGAATGAGAACGAAACATTTGCTTCTTTTTGAGGAACGGATCGAAGCATGAAAAGGTGAATTGAAATGATGAAAGAACCGAGAACATGAAGAAAATGACCGTACATATTTAAAAAACAAAAAAGCTGAACTTAAAACAGAAAGAACATGAAAACTAGCGCGTTTCTTCTTCCAAAAATTTATTCGTAATATTAAAAATATGTAAATTTCATGTCTGTAATTTGAATTTTCTTCGATTTTTCACTTCTCAAGCTCATTCTGCCTGCTTAATGTGAGATTTGACCGAAGAAAAAACGAAAGAGCAAAAAATCAAAAATATTCTATTCTTTTCCGAGTGAAAACTGAAAAATGACAACGAACTAGAAAGAACGAAAACATAAACTTGAGTTAAGGTACTCGAACGGGAATGAATGAAGATTTGATTTTTCTCTCAATATCGTATTCTTGGAAACGTGATTCCAATTCATTTTATCATCCATTTTGCCCATTGCTAAACTCTGCTAGAGAAGACAATCATGAGAAGTGACGAAGTGAAGAGTAGTTTTGAAAAAAAAAAAAAAGAAAAGAAAGAAAATATCGAGGCATTTCTAATATCACGGTTGCCCAAGTATGTTTACCATCACCCGAGACCTGACCTATCCTCAAGTTATGTTATCATATGAAAAATACCAAAATAATATTATCTCTTCGGCATTTATTAATTATTTTTCTTACTCTCTTCAGTTTGACATTTCCTTATATCGAGAAATTAGTATAAATGCGAATTGACCAACATTGAACTTCATAGTAAGAAGAGATTTCCAACTTAAAGTTACACTCACAAAATTAATATTCCATCGTGAAAATTATCGGTGAAGTAATACGAACTTCAGCGAATACTTGTTGATAATAATCAATGGCTATTCACACTGTAACACGATTCGTGAAACAAGTAATTGAATGCTTCGTTGTATTACTCTACAATATCGCTAAAAACTATAAAAATTGAAACCGTCGTTTTAAAAATGTACGTATTTGGTATTTTCTTTCTCTTTTTTGAAATTAAAACTTTTGTTGTGTTATTCGCAGGATATCCGTTGATAGCGAACTATGAAAAAAATATACAAAAAAAAGAGCGGTAATCGGTTATCGTCGCGTGTTCGATAAATGAAAAACGAACCTCGGAAATGTGCGGGTATAATGGCGGATCGGAAGCAGTATTTTATTTCATTTGGAGTGTGATGTTACGACTCAACGATTGGAACACCTTTTGATGATCTAGAAGGAATAATATCATTTGTAGTTTTTGAGATCGAATTTTAGTCTTTTGTTGAAATTCGTTGTGTATTTTGGAGGTTTTAATTCTACAATTTGATATTATAGCTGACATCATCGACCAGTTCAGTATGTATGAGAATTATGAAGAGGCAGGAATTTGGGATTTTACACGAACCCCTTTTGTACTAAAGAGAATCGTTTTGTAATTGAAGTATGAAGATTTTGAATTATTGTACAAGCGTATTGATGTACTGAACTACTGATGTGCAATGTGTGATAATCGATACGCTTAGAGAAGCTCCGAAGTTCATTCTTATCTTTTATTACAACTAATGCGAATTTTCATTGAGAGAATGGTGCGGATAGAAATAAAGTGGGTAATATGTATTTCTTTTTTTTTTCTCTCGTATTTATGAATTGGATGATAATTAATACGATAAGGCGAGTTTTTATCGATAATGGACGGAGTTATCTGGTCGAACTTTATACCGGAAACAAGTGCGCGATCGAAGTTTATTTGTGTATGTGTGTAAATACGTACATAAACAAGGCTTTGTTGGAAAATCGTTCAGCTCGCCGCCACTGTATTATGGCGTGTTGAACCGTATAAAGGTAACGCAGATGTAATGACTTGAGTTCTTAGAAATGGCGATTTAATTGAATCGATAAATTACGTATACGTATTGATGGTATGTGTGTGCATGTATTGGTGTGTTATTTTTTGTTTTAATTAAGTCGTTATCGATGAGTGATAAATTGTCTTTTAACGGAAGCGATTTTTTTTCTCCTCTTTCGAACGCATTGATGTATTAATTTCTTCAATTTGGGATGAAATTTTCGACTGCTGGTGGTATGCGGAGGTCGGAATGCGGTTTGGGATTCATAGGGGCGTTTGGTGGGAAATACGTGAACTCGTTTACAGTACGAAGAGAATTAATTCTCTTTTCAGGTACTCGAAAGACGAGTAGTGATGTAGAACGTGGTAATTATGTGGCCAACGTGATGGAGATTTGCGCGAATGAAGTTCTATTTTTTGACGAAACAAGAGATAACAAGAACACCGATAATGTAATTGATTTTATTCGTGATAATGTTTGCCATATTCATTGTAGTTTTATTCTTTCAGGTCATGGCGTGGCGTTTATTTGTTATGGAAATGTTAGCATACTTTGACGTGTATTCCTGAGAATTTTTCGATTTTGTATTATCACACTCGGACGGTCGGAGATATCAAAGAAATATCGAGCCTACAATCGTTTAAATATCGCAATAAATATATATTATAATTTTTTTAATTGGTATTCGCTAACGCATATCCGTGTATAAAGATAATTTTATAATATCGCTGTCTAAGGGTAAATTTGTCATTGGAGAAACGTCGGTCTTTGGAGCGGAATTTCTTCCGAAAGCATTTTCTTATGCGATTATATACGTTGATTTTTCGTGACGTGGTTATTCGTCTAGTATGAGACGAATTCGCGAAAAATTCGTTTCCAAGTAGCCGCCTCGAGATTTACAAAGGTTCAGAAAATGTTCGTATAATGGTTGGCATATTTTTCAGTTGATTGGACGGCCGTAGTGGTGGCAACGACGACAACCTCTATTGTGAATGATGAATTGCGAATATAATCACGATTCCGCGAAGCATCTGAAAGATACATTAAATATGTGGGGCTTGGGAAATCTGGTTTGTTGGCGGTGTAATGAGTAACGGGCGGTAAACCAGTTTTTTGTATTTTACGAGAGACGTTTATTTATGGCGTTTATCAGCGAATACATAAATTAATTTTCTGCGTTGCTTTTGTATTTTATCAGTAGTGCATTTGATTTTGTTTTACAGTTGAACCGGTCAAGAAATTCACATTGTTCTGCATCGATTGACATTGATTCGGAACTGGTTTTCACGGTGATCTGCGGATTTATCGTATGTTCTGAGATCATTGTGAAAGCTAATTTCGTTCATACATGCTGCCGTAGCGATCCCGGATTTGTTGTGGGTATCGGGACGATGATACGAAGGCGTTATAGATCACGTCCATCGGTGTTGATGATAGAGTGGAGTTTTAAAGACGTGGAATGCGATTTACGTTGTATGGAATCTAGGAGTTATTGTATTGTTAATTACATCGATTAAATGCATTTCTCCGCGTATCTTGAATTTGTTATCGAACGAAAACACGTACTGGATAGAGCTCGTTATTGAGTTCAGATAGTATCGTTTATATTGCAGTATAAGCGAGCGGATATTCGATTAATTAATTTTGTATCAGCTATGACTCGTAAGTACTTCGAGGAATGTTGGTAAATTTGAATTTCGAATCATGAAAAATATTTGTTTCGATAAATGGACGTTTAGTAGTTGAATTCTTGAAATTTTTTCATCTCGTAATCGTGATTTGTGATTGTAACACGATGAAATATTTATGTTTATGAAGTGATAAGTTTTCATGGTGATCGTATAGATTACACTCCTTTATTGAAATTTTCATATGCTCATTTTATCGCATAAAAAGAGTATCTGATAATGTTAATTTTATGAAGAAAAATACATGTAAACAAATATTGGATTCCTAAAATTGAATAACTGCGCCAAATGAAAACGATGATTTAGAATTCTCATTTGCTCAAGTCCAGTTTTTGTTCCATAATGAAATCAAGTTAAGACTATACCTAAGTAAATAACTGGACGTTGGCTAATTTTATTTTTTGGAAAAATTATGGGATATTTAAAAGTTCCGATGATAGATTAGCATTTATTTATGATTATGAAATACATATATTACATGATATGAGAGTGTTGAAAAAATCCTGATGTAATCTGTTACTGTTGATATCAACGAAGCTAGTAGCGGAAGATTTTTGTTGTTTTTCGCAAGAAGTATGGAATAAAAGAAGTAAAAATTTTGATATTTTCTTCCTAAAACTTTGCTGAAAAGAGTTTAATTTTGTTTAAAATCGATTTTATTTGTTTTACGAAGCTGAACTTTCAACCTTCTTGGAAAATAGATGGTGGCGATTTCGAAAAGAAGTGCTACAGGTTCTTTAGCTAAGTGTTGAAAGGAAAATTAAAGAATTCATTACAATCATATTGTAGTTTTTGAGAAAACCAAGACCAACTGCACGAAGAATCTCATCTACAGTTCGAACGATTTATGTGAAAGTAAAATTGCAAAGGCCATACTAAAAGCGACTCAGACGGAACGTTTCTAGAATAATTTTATCATTACATTTTTTGATAATGTTACAAAAGCTTCACTGTTTACAACGTTGTGATTATAAATTTCATTCAGAATATTGAAAATACAAGTATTGTTAAATATTAGAAGTTGAAAGGGTTTGAGAAAGAATATGACTGAATTTGTAATACGGATATGGTATGAAAATGTAAAAAATAATGTGGATTGTCGTTTGCATGTCTTTTGCATAAATCAAGTAAATTTCCTTCATTTACTGATCATTGGAATATTTTTTGTAAATTCGAATATATTTTATAATTTATCATTATTATGATATTGATATTATCCAATCAACAAAAATTTCACTTGCTGTAATTTAAAAAAAAAACGAAATTCAAAATTTGTCCTTAGCTTCCACAAAAACTAGTACACCACCCCCGTAACCGTAATTACCAATTATGGTTATGGAAAAAGATAAAAATTCACGAAACAATCACCTAGGAATTACGATGGCATCTTAATCGCGCCATTTTTCCTTATCGTTTCATTTTCGAACATCATTATACTGAAGTGATCAAGTTTTGGTATGGAAGTTTGTTGTCTGCATGAATCATTCAGGTGTTTGTATCATTTTTTAACGCTTCGTGTTTGCATAAATTTTGTAAAGTTGTGTTATATTATGGAAGCGTGGGTATTCGAATGAAGTGTTTTTTGTATGTGCAATATTTATACATTTGTTCACTCGGCCATAAAATGAGTAAGTGTTAATTATGTAATAAGTTAATAACTTAGGAATGCCATCGTTCTTTACTGTGCTCGTATTCTTGTCTCTGCATTGTGGAGACAAATTAGTCATTTAAATTGCCGCCGAGCACATTGCGTGAACTCTATGCTTTCGCATTCCACCAGAAATTAATCAACGAAATTCCATTTTAATTATTGATGTGCAAGTGGTGCTTCTTTCGACTCGAAGATTATCATGATGAGATCACTGCTTGGTGTTTGATTCTTTTTCACAATGAAGATAGTTCTTAGTAGTTACCTAGTTAGCTAGGTACTTGGTATCTATGTAGTTAGGTACTGTGTAGACCAGTAGTTGGATTGAATACTGAAATTTCGACTCATCTTCAGAGAGTGAAGTTTCAATAATTGAACCAACTTAATGAAAATTGTTGGAAGAACTCCATTTCAACTACTGCTTGATATTTTAGATGTTCATGCGTGATGTTTGATGGAGTTTCACTAGACCAATATTCAGGTGTCTAGGATAAACCGATATATTCTTTAAAGAAGGGATATAAGTTAGGTATATTTGTTGCATTAGCCTCTATTAGCCTGAAAAACATAATTATTGAAAAGATCTTTGAATCAGGCTGAGATTTTATCCTGGTAACCACTTCGAGGGGAACTGGTCCAAATATTCTAGACTTGAGTTTTTAGGATATCCAGTATTATAATGAATAAACATCAGGTAGACTATAAAAGCTTTTCTTTTTATTGAAAACGTAGCTAAAAAAATAAACAACTAATATTTTTTATCTTTATACTTAATATTTTTAATGTTTTATTTTATTTCTCTATGCTGTGTTTCGATTGTTATTCATTTGTTTTTTCTTGTTATTTTTTAATAATTTAAAATCGTTTATTTATTTATCATGCAATATTATGAAATTGTTGTATACTAGAAGTTGAACGTCGATTAAGCTTGGACGTCTTTAAATAAATATTTTCAAATAAATGAGCTTGTTTACATTTCATGATATTTTTAATCTGCTGAGAGTCATGTTGTAAATTTGTGTCGAATATTTATTGTGGTCGTGATACTGGATTAGACCTGTACATTTTTAGCTATCCTTATTGTATAATCACTAAAACAAAATTTAGTAATACTGCGAGATAATAACATGGTGTCATGGAGTAGAACAAATTGTAGATAATAATATGCTTGAATATTTGAAGTACCACAATATTTGCCTGCAAATATAAAATATTTTACTACTGGGTGCTAATAGAAGCGAGCAGAAGAAGGTATCCATCCATAAATTTATTGCTAAATTCTGAAGATAAGGCAAACATTCGTTCAATCTTCAATAGGTTGTACCTAAATAAAATAATATGGAACGTTATTATTATCTTTAAACTTTTTTACAATTGTTCCTTACTAGATTTTTTTCAATGATTTCCATGCATTAAAAAAAAAGCCTTATTCGATTTTGAAGAAAGAATTGAATAAAAAATTCTGAAAATTATTTGTTATTGAGCGATTTTTGCCGAAAAAAATTAAAGTTGTTGGTAGAGTAAGACTTATTCGTGGAGAACATAATCACCAGAATAATTTTATTTTGAGGCAAAATTGTGATAATCTGAATACCTCTGTATGGTAAAAATCAATAAGCATATTATTATCATCTTGTTGTTAGGAGTTCAAATTAAGCCTGTTCCGTGCACGTGCTGATCTATAAATTGCACATTTATTATTAATTTTTCTAAATATGTGAATATAAAATTTCAGGCTTTTTCGAAAAAATCAAAAACCCACCTAGACTGCCTAAATTTTGTAAGAATTGCCCTGTGGGCATTTTTTCGATCTTCAGACCATAAATCTTTCATTTCATTTTAGTAAATGATTGTTTCCATTAATTTTGGAAATTTAAAATTTTCACGTTTTCTGAAGAGAGAGAGAGAGAGAGAGAAGTGTATTTGACGACTAGATACTTTCTCCTCTCCCCTCTCCTTTTTAGAAAAGAAGTAAATTCAATCAACTGCGTTAATGCTTATAATAGATAATTATTTCTTGTAATTTTTTTTCATTGCCCTAATTTTTTATTTAAAATAATAATTACATTTAATGCTTTTAAGCTACTAAAAAAATTGAATCTCAAAAAACACAATTTTTTATTACGACAAATTATGTAGTCGTTGAGGATAAAATTCAAGTAATTTGAAAATTTCCTCAAATCCTACCAATAATTATAAAAAGTGGACAAAAATGATTACGTAATATTTTTGAGAATTCACGAAACTGAAGGAGGTAAAAGCAATTATAACTTTTTTTTTTAATGCCCTGTACAGCCAGTAAGGCTGGAAGTACGTTCTTATGGATTTAAATGGATTTTAACTCCTATATTTCCTGCCCCCTCTTCCATCAACACAGACATCAGTTGAACCAACCCTCTTCTCTCTCCGATATTCTTTGCGACGATCCCTCTAAAACTAATTCTCTTATCAACTTCTTAAAACAAACTCAATTCTTCCTAAAAATTTGAAACCCCTTTTCCTTTCCGTGTCTTTGGCCTAGGTTGCAATACATGGCACGTTAAGCTAAGAAGTAAGAAGTAAGTTGTATAAAAAGATAAAAATATTAGAACTACATTTATGTTGTCCGTCATTGTAAATTATTTTTGGTGCTGCAGATTATTTTTCTCGTGTTAATTAAAAAAAAAAAACTTGGTTTAAAAATAGAATCGCTGGTAATACTCATTGTTCTCCAAAAAATATGACTGTTTTTGCCTATGTATGAAATTGAAGGAAGTCATAGTTCATCAAAAATTTTAGTTGTTTGTGTCTACTTTTCCATTTTGTAGATGGTTGAAAATATTATATAATTGTTTTTCTTCAGCTTTTGATGAACTATGGGTAGATTCCCAAAATTTTCAAATCACTCGAATTTTTTTCGCAATGATATCATCATTTTTCTCGTTGTAAAATTGAGTTTTTTGAATTTTTTTTTTGTAACCTGCTTACCCTCTTTATTTCTCATAGGTATGTCTGATATGCAGTGCAAAAAAGATACGTTTTTGATTTTTTTTTTGTTCAGTCATTAAAGTATAGTAAAAAATGGAAACAAAAAATTTCATAAGAAATTTTGCCTATCTACATAATTGAAGGCGTTGTAGTCAATCAAAATTTCCAAACTGATATAATCCATTGTAGCATAACTAGCTTTTTTGAAGGAACCATAAGGGACCAATGAAGTAGAACAACGTACTATTACATTTTTGAATTAGCGAGGAGGGAGGGGGTATAAAAGCCATATGAGATTTTAAAATTGAAATATCAAGAAATTTCATGGCATTCAAAAAAAAAATCATTAATTATTTCTTTATTAAAAAATAATCGACGTGTTTAGTGCTTAAATCTAAATACCCTACTTCCATTTTTCACCGCAGAGGGAGGTAGTATTTTTTTTGAGGTAGTCATAGCCTCGCATTCTCCTTGTAGTTACTACCCTGTAACTCCATCAATTTTAGAGGCAGACAAAAATTTTGTACGATTTTTTCGTTCTAATTTTACAGTATAGTGCGGTATAGTCTAATGACTGAACAGAAAATCAGGAAAAACGTTTTTTTTTGCACTGCACGGTTTCTATTGCAACTCTATGGTATTGTGATACAGATCCTTCATGCCATCTAATGTCACCTGTGGCTGGTTAACCATAATTCAGCGAATCCAAATATTTAGAATACACTCGACTTTGATCTCGAATAGCATAAAATTTCCATACGACTTTCATTTCAAGTTCAGGCAAAATATCTCGAGACCTATTTGCTCACCAAACACATTCGATTGTGAAAAATAACGAGAAGTATTTTTTTCGTAGTATTTATTCTAAATATCTAACAATGAAATACAAATGAATAAAAATAAAAATGCAAGCCACATCGATCCATATTTGAGTTATGAAAAATTGTAATTATATTTTATATTCAACTACGATCCTTGTTTTCGGTGTATTTTTGAGTTACCTTTTTTCTATATTAATATTTTTTTTTTACCTTTTATTTTTGGAATGATTTTTTTTCGCGTTGTTTTTTTTTATGGCGATTCTATCTTTTCGAAATTTATTTCGGATGTTTGTGCCTTAAATGTTATAAAAATATTGCTTTCGTTTTTGTTTTTAAATTTATAATAAATAAATTAATGGAAAAAGCGAGTTTCATTATGAAAAAAAATTAATACAATTATTTACAAAATATAACAAGAGCAAATTAGCGATTAACTTGTTATTTGCATACTTGGAGGTTTCGATTATCGCATATTGAGTTATTTTTAAATCGAACGTTCGATTTTAATAATTTTAATTTTATCATTTCTGAGAATATTACGAACTGGGTTTTATTATTTCATTTGATGTAATTGCACAAAGAAGAAAATACAAATGAAAGTTTTACTGCTGTTGTTGTTGTTTTTAATTTCTCTATAGAAAGAAATTGAAAATTGCAGTAAATTGTGATGTTTTTTTCGAACATTTTTCTAGCCACGAAGAGCTTAACATTATAACTACATTAAATGAGTTTTCTACGTGGAAAATTTGCAGGAACACGACTAGCATAGAAAATTCCCATTTATGCAGGAAAGTAAATGCTGATATTCGGCTAACATTGCTCTTGCGTAGATAGGCTTTATACACGATAGCAATAAATAATATTAAAGCTTTCAGTTATAATTACTTAATGAATATATTGGTAAATTAAAAAAGAAAAAAAAAACACATTCTATCGAAGCAACTGGTAATTTTACGAAACACATCGAAAATAGCAAAAAATAATAATCGCGGAACAAATAATGAATGGAAAAAAAAAACCCCGGAGCACACGTAAATGAGTAGAGATGCCAATCCTTATAATTGAATTTGCTTAGGTAGTGCTACCATGGAATAGATTTTTGTCGCGTTGTACTTTTTTTTTTTTACTCATAGCTTGGGTCGATTTATCGAATATATATTTTCGCGTAAATTTTTACGGCGCTTTAATTAAAGCAAATATGAGAGACGATAATTTCACGCGACGATGACCACGAGTGAGTTCAATTTATTCTGCGTCCGGGATTCATTTACATTCATGAGATCGCCTTTGAAGTCGTTTGATCCGCGTATGCCATTCGTCTCGCCATTCTATGATCAACGAACGTTGAGTAATGGTTAAGCCGGCTCGATCGCCGTCCTTTTCTTTGCCCAGGATTAAATACGATCTGAAAAAAAATGAAAAATGAAATGTCGTTCGAATGGGGAAATTTACATTATAGAAATGAAGCTGTCGGCGACGATAGGGTCTTGTGATGGATTTTTTTACGCAAATGTGAAGGATGTGGAAGGGGAATTGAGAAGGAAGTAAGTTTACGTGTGGATTTTGTGTTGATTGATTTTCAATGCTGGTTTTTTTTTAGCGAAGAAATTAATTAAAGTGAAGTTTCTTTTTAATAATGTATCAAATATATATATATTTTTTTATAAATCATTTTAATCATCAATTTATCGTTTTAAAAATTAATTTATATTTTAAATTTTAAATTATTCAAAAGTATTGGTAACATGGTGACAAGCATTTATACACGATAGGATGAAATGTTGCATAATTGTAGTATTGAAGGCAAACTGCAAAAATCTAAGACTGTTATTTTAAGGTGTTTTTATAGTATTAATTTGTGTATTGTTTTATTTTATTTTAATTGCTTATACTAAAGTCTCTTATTACCGAGACTATTACGCCTGTGTGTTTTTATGATATTGTTCATTCATTTGTTTATTTTAAGAATGAAGTTGGTGAAATATTACTCTTCATACTGCTGACGTTAAAATTGAGAAATTGGTATTTTTTTTTTCATTTGACGCAAAAGAAAATAAATAAATAAGTAAATAAAATAAAAAGTAAAAAATAAATAAATAAATAAATCCAAAAAAAAATAATAAAATAAAAAATAAATATAAATAAATAAATGAAAAAAAGAACAAAAAAAAACAAAAAAAAATTAAAAAACAAAAAAATAGTATTTTCTCATTTTCACAACTTTAATTTTTTTTATGAAGATATTCAAGGGACATGGATTCTAGTCTTCAACTAACTCAAGGTACATAGTTTGAGCTTTTTAGGTCGACTTGGTGAGTAGCAGGGTGTGGAGAAGGACGCAGGGAACAGATTAGCCGCTAACATGGGTTTCTGAGAGGGTTCGGAAATATAATTTTCAGGTTTACAAATTTTTCACTATGTTAATTATTTTTTTCTTAATTTCGTTATGCCTAATAATTAATTTTTAATAGATTTGTTTTTGTTTTTTTAATAGAAATATAAAAAATTAATTAATTTGAAAATGAAATCATTTATTTGATATTTTTCTTTTTGTATCAAGATTGAATAAAATAAATATTTAATAGTATATTACGCCAAGGGAATAATGTGCTTGATTATAACTTTCGTACTCGTTTATAATCTAGCACATTATTCCCTTGTTGCGTATATTATTTTATTCAACTCATCACACAGTTATGCTAAAGCTCCTAAAAAAAAAAAAAAAACTGAATAAATTTAAAAATACGAAAGAACACCTAAACAGGTGCAGTGAACGAATGAACATCTTCTCGCAGACTGTGCACGTTGTTGTTACTCATAATAATCTCATTATTCCCTATGCAGGCCATTATTCCCTTATAGAAGGTCATTATTCCCTCTTAAATAAGTCGCCAAAAGACCCTATGTTATGCGTGTGAAAGTGTTTGAATAATGATTGGATTACGTACGTGAGTTGATAAAAATTTTTAATTGATTCAAAATATTAAAATTTGATTTAATTAATTTTCATATAATATAAAAATTCTATTTATAATGTAAACATTTAATATTAATGAATTTTATATTAATTTAAATAATAAAATTAAAAATGTTATTACCTGAAAAAAAATTTTTTTCTTAATTTTACTATCATTAAAAAATCATTTCCATAAAAATACATTATTTTAATAAAAAAAGTTATCACTTTTTCTTTTTTCTTCATTTTTTTTTTTTTTTTTGATAATTTCCCCATTTTTGAATTTTTTTTTCATTTTTGCTCAGTTGATTTTGTATATTTTCAATTTTTTTTTATTTTCCAACATTTCTTTATATTTTTTTGTATCGTTGATTTTCGTATTTTTTTCATTATAGGATATTCAAGCAAGAATTGAAAACTTCCCTCCTTTTACACATAGCCTTCAGGATCCGGTCAAGGTGAGAATTTCTTTCAAGTTACACATTGTGCAAAGTACTTGACATTTTTACTAATTTTTTCAACATTTTTCATTCTAAAACACCAAGAGAAAATATTTGATAGAAAAATATCTCTAAGAAACCAATGCGGTAATTTTTCTGGTAATTTTTCCCGTATTAAAAATACCTATTACACCGTATCAGAGACCTCGATGGAAGAATTGCCTAGTGATACATTCGAAGGCAATTATTAACGATAATAATATGCTAAAAACACCAACGACTTTTCACTCACTTTCCGGTCTTAATTTTGGGACATTTACACGAAAGGTCACTCTCGTGTATCCAAACGAAGGTCGAACCGCGTCGAAGCTTCGAATCGCGACTCCTTTTATAAATATTTTGCACGTTTACGGTGAACTTGATCCAATCCTTGACGGCTTCCTTTTCGAATATTTTGCCCAAAATAGCTGCGAACAAAACCATAATAATATGAAACACGTACGTGTGTAAATTTTACCAACCACTATCGATACGAAATTATCTTATTAAAAAGTTTCTGTTGGAGAATAAATTTATTATTAAGAAGAAAGAAAAAAAAAACGGCGAGATCGTAGCGTATGGAAATTTTTCGTATTCCAAACGTACAGTATACGAAAGCAGCGAAAGAATATCGAACGAATTACCGTAATCTCGTTTGCAGTATTTGTTTAAATTTAATCTTCGACTTCCAGCTCGGCATTTTCCGCATTGATCTGTGAAAAGAGAATAATACGTTATTCGTTATTTTTATACGTGGTGAAGAAGCCATAGTGTTGAGAACCTTTTTTCATTTTCGATTTTTTTTTTCGCCTCGAAAAGGTCGAATGTATATAATAGGATACGGTTGATGTATCGGTATACAGGTTGGCCTTTCGCGAAGATCAAAAGCTCGATGTATTTATTAGTTTTCGAAGGTGAAAAAGCCAATAGGTTGAAGTAACGTAGGCGGCGGGAAACGTAAAGTTTGGTTGTGACGTCGTCGAGCTTTCTTACGACTGTGATGGATTCGACGTACGAATTTTTTTTCCTCTCTCATTCCGCTCGTGTGGAAATTAATCATAAGTTTCGATTATAAATTATAAAACGCTTGGTGTTTTATAAATTACCGGTAATTTAGTATACGCGTATTAGGTTGCAACATGTGTTCGAAAACACCGTAATTTGTTAGCGAGTAAGGCGCGCGTATTCGCGAGCCCCCGGGTTGAAAAAATCGTCCAAGTTTTGCTATTAATATAAATCGTCGATGCGGCGATTCGTTCGTTAATTTGTCACCGAGACCGGGGCTTTTTTTGTAGGCCCGCAATTTGGCCGTTTTTAGCGTGAGATTAACGTATAAATTATCGCGAAGGCGAGAGCGCAGCTGGAGGCAGATTACATTCGGAGTGTTACGAAATGGCGTGTAGTTTGGAAATCGTTCGGCGTGTAGTGTACGCGTCGATACCTCGTGAGATTTTCGAAATCGATTATCATATCGGTTCGAGACGCGGATTTGTGTGGCTACACATGAAATATGCGTTATGAAAGTAGTTTCCGGCCAGACTATACCGATGTTTTGTCAGCGTGAAATGATAACTCGAGGGTGGATAATGGTATTGGCGTTTTCCATCGAAGCCGGCGGCCGTCCACCATCGTTCGTGTGAGATGCCACAGGTAATCGAGGTGTAGCCTGGGCTCGGTGAGGTAACCCGCGTACGAGCTCTGGTGGAATTTTATCTGCGTGACACACGAGTCCGAAAAGTGAAATTCGACTTTTTTGCCGAAATAGCAATCGAAAGTTGTGTACATCCCTCCACTATAAGGAAAAGTCGCGAGAGGCGTAACTATTAATTTTTTTTATTATATAAATGATATTAATATAATGAAATAGATATTCATTTTTTGTTTTTATAATAATTAGTGTTGGATTTTATACATTAATTGAACGCAGAATTTTAGGTTGCATAAGTAATCGAAAGTTGATTACATAGATTTATACATAGAAATTTAACATCCATGACTTTTATTTTAATTACTTATTTTTAGCTGAGTTTTTAATAAAAATGATAGCTGTTACAGCCTATCTGATTTGGGAAGGGCAGGTCGGGGAGGGTGGGGTCTTCAAATCTTTGCGTTTCAGACCATTTGTAATCATCTGGCAAATGTCCAACTTTTTGGTATATATATTTTTTTTCGCCACGCGTAGCGACGGCGAGTATTCATAAAATTCGCTCAAAATTTGGTGAGGAACTCTTCTTGAAAATGCGCAGAAGTGCTTTTTTTGTTTTTTCGAAAAATTTCAAAATGGCGGATCACTCAAATTTTGAGGGGGCTGGAGAAGAGGCAAATAGCTCAAATTTTTCGTTTTTGATCTCATATGAAAGAGTGAGTCACGGACACCAACATATTTAAATTTCAGCTTCCTAAGTGCATTTTGAGGAGAGTTAGCAAAAACCTGTTTTTGAGGAAATTCGTTTTTTGTGTCACTCGCCTTGCGCAGGCGGGTGTGGATAAAATTCGCTCAAAATTCGGTGAGGAACTCTTCTTGAAAATACGCAAAAATAGTTTTTTTGTTTTTTCGATAAATTTCAAAATGGCGGATCACTCAAATTTTGAGGGGGGCTGGAGAAGGGGCAAATAGCTCAAATTTTTCGTTTTTGATTTCATATGAAAGAGTGAGTCACGGATACTAACATATCCAAATTTCAGCTTCTTAAGTGCATATTGAGAGGAGTTAGATCAAAAAACGGCTTTTTGAGGAAGTTTTGAGTCATGAAATTTCTTGAATCTTCCATATCTCCCCACCAAATCAAGTTAAAGAGGTCAAATTTTGTGTGTGAGGTTAGTTGGTGACCACAATATGACCTCTTGAATTTGGATCAAAATGGATCAAAATGGCGGATTATCAAAATTTTGAGTAGAGCTTGAGGAGCCTTAAGTTTGTAAAAATGTAATTAGTATGAACTCATATCATTATTGGGAATAAGAAGTATACTACATACCCAATTTATTTCCATACATGATGTTAGAGGGGAGAAGGCGGGGTTATCGACACTAAATAGTGGGGGGGTACAGGAGGTCGAAAATTTTTTATTGTGGTTTCATATGATAAAATGAGCCCAAGTGACAAACTTATTCTGATTTTACCTTCTCCAGTGATTTCGGAGAGGAGTTGGAGCAAAAAAAAGGCTTTTGGAGGGGAAATTGCGCCGGAAATTTCATGAATCATCTATATCTCGTCAGCAAATCGACCTAAAAAGGTCAAACTTCATGTGTAGCATTAGTTGGTGATCAGAATATGACTTCAACTTGGTCAAAACAGATCCAAAAAGGCGGATCATAAGGATTTGAATATAATTTGAGGACTCTCAAATAGTTATAATTTGGGAAATATGTGTTCACATGATTATTTCATGGCAAGAAATGCTACGTTTGTGCCAAATTCAACTTTTTGAGTGTTTTTGGAAAGGATAGGGTAGGGGTTTTCAGACTTGGTGTTGGGTGTGGCCTGTAGTTATGTAGGGTTAAGCAAGGTTATTACCAAATGAAAACAAGCCCTAGTTAAAAACTCAGCTCTAGTAATGGGGCATGGCTGCTTACGTTTTTTTTTTGGTTTTCATTATGTAGCGTTAGCTTATCATTTATTTTTCAAAGTAAAACAAATTTTTGCTTTGCTTCACAAAAAACAATTATATTTTTCTAATTTATTTTCAATTTGTCAGTGACTTTCAAAACTGTGAAAAAATTTATATCTAACGTATATTTTACAACTTCACTATTTTTTTTTTTTTTTTTTTTTTTTTTTTTTAATTGTGATAACAATTTTTATTATTCAAAAAATATATTTCAAGTATTTTTGCTAGAAGTAATGCATAAGAATTTTGATAGGAACACGATTTTTTCATGAGGAAAATTCCAATATGTAATTCTTCATCGTTGGCCACCACGAAGTAGAAAATTTCCCCATCTCCGCATCGCGAATTACACCACTCTTTGAAATAGTTCGGTGGCCGACCAACATCGCTCACCACTGGTTGATGGCGAAAGTTGCCATCAACGAATTTCGCTATATTCTTAACCGCATTCCGCGTGCCTTCGGATTCTAAGTCATGCAAAAAGACGCGCTTTGCGAACTCTCATCAAAGCTGACTTGTTTTCCGGCGAAATACTCGTCATTATTTACTCGTTATTAAAAAACTTTTGCCAAAGTGGATAGACGAAGTTCGTCGCTTTTCTCAAATCCAATGGGCCATTCGTCGAAGAAATACCATCCGCGAAATTCTCCCCATTAATTTAAATCCGCTGTAGAAACAAAAAAAGAGCGCGGGCGTTTGAAAAAAATTAGAAAGGAAAATTCATTCTGTTTCGCGACACAAATCGCTGAAAAAATTTAATTCCGTTCGCGAATCCGTATTTTTCGAATAGCGAATACGATTTGCATAAGTTATTAAACGTGGTATACAATTTAAAAAGAGAGAAAAATATAATGTAGGAATTTCTCGCATAATTTTTTTTTCGCCGTCGCAGCATCGACAGGAAATTCCCAACTTTCGAGCCTTCCAGCGACTTAATTTGTAATGAATATTGAATTTAAAATGGCGTATTAGAGGGGAGGATTTTTACGCCGTTCGGCTCGCTGCTCGAGATGTGGCGAATTGATTTATGTATTTAGGGTGTAATAATAATGTTATTAGAGGAGCATTTTAATCGAGTTACTTTACGTCGAAAAACACGACCGCTTTGGAAACGTTTCGTCTTACGAATATAAATTTAACCTTATTGTTCGCGGCTTCCTAAAATGTGGAATTTTGATACTGTATTCGGTAGATTTTCGATTTATTCGAGAAAAATTGCGCCATATTGTTTCAATTTCTTTATTAAAGGGAGGTAAGGAATGAAACACAGGCTCTGCTGAGTAATTAATACTGTGAAGCATTTATTTCATTTTTGTTGTTGTTTAAAACTGAAATGGAAAGAAGGGCGAATGAAGGATTTTCATGGTCCTAGGCTGTCTCATAAATTGACCCCATCGAAAGGTTAAACAAAGGTATTTCAAAGAGTTTACTAATAAGCAGCCATGCCCACATCATTCAAACTGAGTTAAATAATATATTGGCTGAAAAGCGCTACTTATCCCCTTCAAAGCCATCTAAAAAGTTGAACTAGGGAAATGTGACACTTCTTAATACTACAAATTACATGAACCCCATATTTATCAAATTTATTTGACTCTGGAGCCATCCTCAAATTTTGACAATTCTAATTTTGGAACTATTTTGACTCAAATTCCAAGGTTCTTTTCACCTACGAAGTACAATCTTTCTAAATATATTCGGTCTGGAGGTGGAAACGATTCATGAAATTTTTTGACTTGCTTTCTCCTCATGCAGCAGTTTTTTCTTTCTTATTCCCTTCCTAACGTATTTAGGAACTTTAAATATGTCGGTTATTTGGTTACTTCATCATATGAAATCGTAATCAAAAGTTTTCAAACTTTTGTTTACTTACCAACTTTTGGGGGACATGACTCTCCTTCTACCCCTCCAACATAATCTGCGAAAGCGGATTAAGTATAGTATACGTTTTGTTCTTAGTAATCACAGGAGTCTACATTTATAAAATATGAGCTATGTATTTACGATTTCTCAAGTTTGGCCCATCGGCCATTTTGGATCCATTTTGAGTCAGATTCCAGGATTCATATCTATTCTAGTTTGGAACTAATTTTATTGACGAAGTTTGAACTTTTTAAATACATTTGATGAAGGATATGGAACACTGAAAATATTTCATGACAAAAACTCCCTCAAAAAGCTGTTTTTTGGCTCCAACTCCCCTACAGATTTATTTATAAAATTTAAATTTGAATACGTAACTATTTTCGGTTCATTGTTTCGTATGACGTCACGAACGAAACTGTTGAGGTTTCTATTCCCTTCCAGTCCCTCACAAAATTTGAATAAATCGTCATTTTTAGTTAAACCAAAATAATAATAAATAATAGTATATTTCACCACTAGGGAGGTAAAAGTGATTCTTAGCGAGCGAGAGGTTTGTCATCCGAGTCTAGAATCAATTTTTCTCCCGAGTAGTGAACGAAATTTTTCTTAAATGCGGGAGAAAAGCGCTCGTTTGAGACCCGAGCGATTAGCGAGCGGGAGGTAAAGTAGCGCTTTCCTCCCGCAAGTATGAAAAATAGTCTTACTTATTCGTGTAAAGAGACTTTCGCCAAATTTTTAGCCGATTTTCGGATGATTTGAATTCTGTAATTTTTTGGAAAAAATATGAAAAATGAAAGGAATTTTTGAAAAAAAAAAATAAATGATCAAAAAAGAGAAAAATCAGTCAAAAAAAGAAAAAAAAAATTTTACCTACCATCGGTCATAGACTAACAAGAGAAGAAAAGTCAGACTTTTCAGCCAGAAATCGAAGATTGGTAACATTGGTTAGGAGTGAAACAGAAAAGAAGTACTGAGGTTAAAACTGACAATCAGACCAATGTCTTTTTCTTACTTAATTACTTTTTTTTTTTAGTCGAGTTTGTAATGAAAACGGTAGCTATTACAGCCTACTTGATCCATCTTCATAGTGGAGGGGAAGGGGTCATTGTTCTGAAAATATGGAAGGGAGGGGTGGAAAGAAAATCGAAAATTTTGACTGCGATGTCATATAATGAAGTGAATGCCAGTAACTTACACATTCCAATTTAAGGCTACCAAGTGAATTTGGAGAGAAGTTGGAGGAAATAATGACTTTTCGAGGGGAAATCGTGACAGAAAATTTCCTAAATCGTCTCCTCAAGAAATCATCCTAGAAAGGTTAAACTTCATATGTAAGGTTAGTTGGCGACCAGAATATGACCTCTATAATTTCGATTAAAATGGATACAAAATGGCGAATCGTAAAAATTTGAGGAAATCTTGAGGAGCCTCAAATAAGTGATATTCGAAGAAATTTTCTCATATGTTTATTGCTCGGAAGAAGTACAGCATATCCTGAGATGTAGTTCTTCGATGATTTTCGAAAATACAAAGTAGGGTTTTTCAGGCTCTGTATTTAGAGCGACCTCTTGGTATAAACGGTTCTATATGCAAACCTGAACAAGCCGCTATCAAAACTCACCTCCAATAATGCTACATGGCTGCTTACTTTTTTTGTAATTCTAATACATACTAATATCGATTACTCGTTTATTAAAAGTATTTTGAAATAATTTATTATTAAAATCCGGTAAATTAATTGAATTTCTAAACCGGAATAATTCGTCGATTAATGAAAAAAAGAAATCGAATAATCGATCAAACCGATAAAATTCGATCAAACATAACATATTCGAAAATTCGAATTACCTGTAGCTACGTACAACATAGTCCTCCAAGTATACATATGAATGTCATATTAATCCTAAGCTATCCTCGTAAAAGCGAAATGCTATTGGGAAACACGAATCGTTAATTTAGTAAACCTGTTTCTCCTTGTTATAAATTTTTTTCATAATAACTAGCAATTTTTTTCATCGCAGATATTGGTAAAATTCGATCGCGGACGTACTTAGCTAATCTTCGCAAATCAACATATATGTACGTAATGGACTTGTTTTGACATCAATAAAAGATTCCCAATTGCATCCGTCGTATCAATGGTATTTTTTAAGGTATCGATTTAGCTGCGTAAATTTTGATTGAAAATCATTTTCTGAGAATTAATATCGTAGTTAGCATAATAAATGTGAAGGGCTAATGTAACTAATATATTTTAATTTTTTTCGTATCTCACGTTCGATACGGGAGACGGATGGATATTCGATGAAAAATTTGCCAATTGATTATTCACAAGGCGAAGTGTAAAGAGGGTCGTTATAGTTACACACGTCGATTGGAAACCTTTTAAGAACTAGATTTCGCACGAAAACATGGCCGCATCGCGGATAATGATTGCTCGTATATGGTGCACGAAGACGAGTAGCGCGATGGCGATGCAGACCATTAAACTCATCTCTACGTGGTATACGGTGGTGCTGCACCTCGAGCTCGACACCGGATACGATAAATACGCGATTCAAAAATAGCGACTATGGATATCGGGGAATTTAAAAATAATAAAACGATCGCGCGGCGGTCGTGAAATGCAAAGCGAACCATGTCGTCGATGTGTTATTTAAACGAGATGTATCTGGTGTGTGGGTACGGCCGCGCACGTTGCACTGTGGGCGAGCAGGCTACGCGAATTGTGAAAAAAATTCGCCTTACCTCTGGGCGTCGTTCTGTACCCGTCTGCGTCCTCTTCAACGGCCCCATCTCCGGCATCGGCGGACATCTGATTCAGCGTTACTTTGGGTGTAGGAATTTCTGCAAAACAGAAAACATTCGATTAGGATGATACTATAAGGTGTAACGTTATACATGCAGTAATTATTGACATTTTATTGGGAAATATTGTCAACAGCGATTCTTTTCTGTGAGATGTAAGGAATGATTACCCATACAACATATTGAAAGTGTACGTAAAACCCATCAAAATTGGATTTTTGTCAATACTTCTTGAAGGACTTCTAGGCCACCCTGTCATATCTCACTTAGTTCAAAAAAAAAAATCAAATAACGGTACCAAAACATACCTATTAAACTTCCTTGACCTGCGATATTAATGTTGTCGAGTTCATTTTTTCCTTCCATGTGTAATAACGTTTTGAAGTTTGTGTTGTGAAAAACCGACGTTTTTTGTTAATTTTTGAGAGTCGTATTTTTGACCGATGGTAAGTATATTATATATCAAATTAAAGCTTATTTTATTACCTTTCCGATGATATGTCGACGACCTTCATCGCATTACCCTATCAAAATCTATTAACCAAAAACAAAGTCAACACATGTGTACCTAATGAGGCCACCCTTTGTTTAATGAATAAACTGCTATAGTTTTTCAGGGAAATGGCTCCGTGAACAGAAACTGATCTGCAGAAGGCTATGCGAGAAGTTTCGGATGGAACTTTTGTACAAGGGACTGCCAAAAAGTACAGAATACTAAGAAGAACATTACGAAATCATAAGTAATCCGAAGAATTTTGTCTGTGAATTTTGCTCGTAATTTTCAATAAATAATACGACCAGTTTTGTCGTTTAGAATGTACTTATTTTTTAAATATACTTAATTACAATTTGGAATAGTTTTATCTACGATAAAACATAATACTACAGTCATTTTAGGTATAAAAAAGGCGTGGTCTCATCAGGAACGGTAGGGGGGGGGGAGTGGGGGCCTCATAAAATACACGTGTTCCAAATGAGGTCACTTTCTCTTATCTTGAATTTTTTATTATGGGGGAGGAGATTTTCACGAAAAAAAATCTACCCTGGGGTTTGAAGCTAGAGGATTCAAGATACCTGTCACCAAATTTTCAACATTTTTCAAGCATTTGGGGCGGGGGGGGGCGTGAGGGGGTTTATAATTAAAGGTGCTCTGTTTTGGTACACCTACCTTACAACAAAATTGTATAAGGCTATTTTGACCTGAGAAGCAATTGCAGAGGAGATGATAAAAAATTTATGAAAAACAAAGAAATGTTGGAAAATGAAAAAAAAAAGGAAAAATAAAAATTAGAAGAACTCAAATAATAAAGAAATTTCTCAAAAAAAAAAATTAACTGAGCAAAAATGAAATAAAAAACTCTAAAAATCAAGAAATAAAAAAATAAAAAAAAAAACTTTCTGCCGCAATTTCCCCTCTTAAAACCGTTTTTTGCCCCAACTCCCCTCCAAATGCACTTGAGAAGCTAAAATTAGAATAGGTTAGTCATTTGGACTCATTTTGTCATATGACACCACAATAAAAAATTTTCGTCATCTTATGTACCTCCACCACATTTCGAGGTCGATAACCCTTCCTCCCTTCCAACGTCATGTATAGAGGTGAATTGGGGATATAATATTCTTCTTATCTCAAATAATCATTTGAGTTCATATCAATTACATTTTTAATAATTTGACGCTTCTCAAATTCTACTCAAATTTTGAAAATCCGCCATTTTGGATCGATTTTGGTCCAAATTCAAAAGGTTATATTATGGTCGCTAACTAAACCCCACACAAAGTTTAACTTCTACTTTCTATGAGCTTAATTGAAAAATGTATAAAAAGCAAAGTTGTAGAGAATAAAATTTCCTATACCTTTGTTCTCATACATTTTTTTTCACAACCTTCCATTCCCTAGATATTTGCAAAAAATTAAAAAATCTTTGAAGTTCGAAAACTCAACTTTCAGTGTAGGCATGACTTCAAGAACAATGAGTCTCTTATGCTTCGTACTATCCATCTATTTTCAAATGTGGACTTAATCCATCACATTTTATTGGAGTTATTGTAGGAGAATGAAAACATCGAACTTTCAGAGAATAGAACGTAGCAATTATTAGACTCTTCGCTTTGAGTTCGTTTTACCATAAAGCTATGAGCATTCGAGAACTTTATATGAGAACCAAAGTTCATTAATTTTACTCTCCGTTACTTCGTTCTTGAGATATTTAAAAAAACTAAGAAAACTTCAAAGTTCAAAAACTCAACTTTCGGCGAACTTTCATGAAAAGTGGATAGAAAAAAAGTTGTAGAGAATAAAATTTCCCACAACTTTGTTCCCATTTAGTTTTTCTTTATAACCCTTCATTCCTGAGGTATTTGCAAAAAAAACTGAAAAAGCTACAAAGCTCGAAAGCTCGACTGTTAGCGGATGGATCAACTCCAAAAAAATAGGCTCTTAAGCTTCACTTCTTATCCTTCAAATTTAAAGTCAATTCGTCAATTTTCGCTCGAGTTATCCTTATAGAACGGAAATTAAAAAAAAAAATTATAAAAAAATAAAAAAAGTGGCAGTAAACGCATTAGTGGATTTAACTTAAAAGTGAAGTCCACTAAAAACCAACTTTTGATTTTTTTTTATCTTTTCCCCCCTCCTCTCTGTGGGCTACGCCTCCTTAATATCTATGGAACGTTTAGTATATTGTTTGGGGAGTCGTCCTTAGGATATTCTAGAAAAACAATCGCTATAGTAATTTTTTCCGACAACCTTTTTCGTGTCTAGATCTCCTAAACTGTACTCTTCAATTAATTTGATGTATATTTGTTCTTTTAGAGATGGTTAAATTTAATATTATTATTTTGAAAAAATAAAGTTAATATTTTATATTTCTTTAAGAAAAATTTTCTATTGAAAATATAATGTTTCAATAAACTATATAAATAAGATAAAATATAAATTAATATTGGTTCATAAGCTAAAGCTTGAATTTTTATCTTCGTCTATGCCTCGCGTTGTACGTGAAATAGCGAATTTTACACGCCCAAAAGGAATCCATACATAGAACCAGTATGCAATTCGAGCGAACCTCGTAACCGAAAACGTTACGGTGGACTTGGCAGATGCTACAATCGTACGTGTATTATCGATTTATCGAAGCATCCAGTTGAGTGGTCGTGTAATCGGAGATGGCCTTTTTCTGTGTCATCGTCGAGTTCACGATTCGCACGCGAAAGCTTTTCCGCGTTCGGGAAAATGCATCGGCGTAATTAACCGCGTATAATGCGTGATTAGCCGAACGCGATGCATCTCGTAATTATCAACTCGAATAGGTAATTAGAAATTAGAGAGAATTGCGGACGTAGAGTAATTACGTGATAGATAAGCGTACTTACTGATACACGGAGCAATATGAGATCTGCTTTGTTGATAGCCTTTGGCGCACCTGTTGCACGTGATACCGGTGACTCCGTCTTTACATGGACATTGGCCGCTCGTTTGGTTGCAGGTTTTCCCTGAGGCACCGATAGGATGACAGTCGCACGCTAGTAACAAAATTATACCTCTTGGTTAGCGCACAGAAGTAAAGAATTCACCGTATATTGGCGTAATTACGTCGCCAAGCGGAGGCCAATATACCGAGAAAATTATTTCGCCGAAACGAAACAGTCTGGTGTAGACTGTAGACCACGTCAAATAAATTTTAGCGTTGTTGCGCTGGTACGAAGCCAAGGTGGTCCGATCGGGCAACAGCACGTAGCGTATTAGCGGCGAATTTATTGGATGATATGACATTTGAAATAAACACGTATTTAATTAATATTTAAATTTAATTTTCTATACTAATATCCAGCATATGACGGTGTTGTCAAAACTTTCGTATAACGTATGGACCAGTGGTACCGGTCCGTTCGTCGCGTATATTATCCGCCATGTCAAAGGGGATTAAAAAGTAGGTATAAGCTGGTAACGTGAATGTGACGTGGAATTTTCACGATTGTCGTGTAATACGATGTGAGGTGAATTTATTCGATTTTCGAGTTTGACAAATGTAATCAGCGTGGATTTACCTATAGAATACCTGTACTGGACTGTACTTCTTTCAATTTTGCAAATAGGCGAAAATTTTACGTATATTTTTCATTCATGTTCTACCCCCTCCCCCCTTCTCTACGTAGAACTACCCATTTTCGCCAATACATGTATACGATGCTGTGTGTGGAAAAAAGGAGAGCGAATTGGTGAGTTTATTTCACGTCTATGGTGTCTGTAATCTTTTCCATGATGCTTATGGAAGGTTACAATATTGTTAAAGTTGATATTAAATTTTTTTTTTTGAAGTTTCACCCCCCCCCAACTTTTTCCCTATGTGTCTCCTCATTACACACACAAAATTCAGTCAGATGGAAAGGAGGGAACTTGTGCTAAGAGGGATTAAAAGCTTTCTCTTAATGGCCAAAAATAGTTAAATTCCCTTCCTAACACTTTCCTCATGGAAAAAAGTGGATGTATGAAACGGACATAAAATTTTCTGGTGTCTTGAGAGCTCTAGAGATACTACATCCCTATATGCAACTCAGCAAAAATCATCAAAATGCCTTTTGACCCTTTTCTTATGGAAAAAAGTGGTGGTATGAAGAGGACGAAACATGTTACTCATGTCTTGAAGGCTTTGGAGGTGCCACGTCTTTTTTTGTAGCTCAGCGAAAGTCATCAAAATGCCTGCTAAAGCTTTTTTTATGGAAAAAAGTGGGAATATGAAGAGGACAAAAAATATTACTCGTGTCTTGAAGGCTCTAGGAGCGTCACGCTCTTCTTTGTAACTCAGTTAAGAGCCGAGTTATGCAATAAAATAATTTGAAGTATCACATTACATTTGAAAAAACTTTTTTTGTTCAATTATAATGACTTTTATTCCTAGGTGACAATATAAAACGCAAGGTCATTCCAGACAAGACTTTTGGCATCAATTTTAGTCCGATGGGGTGGCGGGAGAAGCGGGTTCAAATCTTCATTTTGAGGTGTGAAAATGAGAGGTATCAGAACATAGTAAGTTGTTACTTATATTTTTACACAGCTAAAAAGTTAACTCTATCCTCGTTACTTAATTACTCAAAGGCCAAAGTAAGGTTTGGTAAGTTATGTAGAAAAATTCACGTATAAAAAAAATGTAAGCAGCCATGCTACATTATTGGAGCTGAGTTTTTAATTGGGGCTTGTTCATGTTTGCAAATAACGTTGCTAACATCTTTGTGTATACGGATTCTCCCATTACCAAGTATGAGAATCCCTACCCTATCCGTTCTAGAAGCACTTAAAACATTAAATTTAGACTGTGTGGTATGTCTTGCCTACAATAATCATATGAGCCTATATTTTTCAAATTTCAGCAGTTTGAGGCTGGAAAGGGCCCTTTGTCAGTATGGAGTTAGCACCACATTCATATACTAGATAATACGAGTATTCTGAGTCGATGAAGACCATTTCCAGTCAATTTGGTCGGATAGAACACAAGAAATGAATTTTGGATGTGACGTTATAATCGCACTTACAGTTTTGCCAACTTTAAAGAAAATTTTTCTTAAATTATTTTTTTGATGATCCGAAGTGACTAAATAGAATGTATTGGAGACAAAAGTAGATTTTTTCTGATGTCTGGTGATAATTTTTTAGAACGTTATGTTGTTAAAAATTTGATTTTTAATGAATTTACATTCAAAATTTACGAAAATATCATAAATTTGTCCGTGATAGTTTGATAGCGCTCCCAGCGGACAAATAGAAAAGTTCGAATAGGTGAAAAATGCCATGTCCATTAGTGAGTTGAGTCCCTTCTCAAGAGGTACCTAAGGGGACAGCCTTAATATGATTGTGTCTTTTCACTTTGTTTAATATTCTGTTTTTTTGTATTTGCTTTTGTTGTAGCTGTTGCTTTTGTTTTTGCTTTTTTTTTTTAACTTCATGTTTTTGGTTTAATTTATTTTGCTTTTATTTAGATTTTGTGGTTTGCTATACTTTATGCTTTTGTTCGATTTTTGCTTTCATTTGTTTTTCCGTTTTTCTTTTTGAATGCTGCTTTCATGCTTTCATTTTTCAATTTTTTGGTATTTTATTTTATTTTATTTCATTGTGGTAAACTTTGTTATATTTATAGTAGTTCCCCCACCGCACTCGTACGATTTTGTGCATAATGATGGTGGTAACAAATGTATATAGTCCGATGCAAATGTATATAATTATTATAACGAATAAAAATTTAAATTAAATTAAAAAAAAAATTCGACCTCTCGTGTACTCCACCACATTTTGAGGTCGATAACCCCTCTTTCTCCCATTTAACAACATTTGTGAAGGTAAATTTGCGATATAATATGCTTCGCATCTCCAGTAATTATTTGAGTCCATATTAATCACATTTGCAATTATTTGAGGCTCCTCAAACTCTCCTCAAATTATAACAATCCGCCATTTTGTATTTATTTCGAATAAAATTCAAGATGTCATATTATGGTTCCAAAATAACTCCACACACAATATTTGACTTTTCTAGGTTGATTTGGTGAAGGGATATGGAAGATTCGAGAAATTTCATAACTCAAAACTCCCTCAAAAAGCTTTTTTTTGCTTTAACTTCCTTCCAAATGCACTTAGAAAGCTGAAATTTCGATATGTTGGTGTCTGTGACTCCTTGCTTCATATGAGGTTGAAGACAAAAATGTTGAGCTATTTACCCTCCCTATAGCCTCTCTCAAAATTTGAGTAATTTGTCATTTTGAGCCGTATCAAAAATCCTCAAAAAGTATTCTAGCATATCAACATGAAGACTCTCTTACCAAATTTTGAACGAATTTCATCCATATCCGCCGACGCTATGCACGAGAAAAAATATATATATATTTACCAAAAAGTTGAATAATTATCAGAAATCTTAAGATTTGAAGACCCCCACCCTGACCCCCCACCCTGTTCCTCTTCCCCAAATTAGGTATAGGCTCTAATAGCTATCTTTTTTTATTAAAAACTCTGCTGCAAAATTTTGTTAGCATTATATACATAAGTTGAACCCTTAGTTTCTGTACTAGAGGCTAAACCTTCCAGGAATAAGGGGAGGCAATTTTTTGTAAACGTTGCCTAGTTGGTAAATGTCGATTAAATTAAGTCGATGTCGATTAAATTAAATCGATTCTAGTTTCACGCGCATTTTTGAAATATGACGTATGAAGCCTACCCATATTCTTTTGCACCTTCATACAACACACATTTCATAGGTAACCTGGAAAATTGTACTGTTTTGAAATTTGTATTTTAAAAAATACAAAAAAACCACAAACATAGATCATCAATGCTCATCTCTTTACAAAATCCCCACCACCCCTCTGTCAAACCTGCTCCATCCCATTAACAGTTCACCACCTTCTCATAGACTGTCCAATTTATAAAAATCAACGCTTACAATTTAACCTTCCACCTACCATACAATCCCTACTTAGTAATAACCAAACCACAATTATAAATCTCTTAAATTTTCTAAAATCTAGCAAACTCCTTTCCGAAATCTAAAAATTATCCATCCGTGCCTCTGGCCTTAGTTGCAGTATAAGGCACGTAAATGGATAAAAGTAAAAGTAAAGTAATTATTAATAATATTTTTCCTTTTTTTTTTGTTTTTA
The DNA here is from genome assembly GCA_009761765.1 of Phenacoccus solenopsis. NCBI lineage: Eukaryota > Metazoa > Arthropoda > Insecta > Hemiptera > Pseudococcidae > Phenacoccus > Phenacoccus solenopsis. Next base: position 26,468,220 of record CM019755.1, on the reverse strand, counting down.
AATTTTTATTTTAAAAAATATTTTAAAAAAAACATATGAATAATTGAATAATCAATAATTAATAATATTTTTCCTTTTTTTTTGTTTTTAAATTTCTATTTTAAAAAATATGAAAAAAAAAACAAATATGAATAATCAAAACTTAATATATTTTTTTTTGCTTTAAAATTTTTATTTAAAAAAAAAAAAATGAATATGAAAAATCAATTCTTAATATTCTTTTTTTTTTTTTTTTTTTTTTTTAGCCGAATGAAATAAGACGCGTTGTTGCAGTATAACTTTACGCAAGCGACTATCGGGTGCATTTGCTTTATCATTGGTTAGAGATTTCATCAACTCTATAGATTGAATGGTAAAGTTGACTTTTTTCATCATAATGAAAAAATATTTTACTCGCTGATCACTTTTTACATTTTGGACTTATTTAATCAACTTTTACTAACTAGCGCAACGTTTACAAAAATTGCCCCTTTTCCTGGAGGTTTAGCCTCTAGTAAAATATCTGTACTCCGCTCCGTGATTGCATCTACCTTTTTGCCTAAATTTTCGTTGTGAATATAGTAAGCTTGATATTTAAGATGAAAAACTCAATTAAAGGTATATTTCACGTACACATACACGGTTCTTTTTTTCAGTATAACTAAACTTCGAAGGCACTATATGTTATCTATATGGGAGCCAAAATTTATAATGCTAAAAAAGTGACATTTTTGAGAGTAAAATTCTTCGTGAGTTTCTTATGAAAACTTTTAAAATTTTAAAATGAAGAAGATACGACTTTTCTTTTTAATTTGTTCAGAACGAAAAATTTTAATTCCAATTTATAAGAAAGTTATAACCTGTAAAATATGACCTCCTCAAAAGTCAATTATTTTTGCGTTTTTCTCAACAAATGATAAATTAATGAAAAAAACCCTTCTTTTCTCAAATTCTTATTATAGATGTATAGTTCAAATTTCAAGTGAAACAAACAAGTAGTATTTGAGAATCAAAGTTGTACCCAAATGGTCATTTGGCAGGCAAACTAGTATGCAACTGTGTATTTGAAATAGACCCTTAAAAATGAAATATTTATAACTCCCTGTGTCTACTCACATGCCATGCTGACCACCTCATCAATGGTCAGCATATTTCCCCCTTTACATTACCATCAACCAAAAGTACATACGAAAAGATAAAAGAAGACAAGTGGTGATAAACGAGTACCGTAATGTCTGAGAATGCCCCCAGAGACCCGAATCAGGTACCTAAGGAGACGATACACTCAAATACTCAACGTAAACGAATGAAGTTGCGTTACATTTCGAAATCCGAATATTCGAGTGAACCGAGTATCAGGGGTTCAGAATGACTTTGATTTCGAGAAGGTGAACTAGTATATGACTACGCTTAACGCTCCCTCTTTTGTAAAACTGAACTGTGTATACACTCGAAATGACGTATGAATATTCAGCGATCAGCTTTTATTGTTTATTCCCTATCGCCGTGTAAAAATGTACGGTCGAGTTGATTGAAAATACCGAAATGGGAAATAGTAAATTAAAGAATTACGAATACAGTGGCTCGCTCGCAACTCATATCAGCGCCTATAGAAAACAATAAGTTGGAAAATAGGATAAAAAACGCGAACGAAAGGTATTCCTTATTACCTTTCATCGCCAACTGATATATTAAACCAACGCCTTTAACCCGAAGAGAGAAGGTTTCGCGGAATCGTCGGGAAAAAATTCAGAAACGTACCCCTCGAACTATTTGCATATACATATTATAGAAGAGAGAGGTCGGTGGAGAGAGGCTCGAACACGTCGGAGTACAAATTCGAGTTTTCCTTTTTCCACCACACCATACGGACGCGTATTCGGCTCGGGTACGATTCTTTTCTATATTTTCAAACGTCGGAAGTGGCCGCTTTTGAATACAAAGCGAGCCACTTAACGATGCCTGTTGTAACGTATACGCGAAACAACAAGAAGAATATTTGCACAAAAGGGGGCGCGTATTCGTTTGAAATTCGAATACCACAAAGCTTATACCATTCGTGTACTAGACGCGTTTACGTATTGAATGACGATATTGTTTTCATTCGGGCGAGATCGTGTGAAAACAACCCCCAATCGTTGGCCCGATTCGATTGATAAATTACATAATCTTCGTTAATGAGTCGGTAATCTAGGATATTTCGATGACGTCATTGGTATTCCCACGAGATCCGAGATCTTTCTCCAGCTTCTGCAGTTCGAAGCGTAAACGTCGTTGGATGGAGACGATAAATAACCGGTGCACGGTGATAAAAAGAGATGCACTAGACAACCAAATCCGACTCCCAGTTCCTAAGGCACGTATTCGATTATCGGCGCATCGAGGCGTGTGTGAATTAAGTAGTTTACTAATTCGTCGTTATTAGGTATACGTGAGGCTGAGGACAAGTCGTAGAATTAAGATGAGATGTGATTTAAAAATCGAATAAGGGAAAAAAACGTATCAATGGCAAAATTATTTTTGACCCGTTAAATCGAAATTTCCGCCGACAAATACGCCTTAATTTATGGCCATTTTATTTATCGAATTATACGAATTTTTTCATCGCGTGGTATGCGTACAAGCTACGTGAAAATGATCGCAGTCTGTGACGTGTGTAGTCAACTAGTAGCTAGATTAGGATCGATGTACGGAGTTGGAGAAGCTTCGGATGGCGGTTAGACAATTTAATGTTTTTGGCCATCTCATGCTGTATATTATAGAATGATAAATGCAAGAAATATCACAGCAGTTCAGACAAGGCGAAGAATTGATTTATTTGTTGCATTTGCGTTCTCTCTGTCTTTTTTTTTTTTCAGCGAATGATGTGAACGGTGTTTCGCGTATATGCACTTTCACCGAGTCGTCGTAAATTATACGATCTCTTTACACCTACAAATAAGCCATCGTAAAGTTTATCTCGAAAGTTCGAGCATTAGATGGCGTTTTATAGGGGAACTTGTTGTATTGACGGAGAAAAATCGATTATCTAATCTTCTTTTTTTTCGATGTGAGAAATGAATTACAATGGAAATAAATATTGTAGCCAAACAAAACGTATATTGAAATCTGTATTCGCTCATCAGCATATTTGAATTGGTAAAATTTCAATAAAATTTTAAAATTACAAGGACACCGATATCGTGTCCCATAGAGTTAATGTAGTGCTTAAATTGAGTAAAGTGCTTGATTATGCCGATTTTAAGCTAAATATGGAATATTTAGGGAACCCCTTGAATGTAAAACTTGTCCTCGACGTATCTCTCGGGGCATATAGGATAAATATTGGTCTCATAAAGTCATAGTATACACTATACAGTGACCAAGTGATATATGCAATTACATTATTTGCGACCAAATTGGGAACATTTTTTCTTTTTTTTTTTCGAAAATTATAGCCATAAAATTCAGTAGGAAAGCAGTTCAATGTTTTAATATGTTGGTGAATTTGCATTTAAATCTTGAAATTTTTTATTAATTTTAAATAAAAGTACTTCTCAATTTTAAGGCATACAAAGATCACTTGGAAGCAGTGTATGCATAAGGATGGAGCAAATTTCGGGTTTTTTCAGAAGAAGTGGAGGGGACAGAGTCATAAGATATTCTAAATGACTTCAAAAGGATGTCATAAAAATTTCTGCTCACTCAGGCAGTGCTTAAATTTCCCAAAATAAAGCGAAAGGTTCGATAAATCACCTTACCGTGCCTCTGGCCATAGCAACAGTAGAGAACACGTTAATTGAACAAGTAAACAAATTAGTGAATTTTGAAATTAAAAAAAAAAATATTGGTCAATTAAAAATTTTTTTCTTAACTAAGTCAAATTTTGCCTTTCAATGACTGAAAAAAAATGTCAACAGCCACTTTTTGTCAAATATAGGGTGTCTAAAGAGTTTTCAAATTTTATTTCAAGGGAAATATCAGTTTTAGTAATTTTCAAAAAGAACGACAAACACGTAATTCATTGATCGTGTGCAGTGTATACACAGTATGGGCTTCAGTGAGGATATTTCGGACTGACGAGTAAAAATGTATACTCCGTTTTTATCTCAAAAAGTTTCCCTAAATATCAAATTTTTGCTTCGAATTCATAGCGACTTCGTATAAATTTTTTAAGGGGGCATCCATTAATTACGTGAGGCGATTTTGGAAATTTTTTGACTCCCATCTTTCCCTCCTGAAATTTCATGAGATTTGGTTCAACTCACTCACTCATCCGCCAATCTCACGTGAGATTTTTCAAAATGTACATTTCTTGTGTAAATGCATCGGATGTATTCTACGTAAAAACACAAACATAATCTCGTTAAGTATTATTGAATACGATTTGACCATTAATTAATACTATTTTCTCGCAATTTTATTCCGTTTCTTGCGGAAAAAATTATGCGATATTTGTCGAGACCTCGCCTCCCTGTCTACTCAAAGTAAGATTAAATCAGATTCGACTTGACCCCCCCCCCTTGAACTCATCACGCAATTAACGGACGCCCGTTAATATCAAAAGGCTGAGACTTGAGAGCCTCTGTAGAATAAAAGCTGAGCATATTTTGTTTCAAAGTTCAAAAAACTTAAATTTAGCCGAACACAAAATCTCGTACATTATATTATTCATTAATACAGTACTGATGATGCCGTCTAGTTAAGGCGAAACGTCGAAACAATGTAATTATTTTCTTTGTGTGCTTTTTTGAAAAAACATAATAATTATAACATACGAGATTTTGTGTTTCAACTATAATTTAAAAAAAAATTCTCGTTTTTATTCCTTTTTTACAAATTGAATCGAGCAATTAATGTGTCCAAGACCGATGAATCACCCATTAGTCGTTCATTTTTGAAAATACCAAAATTTGTGTTCTTTGAAAAAAAAATCAAATCAATTTTGACCTCGTAAATTGAAAAAAATGAGAGTCTATAATTTTTTTTCAGTTTTCGAACAACAAAATATGACTTTGGAACGTAATTTTTTTTTTAATTGACCAAAAATTCCTCTTTATTATTATTTTTTTTTTGTAGTAATTTCAAAGTTTGTTACGTTTTGTTTAAATTTTGAAGTTCTAAAAATTTAGTTTGGGAGCTAAAATTTTCATGTCATCTGTTTGAAGTTACTTAGATCTCTTCGCGCGCAGGAGGTCAAAATGAGACTAAAAATTGAAAAAATTTTAGTTTTGTAAGAAAAAAATCAAAAAATTGAGTTTAATGGAAATTTGATGTTTCTCCAAGTTATTTGATGTTTCTCAAAGTTGATCAAAGATTATTAATTTGGCTGTCAGTATTTTTGATTTTCCAATGAATTGAAATTTTTTATAGCACAGTAAAAAGCTCCGTGTTTTAAGAACTTAAAATAAAATGAGACAGCATCGATGATTGATGCAGGTGGGGGGCGAGGGGTGAATTGCTTTCGTGTACGGGTTTCCGAGAGAGTACGAAAATTTGCATTATAGATTAAAAAAATATTTAAAGCTTTAATTACATTTTTTTTTCATTGGATTTTATGGAAATTTTTATTCGATTAAAGAAACTATTAAAAAGAGTTGGCTTAAAATTAGTTTCACCCCGAAGTTGATTCTCACTCTCGGCGATCCTGAAAGCTAAATATCCGCTTCAGCGGACTCGAGAGACGTATTATGCATAATTTTCATCGTCTAGACATCCTTAAAGCAAGTCAAATTATGATTGAAAATTGACTAAGTAGATATTTTACTGTTGATTTTGGTGCTAAATACACGATAATTTGAGAATCCTAGGAAAATTAAATTTCAGCACCATGTGTCTCTTAATTTTACGTATACCCCAGTAATGAATTATTCGCCTGTTATTACGTGTAATTTTAGAAAATAACATTTTTGAAAAATAATTTGGTTAAGTATGGAGGTTGTGAGTAAATTTAAATAATTAAAATCCGTTAAAAATCGAAATGAAATTTGGTTCTCAATTTTTTTTAGTCTTTAGACAGTTACATATAACCACTAGATCTATAAAAAAACTCAAATTGCCCGAAATTCAATTTTTTGAATTTTTTTCTGTTTAAGAAACATAAAATTTCTCAATTTTGAGCCCATTATGGAGAAGATGAATATTGAATTGGTGACTGTAAGTTTTCATGTATTCTACTGTGGCCATTTTAGAACTTTTAAATTAAATACAGTTTTTAGATGAAAAAATGTAACTTTTAAAGATAAAAATTGGAAATTGCCCAAAAATCTTTTTTTTTTTAATCTTTGAAAATTTCTACCTTTTCAGTAAAAATACTCTCATCAACTTGGCAGAACAGATTTTTTTACTTTTTTTTTTTTTTTTTTGGAAGCTCATTAGGCAGCTACTTTTCCTCACTGCTGTTGCTTACCTTTTATTGTGCATTTAAATTTTTGAAATAACTTGATTTCCTCACCATTTGAAAATTATGAAAATCATCAAATAATTGACATGCTTGAACTGAGTATGAAATTTAGTGGAATTTTAATTTTCCCCCATCCTTATATCATGGAAATACTGAAGAAATGCTCTGCACGATGTTCAACTCTTTTGTGAAATACAAGACGAACTTTAAAACCCCATTCGCCAAAATAATACGTACGATTTTGGGATACCTTAAATTATGCATCGTTTTTTAATGTCTTCAATGATACTAGAATTTTCCAAAACGCTATTTTACGCGCGCTCGTCAAAAAGCTGGTTGGCATTAAGACAACGCCTAAATCAACTAACTCCATTCAATTTGCAATCCCGGCGAAACTTTTGATCCGGGTTCACAAAGCGAGTAACCCGTTTTATATTCTTTCGTAGTTCCTACGCGGATAAGGTAAATTTCAGAAAACGAAACGATTGATGATACGACGCGTTATAAAACGTCGAAACGAAAAAGATGAAATGAACCCGCGAGGTCAAAAATCCGTGCGCTGAATCGCATATCGTATAGGTACCGGCAGCCTGGGTTTTTCTTTTCGCCAAACACTTATATTACTTCCGAGCTCGTTCTCGGTGTAATTTTTAAAACCAATAAAGTTTTATGTATCGATGGCTGATTCGACGACGTGTACTCGACGTATACGCTCGGAATGAAGCGGAAAATGGAATGACCGAGCTTTCGTATAGGCGAGATGATTTTACGACGGCGTATACCTGGGCGCTCGTAAAAAAATTATCTTCGAAGGGAATTTCGCGCGACTACCATTCGTATAAGCTGCGTATCATCTATTTTCATTGTACCGCTGTATCCACGTTGTGTGTACTCAGAACTAGGTATATGGTCGTGTACTGATGCTTGTATTTACATAATCGACGCAACGTAGATAACATCGTATCGAGGTACGTCCACATTTCACCGTTAGTGACCCTCAAAGGTACGGAGAAGCGATGGAATTAAAGTACCCGGTGATTATATGCGTTTGAAAAGCGTACATTAAAGTATCGCGCGTATTAATCGTAACGTGGTGTTCGAAAATTCAATATTATCTTCGCTTACGACCTTGTGTTCTTTGACGGAGGTGCCCGAAGATATATTCAGGGTACATAAGAGGTAATAGTGCTGTAAATCTGGACACGAATGAATCAGTTGGTGGACAAAATTTCGTACAAAGAATTTTTCATCAGTACCAATGGAGTGGCTCCTCAAATATATCAAAAGCTCCAATGGGTAAGGGTGAGGTCAGCCCACCCTAAAGAAGTGTAAAAATCACTAAAAAAAGGGTTTCGCCAATATCTCGTGAAAAAGGCTGCTACAACAAACATAGTTGAGTGCGAAAATATTTTACTTCAAATTTTAACGTTGAGTCATTGTACTTTTTCTCCCAAAAGTGATGGAAAACTCAAAAAGTTTTCTTCAAATTTACCATTTTTTTTTTGTTCATAAATAAAAACTGGGTTTGAAGATGCTTTTTATCTGAATTTTTGATTAAAAACAATAATCATTGTTGCCTACCTAATTTGGGTTGGAAAGGTTAGGGGAGGAGGGATTTCATGTCTTTGCGTTTCAGCCCTTTTGCAATAATATGGCAAATGCTCAACTTTTTAGTATTTATATACATTTCTTCCATGCATAGCGACAGTTGATATGAACGTAATTCGCTGAAAATTTAATAAGAAACTATTTTTGGAATTTTAAAAAACTGCTTATTTTTTTTATTTATCTCAAAATGCTGGTTCATTCAACATTTGAGAGAGGGAAAATGGCTCATAAATTTTGTTTTTCGCTTCATACGAGAGAGTGGGTTAAGGAAATCAACATATTCAAATTGCAGCTTTTTAAGTTACTTTGAAGGGGAGCTAAAGCAAAACATAGCATTTTGAGATGGTTTTGAGTCATGAAATTTTTTGAATTTTCCATATCTTTTCACAAAATCTTCCTGAAAAGATTAAACTTCGTATGTGTAGTTAGTTGGAGACTACAGTATGACCCCTTAAACTCACGTCAAAATGGATCTAAAATGGCGCATAGCGAAAATTTGAAGGATACTCGAGGAGTCTCTAATGGCTTAGATTTAATGAAATGTGGATTCATATGATTATAAATGATGAGGAGTATGCTGTATGCCAATTTTAACGGAGGGGAGTTTGAGGAGGGGGGTTATTGTCTTTAAAATGTGGTGGGTCATAGCCGGTTTTAGGGGAGAAGGATGGGTGTCTAACCTTTCCCAAGAATTTTTTTTTTTTTTTCAATTAAAATTAACGAGCCGAAATAACGCAAACACTTTATCAACTTTTTGGTAATTTTAAAGAAGCTACTGTGTTTCCCACTTGATGTTATGGAATTGAATTCCCCCTCCCGCTCCCCGCTCCCTGTAGAAAATTCTAAAACCGGCACGAAAGATCGAAAATTTTTGATAATGAAATCAGATGATAAAGTTAGCCAAATGATTGAGATATTTCAATTTTTCATCTCCTGAATGAATATAGTGAGGATGGAAGTTGGAGCAAAAAATTGCTTTTGGAGAAGAAATCACGGTAAGAAATTTCATAAATCTCGCGTTCCGAACATTTGGACCAAAATATGACTCATTGAATGTGAGTCAAAATGAATCTAAAAAATTTAAAAGTTGATCCAAAATAGCAGATGGTAAAAATTTGAAGGAGGGTTGAGAAGCCTCAAGGTGCTTAAATTCGAAAAAATTCGGACTTTTGTGAGCCTTGTAGACAAAAAATAGCGCATATTTCAAATTAGACTACTTAGGTGTTTTCCAAGGAGATAAGGTGAGTGTTTCGGACTTGATTTTCAAATTTTATCATTTTTACTTCCTCTGAAGCTTACTTAATAAGTGCAATTATTATATAAATATAAATTATTGTGTTCCTGAATATATAAGATCTAATTTTATTTAGTAAAATTAATTACTACATTATTGCTGCGTAAAAGGATTGTAGACAGGCGCTAAGAACTAATTATTTTTTTTTTATGTTAAAAAAAATATACCATTCTCTTGATTAGAAAAAAAAAGAAGTAAGTGATGAAAATTATGCAACAATTTATTGATGCCCTCTCCCCTCCCCTTGGCTGTACTCAGTGCTCACTAGAGTGAGTCGAATTTCGGTTTTTCAAAAAGTGAGCCGGTAGAGTCACAATAGTTGCAAAATGACTTCGAAAGGACTTTCAGCTCTTTAACTCATTTTTTAGGCCCCCCACACAATGATGTAAAAGCTTTAAAAGAATAAAAAAAAATATTTTTTCACCAGTTGAAATTTTTTTGTGTTTTCAAGTTACTTCAAGCGTCCAAAGACAGAAAATTTTAGAAGCAATTTTTTTTTTTTTTTTTCATTTATTTATTTATCCAAGAAGTCTATATCATTAATTTTTTAGAATATTTGCCAAAAGCACAAATTTGATTATTTTCTAATATTAACGAAAAATTGATAATTTATTGATCGTGTGCCTAATATAGCTCAATTAAGGCTTTTTTACACTGAGAAGCAAAATATGCTCTATTTTTGTTCCACAGAGGTTCTTAAGTCTGAACGTTTTGATGATGAAACATCTATAAGAAGTTGTTTGGAGGCAAGAATTTGATATTGTGGAAAGCTTCGGTAGATAAAAATCGAGCATATTTCTCTCACGAGTCCTAATAAGCTCCCCCTCCCCAAAAAAAAAATTATAAATGGTTTAGAACTCTTAAATTAATAAAAAAAAATTGATGGCTAAAATTTTATTCCATTTTCCAACGACAAAATATGATTTTGAAATGTAAAAAATTTTTAACTGCACGAAAACTCGTTTTTTTTGAAGATTACAAATTTTTCGAAATTTAACTTCATTTGGTGGGGCTCTACAAATGTAATTTATAAAGGTGAAATTTATAGCGACAATTGTGACTGCGACTCTTCGCTTCTTGGAAAAACTGAAATTCGCTCAACTCAGTGCTCGCTGTTCATCTCATATCGCTGGGATCTTTTAATATTTACGTTATCCAGGGAGTCATTCCTTCGACTTGCATCTATTTGCAGGGTAATTTTCCCGAAAATTTTCTTGAACACTTTGTAAGCTTTATTCGGATTTCTTCGGGTGTTATCGTTTGTACTTCGTATATTTCTGAATTAATTAGTGTATTTCAATATCTTTAAAAAAATGAAAATACTGTAGCAAGTTTTTTTGAAAACAGGGACGTACCGAAAGGGGGAGGGGGGAGCTTCCCCCCTTGGCGTTTGGAAAGTGCGAACTCGCCAGCTCAGAGGTCACATACTAAGCGGTGAAATTAGAATACGCGCGTCGGCCTATCGGTCGCTGGATATCTTAAATACACGTCAATTTGGTGGTGATTCAATGCAAATAGCCAGCGTGGAGTTTTAGCGTAAAGTTGGTAAACTTGACCACTTGCGCAGTATTGTTACAGCTATTTTAAAATTTTTTGAAGATCGTATTTATTTAACATCTTATTTTCGTGGAGCAAAAAAAAAAAAAAAGAGGTCAACAGTTGGTAAAATTTCATGGTATTAGTTGGCAATTTTTGGTTTTCTTCCCCCCCCCCCCTGAAGAAGGTCCTCGGTACGTCCCTGTTTGAAAAGTCGTTCATAAAAATGATATGGAATATTTGGCACCTTGTGAGATTTTTATTTATAAAGTCGTCTCTTCAAAAATATAATGAAAAATATTTCACGTAATTGACAATTAACAAAATTATGGTCCGTAGGGATGATCAGAATCGAATTGACTGCTAACAACACGCTGAACATTTTTATTTTCTTCAAAGATTATTAGTTGCTGCTGGAAAGTTAACTTTAAAGTAGAAGTTTTACTACTTCGTCTCTTCTTCGTTGATAAGAATCGCAATTGTTTGCTCAATTTCTTATTGGAGGAAGATTTGGTTTTTCTATCTAAATCCTTGATATATATATATTTTTTTTGTTTAATGGCGAGTAAAGCTGTTTGTTCAAATAATTCAACGTTTTTTTATCGAGTTCAACATTTTGCATAACTCGTAACACTTCATTGGTAAGAGGTGTCCTAGTCTGCTTCATATTTTTTCGCTTTGTAAATTATCCATTCATTTTAATTGTACGTTGAGTTATACTTTAAAACATTTTCTAACAAAACGTAGACGTTTAAAATAACTGAATACTATAATACCATCAGATAGCTGATCCGATACCACCCGAAGAAATCCGAGAGAAACTCCCGAAGTGTTCTCGAAAATTACCCTACTAATAGATGCAAGTTTCGTTGGATATTTTTGAAAAAATCTTCGTCGGGTATTTTTCTCAAGGAAATGTCTAGATTTACTGCTCTACGAGAGCATTCTCCACGTATGCTACGAATGTACCATACGTATTTTACGAGGCGTATATGGAATTCAATTTTGACGACCACTTGTTGGATAGGCGACGGTGTGTTACTAAATTTTTATTATTTTATTACACGGACGCACGCTAACTCTTATATGGGGAGCGAAGAAAAAAAAATTAAATTTACAGGGATGAAGGGAAGCCTCGGATGTCTGCAGAAAGCAGGCCCGAGAAAACCATACATAACGGTAATTGGCGCCCGGGGATTCAACGAAGGGCCGTATGATAAGGTTTTTCCAATTTTATTATAAGCAGCCATTTTGCGCGGCCTTAAAACATCATCAATCATGTTTCCGATGTATAAACCGCTTAACGAGCAACGTCTCTTTCTCTCTTCATTTCTATGTAATTCGACGATATTTCGAATTTCTTTCGCCGTTTACCAATCGAGTCGAAGAAGAGCGTCGATTCAGCGGCTTGTCTAATTGAATTTTAATCGGCTCGGAAAAATCGCCTAACCTCCAATTAACCTCGTTATAAAAGCTCGTGTCAATTATAAAAGCCCCCCCCCTCTTCGTTTAGTTGCCTTTGTTTGTTATTCGAGGAAAAATGGTAATGTAATACTTATTCCTTTTAACGAGTTATTCGATTGTTATCTGCGGTATATGTAAACAACCGGTCCGGTTATTTATGCGCTCAAATGGGGTGGGATTTGTTGCGGCGAGCGCGTTATTTTATACGCCATCATTAAAAAGTGTTTAATTTGTCTGTGGAATTAAATTGTCAAGAGGAGAAAATGATAACGAATACGTTGGAAATATAAAACCGAGTTTTATACGAGCCTATCATATGCACGCGTAGTTTACTCGGGTACGCGTATTTTTTCACTGGAAGATGCCTCGGTTAGGTGAAGTATACCACCTTGATGCTTTAATAAACACCCGGTACGACGGCGGTTCGGCATGAAAACGTTTAAAAGAAACGACCGAGTGAAACGGATTTTATTAAAACGACTCGACTATTTCGGTAATGTTTTTCTATCTTCTTAATCCAGATTATAAAGGATATTAGAGGTCTACTATACTCCTCTGTAGTCTGTATACGCCTGCAAACCATTAAAATTTTACGCTTTATCAAAACCCATAGGGTCATAGAGTGCCGTTGTGCTATAGAGGTATACTTTACTAATATCGTAATTTGCTTTGCCTTATGTACCGTACCGGCCTTTGATTGCTGAATAGAAACTGTGGTAAGATGTAAAAGGAATTTCACGGTGTAGGTTTTTTAAATCCCCTCCACTTCTGGGAGTAGACGAATTTACACGTTGCTTTTAACGCGTATACCGAGTACGAAGAATGTGGCTCGGTGCGGTTTACGTAGTTCTTCATCGGGAGCTAATTATTCGGTCTAAAATGTCGAGCTTTTGGATACGGTGTTCGTGTTGGCATGTTGTTTGGCAACAAGAGTACGTGGATTTTGAGTTGAATTTGAATGGATCTTTAGATAGTTTGTGGAGAGTATTTGGCAAGTATGTGAATTTAAGCGAAGCGAAGGAATTTTACGCGTGTTTTGTCAGTGGAATTGTTTAATTTTATGAGTAGGAATTTTGGGGAAAAATTTTAATCGAGGGAGTGGCATGAAAAAATGTTGGGTATTTGTTAACAGTTCCTCGTAATGAAGGTGTGTTTCTGTTAACGAAAAAATTGTGGTTCTAAGCTGCAACAGTTATCATATCATGTCCCTGTTCGTCTTCATTAAAGAGACTAATCGATTTCAGAAAATTTAGTACCCCATTTCCCATCATTGTGCTTTTGGTGAGAGTTACATGAATAAAAAACTTGAAGTATTACAAAACTTTGAGAAGAAGTTTAATTAGCTGAGTTCTGGATGGAAAACTATTTAGCTATTACAGCTCACCGCATTTAGAAAAAGTTAAGAGCATAACACCGACTTTGGGTGAGCAATTCTTGCCACCAGTCCAAAAGCTGCGAAGGCGTTGCCCAGAATTTCAAATTTTCTCATCTATGTAACTTGGCATAGATTAACGATACATAGATAGTTCACCGCTAAGCAAAAGTTTATAGCTCGAAATTTGCAAAAAGGAGCCATAAATGTTATGTTGATGGAAATGGTTCAGAGATGGCGTTTCAACATTAGTAAGCGGGTCGTAGATGCGCCATCGTTATTTTTCGCTTCCTTCTAGTTCTCGTTAACGCTATCTATGGTGAAACTATGAAACTACTTTTGTTCCAAGTTATGACTTTTTTACGAGCGATAATATTTATATAACGAGCTATCCATGTTTGATTAATCTATGGCTTTACTAAAAATTGGAGTTACTTTTGTAGCTGAGTTTTCAATCGAAATGATAACTATTACAGCCTACCTAATTTGAGAAGATGGCTGCGGGGAGGGGGGGTCGTCAAATCTTTGCGTTTCAGACCATTTGTAATTATCTAGCAAATGTTCAACTTTTTGGTACGTACGTATGTATATGTAATTATGTATTATTTTTTTCCAGCTGTAATGCTAGGAGGTATTCTTGAAATTCGCTCAAAATTTGGTGAGAGACTAGTTTCGAAAATGCGAAGAAGCAACTTTTTTGTTTTTTTGATACACCTCAAAATGACGGATCATTCAAAGTTTGAGGGAGGACTGGAAAAAAAGCAAATTGCTCAGTATTTTTGTTATTGATCTCATATGAAAGAGTGAGTCACGGACATCAACATATTAAAAAGATCTCTGCTGATAAGATAGTGAAAACGGCCCTTGACCCAAATTCGGTCACAAGTGATCATAAATGTTGTTCTCGATGAAAAACCTACCAAAAAAGTTTTTTGACGCCTCACCTCACCCCTTTCTCAGGAAAATATAGATACTATGTCCGCAAAAATTTTTAATTCTCTCCCATAGATTATAAAAAAAATTCATTCCAATAAAACTTTTAAAAGGAAACTCAGGGAATTGCTGATTGCTGGTAAGTTTTACACGGTGCAACAATATCTTACAATGTAATTTAAAAGATTTTATATGTATCATGTATTAATAGTTATTTAATATTTTTTGTAACATATGAGTTTGTAAAGGCTCCTTGGAATGCACTACAAGTATAAATAAATAAATAAATAAATAAATAAATCGCTCCCCATATGTGAAAAATTCGATATTCTTTCACTGTGGATCGGATGGATGAAAAACTTTGAAATTTTTACGAATGGTAGACATTATATGGGTGGAAATTTTTTCACATTTTTCGATTCACATTTTCTTGAATTTTTTGGCCTTCGAAAATTTCAAAAAATTTACAAAAATTTTTTGTAGGGATATATGGCTAAATTTTTTTTCATGATTTCCTCATACCCTTAGGTACAACATGATAATATTTTTCACTCCCTAAGGGAGGAGGGGGAGTTGATGAAAAAAAATGAAATGTGTAACAAAAGCGCCTCTTAAAATCAGTTTTCTACATTTTTTTGGCCAACGACGCATTTTAGAGAAAAAGTAGCATAGTAATGAAATGTTCCTCATTAAATTCTCTGTAAGAAAGAATTTTATAATTTTTTTCGTACACCCGTTAGGTGAGGAGATACGGAGCTACAAAGTCGCGCCTAATACTAGTATTACACTATTGCGAAATCAATAAGTACTAAAAAAAAAAAAAAAAAAAAAAAAAATAGAAAATCAATATTAGGAAAAATAAATAAACTTCAGATAAAGATGGCGACAAAAAAAATCCTAGTGGATGTAACATTCATTCAAATTATGACTATAACCTGGGCTAATTAGGGACCACAATTTTTCTACAGAAAGTTGTAGCCAGTAGTGTCCATTACAATCTCTAACTTTTCTCCAAAAATCGCACCGTTGCTTCTCGCCCAAAATCCCCATTTGTACCCTTAAAATCAGTTTTTTGCCTATAAATCGCGTTCTAATCTAGATACAGAAAAAAAATGTAGTTAAAAAAGGAAGCTGATCAAATTTCCAACAAAAAATGTTATTACACATTTTTTGCCCAAGTTGATAGAATCGCGAGAAAACGCCCTTAAAACGCGCCAGTCTCATTGCACAAGAGGCCATAGCGCGACGTTTGATATAGCCTATCGCGTTACCCTAATGTTTTATGTTCGCCTTTTTGAAAAAGTTTTGAGACATGAAATTTGTTGAATTATCCACGAGTCGAAATGGATCCAAAATGGTGGATTACTAAAATTTGAGTAGAGCTTGAGGAGCCTCAAATTAGTAAAAATGTAATTAATATGAACTCGAATGATTTTTATAAATGATATTGGAGGGGAGAAGGGGCGTTATCGACCTCAAAATCTGTTTGAGTACACGAATGCTCGAAAAATTTTTGTTGAGTGATCATACGATAAAATGAATCCAAGTGACTGATCTATTCTATGTTTAGCTTCCCAAGTGAATTTGAAAAAAGTTACAGCAGAAAATGACTTTTAGAAGGGAAATTACCATAAGAAATGCCATGAATCTTTCATATTACCCTACCAAATCGAACTGGAGAGGTGTATGTGGATGGGCCCATTTTCACCTACTTATACAGCCATGCCCTTTGTTGTAAAATTAACCGAGACAAAGTTGATAAGAAAAATGATATGACGTAGCAATTTAAAATGAAAAAAAATTAATATCACCTCCCTCCCTCGTTACTTGGTGCGAAACAAGTTCTTACGAAATATGAAATACTACATAGACGTAACGATGGAGGCGACGGCAAAGGGTGGCATTCTTCAACGTCGTTTCGGTACGTAATAGCTTTCATCGTCGCGTATCTGTTTTCACGCTAACGCATCTCTTCGCCTGGAAGTTACTAAACAACCGGAATAGAGAAGATTGAAAGGATGTGCTTTCCGTCTCGACATTTCTTTCAAAAACTTGCCTATTTACGAGTTTACAACACTCGCGAGAAAGTACCACGTATTAGGTTGGGCGAAGACGCGAATTTTCACGCATCATTGGCGGCTCATCGAAGATACAAAGATTGGCGCGAACTTTGGCGGGATCTTAATAAGACGCGGCCGCGTGCCACGGTAGCAGCGTAGCGTTATTCAAAAGATAATAGTATCGTTAACGTACACCAACTATACGCGGTTGATATTCGCACTAGGCGCTGCGGCGTTTTCATTTATTGTTTGGCTTTTGTTTATGACATTTACCGCGTTTAAAAGGGACCGCCCGTATGTATCGCGTTAAAATTTCTTAAACGTTGGCTCGTACAGTCGTACAGCAGACATTTTGCTATTAATGACTCGAAACGTTTTTCTTAATGGTCCCACATCCTACTCGAAAACACGTTCTCTTCTTCCCTCTCGGCGACGCGCGCTACCTAATAACACAGATTTATTAAATACTAAACCGCGCTCGACCCTTCGTCTTGGTGTCGTAAGTTGCTTAGTCTCGAATTTTTTTTCCTCGACGAACATTCTTCCATCCGGTCGTTACTCGCGTGAATTTATTCGAGCAATTTTTTTCCCCAATCGAGGTCGAAATACGGATACACCACGTGCCCCTAGGGTCATAGCCTCGGTGGCACGCTGCGCTAAGAATGTGCATCCGTGATCTCTCGATCAATAGGCCGCCGGATGTAAGCGCGAACCAACGTTTCGAAATTATATCGTACGACCCTGCGTACATCTAGCTCTCAGGTACGCCCTCGCGTCCATGCCCAAAACCGGTGATTTGACCGAAAATACGGTAATTGCGGCGCGTTCGACGAATTAGGCATCGATAAGATTAATGGTTGCGGTTTGGTGTTTCGGCGCAGGTTATAATCGGTATTGAACGGATTGTAATAAATTATCACACGAGTGTAAGCGATAAAGTTTTTTTTTATTCTTATTGAGACCTTTATTATTCCTTTCACAAAGTCGGAGTTATTATATTATTGCCGTATTAATTAGGTTTCAAAGTGTTATTTATTGCCCGTTGGAGCGCGTATCATTTGCAAGTGTGTGAACGAATAACGCGCGTCTTGTTGGAGTGGTCGTTTACGATAAGCTTTTTTATTGGTTGTTAAAATTCTTAATGACTTTTGACGCTTTAGCGTATCGAATCGAAAGTATTTCTTCGTAATTATAATGTCGCTGCTTGCTGAGAGCTTTCTTAGATATCTTGGCGATTTTCTATTCATTGAGCTTGGACTTTGCCGTCAAATTAGATTAATCGTTTTTTAGCTTATTTTCTAATGAAAACGATAGCTATTACAGTCTATCTAATTTAGGAACTTAGTCGAGAAGAGGTGGGGTCTTAAAATGTTTCTTCTTTTGAGTATTTCGCGAAGAATCGGTCACTATCGTGAAACTGAAACATTGGACATTTTTCTCACCCTTGGTTGCGCCATTGGACTCCTAAAAAGTTGTGGAATGATCTGAACACACTATTCTGGAACGCTTTGAAGTTTCATCTCGCTCCACCATTTCGTAACCCCTAACATATACTGTATACCAGGTATGAAAATACCAAAATAGCACGATGTTTGGTAGAAAAATGAGAAAAAGTACAACATTTTAATATTCGTTCCTTTCGTTGTCGTTCACGAATGATTCGATGAGCAAAAAAATGCTCAATATGCTCAAACATGCTTTCAAAATTCGAAAAATATGTCGTTCAGGAATAATTCAGTGAGAAAACATTTTTTGTAATAAATCATTCGTAAACATTCAATCATTTCTTTCGTGAATCATTTGGTATTCTAAAGCGAGGTTTCGAAATGTACAACGGTATTCAAAAATTTCGTTCATGAACGATTCGATATCCTGAGTCGAGTTTGCGAAGATTATGGAATCAGTCGTTCGCGAACGATTCAGTGAAAATTTTTTTTGCAGTGAATTATACAACGATATTTGATAATTACGTTCATGAATGATTCGACGATATTTTGATTGAACCTTTCAAAGGTCATAGAATCAATCATTCACGAACGATTCAGTGAAAAAAATATTTGCAATGAATCATACAACGATATTCAATAATTACGTTCATGAATGATTCGATATTCTGAGTTGTGCTTTTGAAAATCATAGAATTAGTCATTCGTGAACGATTCAGTGAAAAAACATTTGTAATGAATCATACATTGGTATTCAGTATTTTCGTTCATGAAGGATTTGATGTTCTAAAATATGGTTATTAGTTCTGGTTCCAGTTCTAATTCCCATTCCCAAATATTTGTTCCGGTTTTGGTTCTATTTTAGCGATATCGGTTCAGGTTTTGGTTTTAGTTTTTATTAGTATAAAAAAAAACATGTGTGACCTATCAAAATACATGGTTTACCAAACATATTCAGAACAAAGTATAGAAATCAAAATTTGAAAAATAGTATTTTGATATAGATCCCAAACACGAAGACTTGGCTAATTAATCTGATTCAAAAAGAATTTAAGTCGTTCGCGAACGATTCAGTGAAAAATTTTTTACAAATATTCATACAACGATATTCAATAATTACGTTCATAAATGATTCAATATTTTGAGTTGAACTTTGAAAAATTATAGAATCAGTCGTTCGCGAACGATATACTGAAAGAATTTTGTAATGAATCATACCACGGTATTTAATAATTACGTTCATGAACGATTTGATATTTTGAGTCGAGCTTTTGAAAATCATGAAATCAGTCGTTTGCGAACGATTCAGTGAAAAAATTTTTTACCATGAATACAACGGTCTTCAAAAATTTTGTACGTAAACGATTTGATATCAGAGTCGAGATTTTAAAGATTATATAATCAATTGTTCGCGAACGATTCAGTAAAACAAAATTTTACAAAGATTAATCAAACGCTATTCAATAATTACGTTCATAAATGATTTAATATTCTGAGTTGAACTTTCGAAAATTATAGAATCAGTCGTTCGCGAACGATTCAGTGAAAAAATTTTGTGATGAATCATACAACGATATTCAATAATTACGTTCACGAACAATTTGATATCTTGAGTCGAGCTTTTGAAAATCATGAAATCAGTCGTTCGCGAACGATTCAGTGAAAAAATTGTTTACCATGAATCGTACAACGGTATTCAAAAATTTTGTACGTGAACGATTTGATATCTGGAGTTGAGATTTTAAAACATTATGTAATCAGTCGTTCTCGAACGATTCAGTAATAAAAATTTTACAAAGATTTTTTTTTTCATTTATTTTATTTTAGGTCGCTCTACATCAAAGGTCATTTGCGACTGCAATTACATAATTATTTACAATTTAGGGTAAATACAACAAAAATAGATATTATGCATAAGTTAGATTAATGGCAGTAATTCCGTAGCCCGAAGGAACGAGATTAGTTTCCCGGTGATTTCTTCGTTCATACAACGATATTCAATAATATTACGTTCATGAATGATTTAATATTCTGAATTAAACTTTCAAAAATTATAGAATCAGTCGTTTGCAATCTAATGAAAAAATATTTTCCATAAATTACACGAAGGTATTCAGTAATTTCATTCGTTCGATTTGATATCCTGAGTCTAGCTTTAAAATTTCATAGAATCAATCGTTCGAGAATTTAAGTGAAAAAATATTTCTTGTGAGTCACTCGTACTCGTACATCGGTATTCAGTGATATCGTTTGCAAATGATTCTGTCTTGGGCATTCTAATTTATGCCTAAAAATCTCGTATATGTTGATAAAGGTTTGATTCGATTATCACCAGTATTTTTTATCATCATCGAATCTCTATTGATTGTAGTAACGGATGAATTTCATATCTTTTGTGTAGCGATAAGTTGTTTCTTTATTTTGTTTTGAATGTAATTTTTTTTTCATAATTATAATATAATGTTTTGTATACACTTCAACTTTCCTCAAAAGTTATAATGTAAAACGTTGAGTAAGATTAAGTATTAATTCACAACAAATGCTCTTGAGCTATAATTACCTGAAAGAACGTTAATGATATTGTAATAATTTTCTTAAATAGTTTTCATAGCTTTATTTTTAATCTCCAAACTTTTCACCCTTTGGTAAATTTTTTGTTCATTTTTAGTTCTTGGAATTTATTTTCCTGAATACTTATCTGTCGCATTACCACTTCCAAAAATATAAACACTCTTCATATTGTCGTCGGGATATTCTGAATAAATTCACGGAAACGACCTCGACGACATTTTTCTCTACAATATATTGTCCGAAATGACCGGATTATCGGTTTATACCTATAATTCTGGAAAGTAAGCGCTACGTAATAATGAGAGAAACGATCAAAACATCGAAATTTATTAATTCTAACGTTCCGTCTGTTCGGCATTAATCAACGCGCGGCCGTTTTTCGAATATACTTAAAAATTAAATAAACTAATTTATCAAGCTCGATCAACAATACACCGGCGACGTTTATACCGAGATAATCCTACACATTACGATGGAATATAAATATCCACTATCCACTCGCTTACGAAACGGATCATCTATTTTTGAGCAATACAACTCGAACGGAAGTTAAAAGCAATTCCCCGGAGCGACATTTTACGTAAATTGGCCTCCGTAATATTTATAAACGCGTTAATTTGTCGTCATAAATCAGCTCATCTTAATTTCTCGTCACTGTTCTCTCCTCGCTGTCGGACGTTTAATAGATTCGAAAATTTCCTCGTATTACGTATGTGTACGTTTTAACGCTCGCGTCGTCTTTTATAGCGAGAATAAATATTCGTTTTTGAGCTAGGGTCTCGACGCGCACGTATACTGGCATGTGTTGAAGGGAGTGAGAAGCCCCGCTTCGGAGGAACATTTAGAAAAGAAATTTTCCTTCGTTTTTTATTTTTTATTCGTCTTATTTATAGCGGTGTATAGGAGTACACATGGAAGGGCGAAGTCGCGAAGCATATTTTCTTGTACGTTATGAAATTAAATGGTTTAGAAAATTTGCGCAGCGAGAACCGCAAATTGAAATTTTTATTAGTCGACAGAAAAGAAATTTATTTCGTATTAAATTGCCATTCGTTAGGGCTGGCGTGTTGTGTTTTTTCCTGGTTTAGGCGAATGGAAAAAAATCGTTTTATGATGAGCTAATGCTGTTCCATTCCCAGGTTTTATGGTACCGTTCAGACGTTGATAATTAGAATATAGATTCCTAATTCAGTCAGCTTACTGCGGTGGACTCGCGGTCGGCGACACGAACCCTACGAGAATGGTCGATGAGAAATATACGCGTATAATCCAACACGTGGTGGTACGGTGGCCGTATGATTTATTGATAATTTATTCGCGCTTCGTATTTACGTTGGAACGTGTTTGTAAACTGGAGAAAATATTATTCATACGATTTAACTCTTGGGGAAAAAATATAACGTGGGCATACCGTCGCGAATTCCGAAAAAATAAGCCTCCAGGTGGACGCGCAGTTTCCAAATTCGGAAGCTATAATTAGGCTCAAGTCCTCGACATTACAGCCTTTCCTTCGCTTTAGGTGCCCTTAAGGTGATAAACGTCGGTGGAGCTGCGTGGCACGCTAGAAATGGAGATTTTTTACCTATTTTCGAAGACTCGGAATTCCATTCGACGAAGGTTTTCACGGTGTAATAATTTCTTTGCTTATCGTTCGCTTCAAGGTGTTTCTTATCTTTTTCGCTGGTATACCAGCAACGCTCTACCTGCCACCCTCTCGCCGAGTCGATTATATACGCGAGCTCGGGCTCGAGATTTAGTGTATTAATCGTGGTACGCGCGAGCCAGATGGCGCGACAAATATACGAGTATCGTTTATTATATTAATTCGCGGATAGATAATGAACCGAACGCCAACTCATTCGATGGTAATTTCGCCTCGAGGTGATATTAATGTAAATTTTGCGAATTCCGTAAACGATTTTGAACGAGGAAGTTACGATTTTTTAGTAGAGTAAGGGGAAGGAAAGGGATAGGTATGAATTACGTAGAATTCGCCGAATAAATGATATCGCGTTTTAATGTCTCTGAAATGAAATTTCACCGGAAATTGGAAAATGATGGGAATGAGCTGATAATGATGTAAGAGGAACTTTAAACACCCTATTTCGACTTGACCAAACGTGTAAAAATTATATTCAAAAGTACGTTTGTAAATTCAGTTGAAAGTAGTGCAGATTCGTTATATAGAAAACCGCAATCGTAAGGAAAAAGATAAAGGAAAAAAAATAATTGTTAGAAAACGCCCATAAAAACACTTGAACTCTAAGGAAAATTGAATTGTATTTTTTTTTCTGATTTGATTAAAATAAGATAAAGTCAAGGCAGGTGCCACTAGAAATAGGAGAGAAGTTTTCCTCGGTCGAACTTCTTTCGAAAGGTTGTTTGCATCCTTAAAAAAATATAAATATGCTTATGTGATCAAGAAAAAATTAAGTAATTTTATTTGTGTTTATTCTTCTGGGCTCTGATTTTCTCTGCGTTGGGTCGGCTTGAAGCCACCAACAAGGTGAGTTTTCTTAATCCAAATACTCTAAAAGGCTTAGACATCATTAATTTTTATTTCAAATAAATCCAAAAAAAAATGAAAAAATGAAAAAATTAGTCAAAATCAAATTATTTCCAAAAAATTGACTCCTTTACCATAAAATAAAAAAATTATTCAAAAAATGAAGAATTATTTGATAAGTGAAAAAATTCAAAAAATATAAAATATAAAAAATGTTCAAAAATCGAAAAAAAAAATAGATAACCCAAAATTTAGCTGTTGCTCAAAAATTAAAAAAATTCTCAGATGGAAAGATGTCTAAAAAAATATGCTTGCTGATCAGAAAATAAAGAAATATTTGGAAACATATCTCATCCTCTTTCCCACATTTAGTCTCTTCAACCTCACGTGCGCGCGTCTCTAGCCCATAGGCTGTATATAGCGCATAATATATGTAATAAAAAAAAAAATCTAAAAATGAATAGTCTTTTAAAAATGAAAAATATCTAAAAAAGAAAATTTTTCGAAAATTAAAAGAACTAAAAATGTTTAAAAAAAACGATTAACACTGAAAAAAAATTTTTTTTCCGTGCCTCTAGCCCCGTAGCTGTACACGGCACGTTAAAGAAAAAAAGTAAAAAAGTAAATAAGTTGAAAAAAAATGCTTCGAAATGAATAGTTGTCCAAAAATAGAAAAACATAAAGATGGAGAAATTGTTTGTAAATTAAAATTGTATGAAAATGAACAGTACTGTTAGCAATTTTCGAAAGGAACAAGAAAAA
This sequence comes from Phenacoccus solenopsis, assembly GCA_009761765.1. NCBI lineage: Eukaryota > Metazoa > Arthropoda > Insecta > Hemiptera > Pseudococcidae > Phenacoccus > Phenacoccus solenopsis. The sequence continues at coordinate 26,444,308 of CM019755.1, read as the reverse complement.
AAGAAAAAATTTTCAAAAAGAAGACTTGTTAATCGTGAATAAAGAAAATGTTCAAAATGATAGTGTTTAAAAATGAAAAGTTAAAAAATGATGCTTCAACTTATGTTTAAAAGGATCTAAAAATAAAAATAAAAACATTCTAAAATGGAAAAACAATTTGAAAAAATGTCTAAAAATGAAAATGTACTCAAAAATAGTCGAAAAAGCATAAATATTAAGAAATGTAAAACGGAGAGAAAAAATGAAAAAAAAGGTTCAAGAAGGATTTTTGTTACGTTATGGGGAAAGAAAAAATTATTCAAAAGTGAATGTCTGAAAAAATGACCAACAATATAGTGAAGGAAAAATGTTAAAAAATGTAATGTACTTCCCATTATTAAATTAAAAGAGATAAAATAAAAATTCAAAATGAAAAAATTTATGTTTAAAAATCTAAATTTACTTGAAAGTATCCTAAAAATTTATAGTTGTTCAAAAATTAAAAAAAAAAAAAAAAACGAAAATGAAAAAATGTTCAAAAATATAAGTCTTGAAAAATAAGAAGTTGAAAAATCACCAAAAATATATAAAAGCAAAATCGGCTGAAAATGGGAAATAGTTTCAATTCAGTGGAAATAAGACATTCAAGCCACTTAAATTAACCTTTAAATAAAAAAAAAAAAAAAAAAAAATGAACAAGAAATGTTTCAAAATGAAAACAAAAGGAAATGAAAGAATGTCGAAAAATGAAAATTTGCTTAAAAATAGTCTGAAAATGTAAAATTGTGCAAAAATTTAAAAAGAAGCCAAAAATATAAAAATGATCTAAGAGTAGATTTGTTAATCGTAAAATACGAAATTTATTGTTCAAAAATAGAAGTTTAAAAATGAAAACTAAAAAAAAAAAACAAGAATATAGAAATGGAAAAATTTTTTTAAATAAAAACCAGTTTTAATAGGGAAATTGAATGAGGTAAAAAAATATTTTGAAAATAATGTCTAAAAATAGAAATTCATTTTAATTGGTCGATTGCTGAATGATATCCAGAAATGAAAAAAAAGTTTTGAAATGGTAAAAAAAAAAATAATAAAAATGTGTAAATATGAAAACTGCCAGTTTTAGGATCGCTGCTAAAGGGGGGAGGGGGGTTCAGTTCCATATAGCCAAGTGGGAAAAGTAAAGTGTTTAAAATTACGAAAAAGTTGATATGTACTAAAAAAAGTGTTGGAGTTATTTCCGCTCGTTACATTTTTAATTTTAAAAAACACCTAAAAAAACTCTTGGTTTAGACACACAATCCTCCCTCCCCCAAACCTGCTATGTATGAAAATTTGCTTTTAAAAAGTTTTAAAATACACAACTGTTCATGAATTTAAGAGGGGCAGAGAAATCAAAAATAATCAGATATTTTGAAAAAAAAAAGGAGTCTAAAAATTGGAAGATGGTTTCGATTAGAAAATTGAAAGACATTCAAAAAACAGTAATAAAATAAAAATAGTGTCTAAGAATGAAAATTTGCTTAAACATAATCTAAACATGCATAATTGTTCAAAAATTTAAAAAGGAACAAAAACTAGAAAATGTTCAAGAAGACCTGTCATTGATATAATATTGGAAAAGTTTATTCAACCAATTTCATGAAAGTAAAAAATGTAAAAATATACTTATAAAAGAGTAGAAATGTCTGATGATGAAAAATTGTTTTAATTATGAAACTGAAAGACATCTTCAAATGAAATAAGTTTTCCAAAACAATTTTTTTTTTTTTTTATTCAAGTGTGTCCAACAATAGTCATAAAAATATATAACACTTCAAAGACTGAAACAACATAAAAAAATGCCAAACATCTTCAGAAATGTAAAAGCATTTTAAATGAAGAGTCAAAAGATGGTAAATACAAGAAATGGGTCAAAATTTGAAATACATTCAAAATTAAAAAAAATAATAATAAAAAGAAAACTAGAATACAAAAATGATTTTTAAAAATCGGCAAAAGTGAAAAAATGTCCAAAAAAACACTCGACAATAAAAAATTGAAAAAAAAATTGAAAAAAAAAAGTAGAAAATAAAATTGCTTAAAAATATTTGAAAAAAAAAATATAAAAAATGAAAATATGCAATCTAAAAACTAGCCATCAATGATGTGACGTATTAATCGCGAAATACAGAATGAGTTAAAAAGAAGAAAATTACATTTTAAAATGCTACTATGTTTAAAATAAAAAATTTGTTCAGAATTAACAAAACGTCCCAAATGAAGAGAATACTCAAAAAAGAAAAATAGAAAATTAAAGATATATATATTTTGTTTATCTAGATTATTTATAAAAAATACATCATAGAAGAAAAAAAATCAGTTTTGCAACTATACCACATTTTCATCTTCTGAATAAAGCTCCTTCTCTCCCCCCCCCCCCACCCTAAGGCATAGCATGTAACTCCATAACTCACATACCTTTCGAATGTTCAAAATATCACAAAGAAAGAATTATATTCGCAACGTCTGATGATCGTCCAATGATTCTAGATGATGCTCTAACACCAATCTTTAAATACAGCTCTTGGCAGCTTTTGGTAACTCATATTTATATAATTCAGTTTGTTAAAACGTCGGACAAATTCTTAATTTTGTTGTTGAAGTGTGACCAAGTATTAACTAAAATGCTGTATGTTGAAAATGGTCATCATAGTTAATTGCTTTACTCGAAATTCAAAGAGCCTAACAACCGTATTTTGAAATAGATTTCCGCAACGCTGAATCACGATTAGTTCGAAATTTTAATTATTTTTTTAACGTTGTGATTATTATTACGATCATTATTATTATAATAAATTCATACAAATCCGGTAGAACTTTTAATATCCCCTTTTTCAGACGGCTTATTCGCATCGATTCGAAGAAAAGAATTCATTTCGTTCACCTACGAAGAACGTATAATATATTATTCAAATGAGCACGAAAACCAATACCATTCTTCATTTTAATATCACCATCATCTCGCTCTTCAGTCAATAAAATTGCTCTTTGTGTGGAACAGCGTACAATTGACGTAGACTGCAGAGTATACGTTTTAACAAAAGGAATCATAGTTGAAGCTCTCGAGCCGCTAGATAACCAACGTCTTTAATCCGTGCATCGGGCATTCATCACGCGATTACACATCCCACAACGTGTACAGCACCATATACGCGCGTCTTTTGCCCATTGCCAAATTAACAACGAATAAACTAGATCTCGGTTGAGATGGGCGAGAGCGCGTGTACGCATAACCCGAGGCTTCTATCAGACGTCAGATGAGAATGAAAATCCCTGCTGTATGTACTTGAAATACTAAGCTATAGGCTGGCCACGTACGAATGCCTAAGCTGTAATTAAAATTATCAAACGAGATTAAATTCCGTTACCTTTGCAAGCTTTACGATGAGTGATCGGCTTGTCCGGATCTCTGTAGTATCCTTCTTTGCAATAGTGACAGTAACGACCGGCCGTGTAATGCCGACAATTCAAACACACTCCGCCGCTAACGCGACCCGACAACTTGTATAAATCCATGTTGAAACGGCACTTCCTGGCGTGTTGATTGCAATTGCAAGCTGCAACAGATACGTGTAGGTTTATTATAATCGGGACGCTTTGGAAAAAAAAAAATTCCCAACCGGAGATATTTATCTGCGCGAGCGCGCAAACATTGTCCACCTTATTTATGGTCACGCTCGCGTCCGCTAATGAGGTTTTCGGGTTTCGCTGCGGCGTCGCAACGCGACCAGAATGAAATAGTAATTCGAATTTGATAGGTGAAGTTAACGAGGCAATATGGCGAGATTTTTAATCATCCGTTGGAAACGTTCTTTTAATTGTGGCATCGCGATGAAAGAATGATTGATATTTTTTCTCACATGAGAGTAATACTCGGATGCCTCGGAGTCGTGTATTAAGAAGCCCTGATTTATAACCGTAGGTAATGTATAAATATCGCCGATGTCCCTTAAAGGGTCATTCTTTTCAAACGTAATACGAACGCTTGTTTACCGAAAGCGTATACCCCAGCTTGGCCCGAAGATACAATAAATCTCGCTTAAAGCCAATACAAAAGGGTCTTAAATTGATAAATGCGATATACGTTGCATTTACAGGCGAACGCAATACGAGCACCGAGTCGGTGACTGATTTTTGTTTATTTTGAGGGATTCTATCAAAAGTTTATTTCGACAATAATGACGGCAATAAAACTCGCTTTAAATTGTATTTCCACGATGCGGATGTTTGACGATAGAGATGAAAAAAACAACTCAGACCGGCGAACTTTATGAAAAGAATCACCGGGTGCTTGAAAATTTCCGCAACGCTCAACAGATGGAGTAAAAAATGGTAAGCAGCCATACCCTGCTGCCGGAGCTGAGTTTTCAATTTGGGCTTTTCCAGGTTTCCAGATAATGTTGCTAACTAGTTTATGCTAATAGGTCATGCACAGCACCTACTCAAAACACCCACTATATCAGTTCCAAAACCACATAAGAAGTTGAATTTAGAATCGACTGTTGAAATTTATTAATTTTTATATAATATGAAAATATTATTTATAATAATTTTTTAGTAAATAAAATTCAAACATTTAATATCAATTAATTTTATGTGTAAAAAAAACCTTGTGTAAAAGGCGCCTGCGTAAATGACGTAGTAATTTCCCATTTTGCCACGAATACAATTAGCCTTGTGTAAAAGGCACTAGCCTCCTCTAACATGCGTTGTTTACAGGGATGGAGTGGGGACATGCGACGCACCTATAAATACTGGTGTACCCACCATACCGAGGAGTTGTGAAATAGCTCTTAAAGTGTAACAATTGAAAATTATTGAGTTACTTCTACGATTATTCTATATTATACATATATTAATTTAAAGCCTGCTCCACATGGTCAAATATATTTGACAAATCTACGAATTGGTCAAATATATCGGAACGTGTTGACGCTCCAATTATCCATAAGGATGTCCAGCTAGCCGATAGTCGATAGCCAATAGCCGATAGCTTTGCGATTTTGCACCAAATTAGCCAGCGGATAGCTAACCAATAGAACTTCCTCGCAGAAATAGCCTAAGCCAATAGCAGATTGAAATTTCAAATGCTATCGACTATTTTTTTTTTGCATGTTCATTCCCGATTGACATTTGGTAGTTAGCATTGTTGGCAGCATCAATTTTAGTATTTTATAACTTTTTGATATAATATGATTGGGCGATGTTGCGAATGCCAAGTCAAATACCAAATATCAGTGTTGTAGGAACAAACCAAAGAACGAAAATGAAGAACAACAAGAACGGAGAATTTCCATTGTTCCTGAGGAACAGGACCAAGAACGAGAACATAAAAGTGATACATCTGAAGAACAAAGAACAGAACGAGAACAGAATATTTTCAAGCTGAAAGATCGAAGAACAAAACGAGAACCAACTAATGAACAATGTTGAGGTATAAAAAACAAAAACAAAAACGATGTAATATTTTGTTGTTCTTCGTTCTTTTGAAAGTTCATGATTTATTATAAAATTAATAGATATCATGAGGGGAAAGATAAAATAAGAAACTTATACTTGAAAGCGAGGAAATGTTATGTATACCCATATAAGTAATTTTTTTTTTTTTTAAATTATTAGCTTCAATTTATTAATTTTCAATTTCAACAACAACATAAATTGTAAACGGTATCAAAAAAAGAAAAAAAGAAAGAAAGAAAAAAAGAAAAAAGAAAGAAAGAAAGAAAGAACAAAAGAAAAAGTTGAAGAACGAGAACAGAACGGAGAATGAACACGAGCGAGACCATAAAGGATTGAAAGAACAAAGAATAGAACGAGAACAATATTGTAAGGCTTAATATAATAAAATAGAAAAATTTTATTAATTAATAATCTTTAATTACTTAGTATAAAGATAATTTTATCACGAATTTTAAATTTTTATATAAAAATTTTTTTATAATTGAATATAATTAAGCTCGCAAGCATCATATGAACTCGTATTTTTCAAATTGTAGCAAATTTAGGCTTCTTAAATCTTCCTGAAAATTTGACGATCCGCCATTTCGAATTCCTTTTGACCCAAATTGAAGAGGTCATATTCTGCTCACCAATTAACCCCACATACAAAGTTTGTAGAAGATTCATGAAATTTCCTACAACAGTTTCCCCTCCAAAAGTCGTTTTTTGCTCTAACGCAGTCGAAATGGGGCCAAAAATGCCCTAACCTCAAACTAATTGTTACAAATCGTTTTTTTTTTTTTTTTTTTTTTTTTTTTATTTGTAGAAGAAGGCTGCATCCTCCAGCCTTCCTCCAAGTCACTTCTTTGAGGCGCCTCCCCCCAAAAAACAGTCTTTTGCTATTTGCGCGTCAGGGTTCTACTTTTTGGAGAAAATCACCTCTATAGAAATTGCTCTACGTGAATTTTTTGACAAAAGAAGTTATATTCATTTTCTTGGTGAGTCACATGGGGGTGAAGTAGAGGAGCTCGGAGGATTAGACCCCGTGGAAGAGAACTACCCTCGGTGTACTATCCCCCTCCCGCCACTCTTAACCATTCATTTGAAAATGTTTCAAAGTAGTCGTGTAGTAAATATCGCTGTCCTTGGCTTTCTAACTTCAGGCTCCAAGAAACGAAGTTTTGAAAAGAAAAAAAAATCTGCCGATGAAGTATTAATCGAGAAAGAATGAACGATGAAGAACTCAGCATCTTAGAATTAACAAAAAATAAAAATTGAGTAAAATTTAAAATTCAGTGGTTTTGTCGTAGTATTATACTGAGTATACTTAATGAAGTTTTTCGATGTTTTATCATTTTTTTCTAGATGTGTTGGAAAAAAACTCTATCCCTCCCCCACTCAATAAGAATTCCCGAATTGGCTGAAAAAGTCCAGCTAAATGTTCCGCTGATGTTTTGTTATTGTCCTGCTTTTTTATTCTGAACTTTTGTTGAAACACCCTGGGAGGGGAATTTGGAATATAGTATACTTTGCATCTCCCATTTATCATGTGAGTTCGTAGGAATCACAAACCTCCTCTAATATATATTTCTTTCCTTTCTCTCTACTTGACTTTATAATGCTAGGAAGTGGATGAAATTGGCTTGAAATTTTATGTAAAGTAATTTTTGTGAAAATGTAAAGGCACTGTTTCAGATTTTTAATTCGACTTATAATCACAGTTTGCTGAAAATTTTGAAGGTAAATTCATATAATTTTTTAGGCACCATTCCTTGGCTGAAAGAAGCTGCAACCGCTCCAAGTCTTAAATTTCGGTTTCATGATAGTTGGTGCCTGAAAATTTGGCTAAAGTGCTTCCAACTGAAGGTAAACTACATGCTAAAATTCCATCAATATTTCTCCTTTCCAAATCAAGTTGGACAGTAACAGCTCGAATTTCCATTATAAACTCGGCCAACAAAAACGTACTCATTTGTACCTGAATTTTAAGTCCTCCTTCGGGAAATACTAGACTTGGAAACCATACTCGGGTTATACGAAAACTTCGATCAGCTATAAAGACGAAATTGAATTTCCACGTTCATCGACCCCGCGCGTAACTCGGCCAAGAGCATTTCATAGGCGTCTTCACGTATCCATGGTACTTAATCTCGGATGCGTCGAACATTAAAAGCGAAACTTTGCACCGAAATTCGAACTTTAACCCATAATTAAAATATCACCGGAGCGAATTTTCAATACGATGAGTTTTTAATTAAAAATTCGTCCTACGTTATTTTTAACGTTATCGTCGAAACAGCGATTTAAGCTGGGCGAAATTTCTCGCAAACTTCGCCGTCTCCTCGAAGATGATTTTCGTATCACACTGTCGAAACTAAAATACTATACCGAGAGCGATTAACGAAAACGATGTTTAATTAAAATTTAACTCGCGTCGTCCAACGAAAACTTACTCGAGATTTAGATTTACTGGTTGGAAAAAAGAGAGAAAGATGGGCAAAAAAAATCCTAAATAAATAAGCGATTTATCTAATACAACGGATCTAGCGAAATGTCACGAGCGCGTAGCGATTTTATTCGTGTAAAATATCGTCATAGCAGATTTTATCCGACTCGACGAAAGACCGAATCGTGTTTTCCTAATGAAAATCACGCTTAATTTCGAACGCTTAATGGAGCATCGGACGTTCGGTGAATTAGTGGGTGAATTTTTTCATCTAGTAGAACCATTCATCGTACTTCCATATGCTCGCAACCGGCGCATCGTGTTTGCCATCTTGCCACGTTGCCAATAAAAACCAAATTCTATGAAGGAAATGGAGAATAAGTAATTGACCTAAAATTGTATGCGAGCCTCCGATGTGCAGTGTAGTTAACGAAATAGTATGGCAAATGATGGCGTGTTTTTTTTTTATGCACGTTTATTCCAGTTAATGGTATGTTTGTGTTAGCATAATGGAAATGTGTTACTCTACGCCTATAGCAGAAGGGTAAATGGAAGATGAGGAAGTGGAAGGAAGTAGGTGGATATAAATTTTATGCGGTGTAAGTACTTCGCATAGCAGATCGGGTTCAGGCAAAATTTTACTTTTCGTTCTTCACTGCGGACATGTTTTAATGAATGTAGGTTTACTATCCACTGTCTGTAAGAATCATTTTGGGGAGACTGCCAGTTCTTTTACTAAAGTACAAAATTATTTTTGTAAACCTACTTTTTCGTTGTTGTTTTTTTTTGTAGTTGAATGATGAAATCTTCGAAAATTATTTATATTATTAATTAATTCAAAAACATTTATTTTCTGCGAATTTACAGCATTTTAAAAATTTTTTTCTCGTTATTTTTTACTATTAATGAAATTACCTTGACAAAAAAAAAAAAAAAAAAGATTGAATCTATCATTCTCTTTCTCTTTTCAGTAACTTAATTTCTAAAGAAAATAAATTTTTTTCTCCTTTTTTTTTTTCGTTCTGAAAATCATTGATGGGTAGATAAAAAAGTCGTGAAATTACTCCAATAGTGTACTCGAAAAACTTCATGCCCTTAAACTCAAGATCAATATTTATTTACTATTTCTTAACTGAAGTTAAAATTTTCGATTATTTTCAAAAATACATTTTTTGCTTCTAATGGTCATATTTTGTCGCTCAAAGACCGAAAAATTTAAGAAGCATACTTTTCCCCAAAAATGGGTGAAAAGTGATGATTTTTTGGCACAATAGCCCCTTTTTCGTAATACCTGTCAGGTATATTTTTATATATTCTTTCCTCACTTCGTGGGGCAAAGGGATCGTTTTATTTGAAAACTCAATAGAATACTTTTTATCCAAAATAATCATATGAGTTTTTATTAATTACATTTTCACTAGTTTGAGGCTCCTTAAGCTCTACTCAAATTTTGACATTCCGCCATTTTGGATCCATTTTGACCCAAATTCAAGAAGTCATATTCTGGTCACTAACTAACCCCACACACAAAGTTTGACCTCTTTAACTTGATTTGGTGAGGAGATATGGAAGATTCAAGAAATTTCATGACTCAAAACTTCCTCAAAAAGCCGTTTTTTGCTCTAACTCCTTTCATTATGCACTTAGAAAGCTGAAATTTGAATATGTTAGTGTCCGTGACTCATTCTTTCATATGAGATCAAAACCAAAAAATTTGAGCGACTTACCTATTCTCCAGCCCCCCTCAAAATTTGAGTGATCCGTCATTTTTAAATTTATCGAAAAAACAAAAAAAAGAATTTTTCCGCATTTTCAAGGATAGCCCTTTAAGAAATTTTGAGCAAATTTTATGAATATCAGCCGGCGTACGCGTGACGTAAAATAGACAAAATTTCCTCGAAAAATCAATTTTTGCTCCAACTTCCCTCAAAATGAACTTGGAAAGCTAAAATTTGGAAATTTTGGTATCGATGACTTACTCTTTCATATGAGATCAAAAACAAAAAATTTAAGATACATGCTTCTTCTCAGTTCTCCTCAAAAATTTGAATGATCCGCCATTTTGAATTTTTCCAAAAAAATAAAAAAGTTTTTTTGTCGCATTTCTAAGCATAGTCTCTCTCCAAGTTTTGAGCGAATTTCATGAAATTTTCTATAATTTAAATTAACAGTCCATAGTATATGGTCGAAGGTGTAGAGTAGTTATGGTAACTGGTCCATGTTGTAATCGGTCATACGTCACGCGTGTAACAACCAATCAGCACGTTGGAAAGTCGCAAATACCTCGATTTACTCGTGAAATAAAAACACAAATCAGCTGATGATTCAAATCACAAACGAATTTCAGTTGTTCACTGAAAACTGAACGATATTATTTAAGAAGGTAGAAATGAAACTACCTACATTTTATTGCATTCTAGCCTTATGATTGGTGATTACCCGCGTAACATGTGACCAATCAGAACCCAGACCAGTACTATAACTACTCTATTGGTTTGAACAATGCACTTCGATGTATTGGGTGCTTGTTACTAAATGTTTCCTATGAAAATTCATTGATAGACAAATTATAAAGCTATAATTAATTTTAAATTTCCAAGTGTTGGGTTCTAGGGTTAAGATATTGCCAAAAAATAGTTTCAATCTCGAAGCTAGAAAGTCACGTGAAAGAAATAAAATTCAATATCTCATACGATTCTCATCTTACTTTTCTTCCCTGACGTTATATTTCAGGCAGATGGTCGAGCATTTGTAAAAGTGAAATTTTCACATCGTAAAAAAGCCTTTTACGACCTGTTGTCGGATGAATTATTCATCGAGCTTACGTATATTGTCGCAAAACAGTGGAGTGTGGAGCCTCTTATATTCGTCTGAAATTTCACAAAAGCCGCGCCATTCGTATCCTATTGTTTCACAAGTGATTACACGTTTCTATTATAGACTTTTATTGCTGCGCGGAAATTAAAGCGTTTCGCTGGAAGGCTGAAAAACGGTGAAAAAAGAACAAATTTTGCGCGAAGAAGAAAAGTGCGACGTGGATGTCACCTCTGGCGGTTGCTTCAGTTAAAGAAGAAATCACGGGGAAAGCGAATTTTCGAATTTTCCAAATATCGAAACGAAACGGTACGAAGGTAAGTGGAGCTATTAGTTACGGGAAGAGAAGCACGCGATACCTATGTTTGACGCGAGTTTTGAATTTTTAAAATCTCTTCGGATGTAATTTTTGAAGTTTAATTAAAGCTCGTGATTTATTTAGGGGACGTGTTTCCATCAACGACGAATGGAGGAGTGGAGGTTGCCTTTGAAGGATGTTTCTTTTGTTACGGTACTCAGAACGCCTTCGGATATCGAGAAAGCATCGGCTCGGCGTATGGTAAAGCGTGTACGCGTCTTGGAAAAGCGAACTTTTTGTCGGAGGCGAATATTCGTACAGCCAACGTTGGGCGGGAAGTTGAGTAAACGTGTTTTTCAAAAGGGAGAAACAGAGGTGCGCCCCGCTGAACATATGCACGCCGTTAACTTACTAATTACGAAGTTGTAGTCTGGCGGAATGAACGCCATTAAGTTTTTACCGCAACTTTTAACCTCCGTACGAAAATTTGTAAAATTCGACGATACACTGGTTTGGCGCGAGTTCCCCTTAATACACGTCTCCGGGGAGATATCGTACATGTATTTTGCATTTAACAAAAACACGCCTCGTAGAAGTTGGTTTCGCTTCGAGACATAAAGCAGAATCAAAACCTTAACGAAAGTTACGCGCCAAAACATCTCGAGCGTTAATTTCATTCGGGGGCGCGTGTTTAATCGAGATCTCGCGCCTTATATTTTCAAAGCTCGTGTGAAAAATTACCCGCACTCGGTTGGACGTTTCGAACGCGCACCCATAATGCTCACAAATGACCATTAAGTGGATATTGATTGCGGCCACTCGCACAACCATTCGATAAGCATCGATGTTGAAAAATTTAATACGTTAATAATAAATACAAAGAGATTAATAACGTACGAGCTGTATGACAGCCGACGTATTTATACGACTCGATGCCTTTTTGTATTTGTACCCAGTACGAACGCTTTTCCACTATACGTGGCGTAGCTAATGGAATTTTTTTCTACGCTCGAAACGAATTCGAAATTATCTTGATAAGCGGGCCGGAGGAGAAGTCAATTTCGTCTTAACTCGTTGGGTAGATTCGTCATTACTATAGATCTGCTATACTCGGTTGCTAGAGAAGCTAATAAATTAAGTTTAAAGCGTCCTTTCGTGTTCGTCAAGTTGGTTTCTGCGGTATTTCGTCAACCCCAAATGTCTAATTCGAGCTAGACAACTTGCAAGGGTGAAGGTTTTATTAAAGGTAACGTCGATAACGAAATCGAAACGTAATCGAAGGCAATTTAGCGGATATACGCAGAGACTGATTTTCAGCCTGGTGTCGCCCCTGTCGGTGCATAGTGTAATTCGGATTTAATAGAGCGTTGGGACTTTCAATTTCAGAAGTTTTAGGATTAAGATGAGATTTCCCTTTTCGGGTGTATGATCTCTGGATTGGTATGAAGGGTTGTCGTAAGTTGATTTTTTTTTAGAATCAATCATTCAGTTAGTTAGTGTATACGGCGTCGATAAATTCGATTTTAAAATGTTTATGAATTTTAATTTTTTTGTTTAACCGAGTTTTCAATAAAAAGGATAAATTTTACAGCCTACTTGATTATAGGGAAGGGAAGGGTGTGGTCTACAAACCTCTGCTCTTCAGACCATTTGTAATTATATGGAAAATGTCCAACATTTTGTTATGCATATAGAGGTGTATTGCGGTGAAGGCAGTCCCAATGTTGGATATAGTATTATGAATTCCTAGACCCGTTTTGACAATCCGAGACCCTTTTCGTGTCTCGCATTGTTTTACCGTGTTAGAAGTCATTTCTTTGCGAATTGCATACTCAGGAGTTGTTTGGCGAATTTTTTCATGGGTCTCGGATTGTTAGTAGCATATCTGCTTGTATGTATATATACATACAAATTTTTACAATATGAACCCGGTATATGTTGCTATCCTACTGAGACCCACTTCGGGTCTCAGATGGATAGTGGCAAATCTGAAGTGGGTCTTGAATTACTTGCTCCATACCTCTTGTATAACTCAATTCAAGGTTTTTCTTACCCCTCCAAGGTTCCCAAAAAAGTTATATTTCAGTGATTTCCAAAATGCCAATTTTTATCTCTCTAGCTCTTCAAATGAGTGGATCAAAAACAAAAAAAAAGTCATAGCGAACGCATATTAAGTAGATTTTATTTGAAAGTAAAGTCCACTAAAAAACGTATGCAGCCATGCTATAATATGTACTAGAGCTGAGTATTTAATTTCGGCTTATTCAAAATAGACACGATCCTTACTATGGCAACAGGCTACCCTCAATACTTCGTTCGAACACCCCCTCCCCTATATTTTCTACAACCAACTCAGATAATATATTGGATATGTAGGATTGATGACAGCATCAATGTTATTATATATACACCTAATTATAATACTTTGTTGCATCCTCTGTTCTATGAGTGTACTTGTTGCACCCACGTATATAAATACGTACATTATTGCACCCGAAAAAGGGTGCAGTAATGTATACTAAAGACCAATTTGGGTGTAGCAATGCATAAATTTATATAGGTACCATAAAAGTTGTTTGAAGGCACAAATAACAATTTTATCGTAGTACGTATGCCTAGGTGCAGTATCGTATCACATACGACAACATTTTGTTTATCACTAATGCTTTCTCGGAAGAAAAAATTATTTATGTTATTAAGTCCAGTGAAATATATACGTTATTTCACCCGACATAAAATTCATCTAACCACTCAAAACACTGTTGTCAAGCATTCTAGCGTACTCCCATGAGGAAACGTTGTACCACCCGCATCGGGTGTAAGAACGTCAACTTCGGGTGCGACAATGTACTTGAAAAACCATCTAGGGTGCAATAACGTTCAAAACTACATATATATGTATATTTAAGTATATTTTTCCCCGGCACATAAAGATGGCGAGTATGGATGAAAATTGCTCAAAATTTGTTGAGAGTCTTCGTGTGAATATGGAAGAGAACTTTTTTTGGATTTTTGATAGACTTCAAAATGACGGATCACTCAAATTTTGAGGAAGGCAGGAGAGGGGGGGCAAATGACTCAAAATTTTTGTTCACAGTATCATATGAAAGAGTGAGTTACAGATATCAACATTTTCAAATTTCAGCTTCCAAGCGCATTTGGAAGTGAGTTGCCAAAAAACATTTTTTTGAGGAAGTTTTGAGTTATGCGGAATTTCTTGAATCTACCATATTATCTCCCCACCAAATCAAACGGAAAAGGTCAAACTCTGTATGTGAGGTTAGTTCGGGAGTAGAATATCAAATATACCAATGATTGGTCAACATATAATTTAAAAAGAAGAAAAGTTTTTTTTTTTTTTTTTTTTTTAAAAAGTTAATTTAATTATATTTTTTTTGAAATTTAAGAAAAATATTTCTGTATATATTGCATAACTCAGGTTATTATATTAAGGTTATACGATTTAAAAGTATTTAAATATTCAAGAAATTGAGCTCATGGAGGATTCGAACCCCTAACTCCCTTCTCCATGACCAAGGTGTTGATAATCTTAATAATAATTTTTGCATTGTTAGAAATAATTATATTTAATACTCGTGAATTTCGATGCTCGATTTGGAAAAAGAGGCTTTTGCAAAGGAGGTGAATTATGTTTAGGGTGGAGCTTTGGCAAAATTCCCGTAAATTTACGATCTTTAATTTTTGAAAAATTTGTTTTTTAATTTTTGTTTCAAAAATTATTTTTTATAACTTGTAAAAATATTCATTACATTTTTAGATTTTTTTAAATTTACGATTTAAAATTTTTTTCAATTTTTTTTCAATTTTTATTGTGATTTAAAAAAATTACTAGATTTATTTTTGATTATTTATTATCTTTATTGTTTCTCAATTACAGCTTTACAAATTCATTGAGAACCCATACTTTCTGATTTTGCTTCAAAAATTACGTTTATTAACATTTTTGGATTTTTTTGGAATTTACGATGAAAATTTTTTTTAAATAGTTTTTTATGTAATTTTTTTAGAATGACCAATTTTTCAAAAAAAAAAACTAATTTTTTAATGTTGAAAAAATTTATATTTCTTGATAACTAGTTTTTTACTTTGTTATTTTTATTTTTGCTATTCATAGAAGATATCTAAGTGTACAAATTTATTGAAAATTCATAGTTTTTAATTTTTGTTTCAAAAACATTCTTTATGGCTTGGAAAAAATTTTAATTATGAAATAAATTTTCTGATTGAAGTAGTGGCAACACTGTTGCATAATTTTTTAATTCCATTCGAATTTCCCTAAAAATTACAATTTACTATATTTTGATGTTATAACAAAAAAAAAAAAATGTTGAAACATACATAAATTTTCTCCATCAAACATGAACGAATCGAACTTCCAATATCCGAATATCATTATTTCATCGTATAATCATGGAAATCAGACCACCCGAACGATTCGGTATTCCAGTACGGTATGGTACCTATAACGATACTTGATTCACACCTTGGGCTAGTATACTTTTGACAACCACTGTATTAAATGATAGGATGGCTGAATAAAGGTGCCGGGTCGCCCTTTTATTATTTTAAGAATTTCCATCACGTACGATGCTAACAACGTCGGTTAACTTGTATTTCGCCTTTATGGAGTAATTTTATTAGTTTATACGTCGAAGCGACTCCGCTCTGTAACTCTAGTTTCCACAATCGTCGAGTTTTTAAATCACGCCGAAAAATTCTCCCGCTTTCATTACACGTATACAACTCGGTTAACATTCTGGATGTTCGACTTGGAACGTTAAATAGGAATAAAATTCACCAACACCTCGCGGTAACTGGTGTATTTTTTTTTCGTTAACAAGTTACGAGCTGCCTACGAAGTTTTTCGGCGAACTGTGTCCCGGGTGTGGCGCATTCTGATGATACGGTGATGATTTTGATACCAACAGGTTATCTTTTGTATACGAACCCTAAAAAATGAGCTAATTTTTGCGCGTCGATGTTCGCGTTCGTATAGGTAGATTTTCACGTGGTTGGGAAAACGAAGGGGTGGAACTGTGGCACAGCTAGGCATGGTAGATACTTAAAAATTGAAAAACTGCGAGTATACGAAGAGCTTTTCATAAACGTTAGACCGCGAAATAGGAAGCTTTGTACACTTTCCAGTGAATAACATCTTTTCAAAACCCATACGCCATTCGTTCCCCATCGTAACGGCGAATACGAATAAACCGCCGGTTTCGATAGTCTCATATATTTTACGCGATTTAACAAAATGAATGCTTCTGTTTAGTAATTTGAACGCTATAAAGGGCTATTCGGATGAATAATTTCGAAAAGAATACCTTTTTTTTCGAAATCGACGACTGCTGCTGGATATAGCGGTGTTGCCGAGTAGATGTAACTTTCGAGTTATCAGTTCGCCTCCAGTCGTTCACCTGTTCCTTTAGCGCGTCTTTTTGGACCGGCTCGTAACGTAAAATGTGTAGCTGAGTAACGCACTTGATGGCTCGTAAATTTACAAATCTCGTCGTCCGTTTCAGCCATGCGAAATTTACACGCTCCGGTAAACCGGTAAATCGAGCAGCCTTTTGCCAGTCGAATTTGATATAACGGAACGTCGCGATGTATCACGTTTTTTTTTTGGTTGTTTGGAAAAGGTTGGTGGAATGATATTGCCCGAGGGAAGCGGGATGGTTTTGTACACGTGCTAGCTCAATAGGAATTGGGTTCTGCGTTGTCCTTAAAAGAGGAAGGTATTGTAGCGTTGACAGAAAATTATCATTCGATAATTTTGAAAAAAAATATTTTTTTTCATTCCACTCCCGTCAACCCTTCATGAAGTTCTTGTAGATGACGAATCTGGTGTACCCCTTCTCCTTGAAATTACTGAAAAAATTGGCATTATTTTCTCTTCTTTAATTCCACTTGAACAAGTGCCTCTAGCCAAATAGCTGCATTAAAAAAAAATTTACAAAATTATTTTCAATTTTCCTAGGAAATTATTTTTTTAATAATTGTGTCATTACGTGATTCAAAAAACCAAACCTACAATTTTTTTTTGAATCTGAGTGTTCAACAGGTGATGTCAGGTGATGGTAATAAATTTTTCGTTTTTTTTTTTCTTTTTTTTTAAATATGCTCAGCAGGAACAATCTCAGTAGACCACCTTCTTTTTCGATGCACAAAACTTGACCCAATTAGAAGATCTATATCCTTCTCCGAACAGAACATTCCATAGACAATACTTCCACATTCCTGAACCGCTCAGGTCTGTTCCACCAAATCTAAACCTCCTGAAAGATGGCGTGATAACCCAACAGCAGTTAAATAAGCCAAAGAAAAAACAAAAAAACCTATTTTTTTAATTTGGTAACCTATTAAAATTTAATTTTTTTGAGCATTCTAGAGGCAACATTTTTATTTCTCTGTTCTTCTGTTTGTTGTATTTCACTATTTGAGGTTTTTATTGAAGAAAAATCTGGTTTCTCTTATAAGTATTTTTTTTTTAGTATTTTTCTTGTGTACAACAGAAATTTTTTTGCTCGTAAGAAGTTCAATGCAAGATCGAAACAATGTGATTAAAAAGTGCGAAAAAGCTGATGAAAAATGTGGTAAATTTTTATTCGAAAATTTATCAGATATCCTATGAATTGTTTATTTATACGTATTTGGTGAAATGTAGTCATGTAGTCATGATGTTTGATTGAAAAAAAAAAAAAAAAAAATGGAAAATTTTAATTTTTAAATCTTGTTGCAAACTTTATGAATTTGAATATGTATGAAATTAATTATATATTAAAATGTCAAATTAATTTCATGTTTAATTTTCAAATTTTTT
Source organism: Phenacoccus solenopsis (assembly GCA_009761765.1). Lineage (NCBI taxonomy): Eukaryota > Metazoa > Arthropoda > Insecta > Hemiptera > Pseudococcidae > Phenacoccus > Phenacoccus solenopsis. The sequence goes on along the minus strand of CM019755.1, from coordinate 26,426,452 downwards.
GTTGGTAAAAAAAAAGTAAGCAGCCATGTCTCATCACTAGAGCTGAATTTTTAACTGAAGCTTATTCAAATTTGCAGATAACGTCTACAATACCGGGTGTCCGGCTTCACTAGAAGCGATATGCTGCCTTTTAATAAGATTATGCTGAATACCGATAACAAATCTTGTTATTGAAAAATTATGGCGCGATTAAAATTAATTTTAATTTTATTTGATAATGCCATGATTTTAATGGTTTAAATTCATTTAAAAATAATAATGGAAAATTTTTAATTAAAAAACTACTGAATCATTTGAGTGATAATAATTCATTTCATTCTCAGCAAGAAAAGAAATCCTACAAAATATTTTTGATTCAATTTTTATTTATTGTTAAATGTTTTTTGGTATTCTTTTTTTTGAAAATCAAAAATTAGTTGTTTTTTTATTAATTTGAAAATTTTTTCATTGTTTTTATTTTTCAATTTTTTTTTCCATCTTAGAACATATTGTTCATTTTTGGAGATACTGTTTATTCCAATAAGACATTAATGGGGTTTCTTTTTTGAACTTATAATTTTTTTTTTTCATTTATTTTTTTAGTTATTCAATTTTTTTCTCGTTTTCGAGCTTTTTTTTTCATTTGTACTTTTTTCATTTTTTCATCATTTTTGAAATTTTTTCTCGTTTTTTGCCTTTGGGTTATTGTTTTTTTTTTTTTAATTTTATACTATTAACTATTTTCATTTGAAACATTATCAATTCCATTTTTGAACATTTTGTTTCATGTTTGTTTTAGATAGAACGTTTTTGTTTTTAGAATTTTTTTATTATAAACAACATTTTTTCTTTTATAGACTTTCCAGTATTTTTTCTCATTTTTGGACTTTTTTCCTTCTATTACAACGTTTCAAATTTGAATATTTCAAAAGTTTTCGAATTTTCATTCATTAAACAAGAGTTTCAATGACAGATTTTATTCATTGTGAATATTTTTATGTATTTTTTCAAGGAAAAGTGTTTTAATGAAAAAAAAAAATCAAATGGTCACAAAAATGAAAAAAAAAAAAGTGGGAATGTTGATTGTAATATCTTTCTAGAGCCCTAGAATAACGGAGATCTATCAACTCCTCTCGAATCAAAAATGAACGAAATCCCAGGCTCGATAATCAAAGACTTCTGAACCACCATAAGTCACAATTATCGCAGTCCTACCATCAGCATCCGAACGCGTAAAATATAATGAATTATCTCCACCCATTCCTTTTCAGTGTTTTTGAAAAATATGCCGAAATTAATAAAAATAAAACCAGTCTACCTCGTTAAAAAATGTTACATCTCAACTAGCGTTATCACGAAGACAAATCTCTGATATTCCGCGCCGAGATAGGTATCAAGCGCATATTAAGAACTCAATAATGCTGAACGGTATGACAAATACTTCACCGTCATTATTACACCTCGAACGCGTCAAAATGGAGGCTATTTTCTTATCTCATTTTTCTATTACTTGTTCCGTACCTTGCGCTATTAATAAAGTCATCTTGTACATCGTTAATAAAGTACAAATAGGTAACCGTTAACCGGTACGAAATAAAACCATTTCGTTCGTTCGAAGCTACCATATCGTCGTTTGAAAAAAAAGCCTTTTTAAAATTCTTTGTACGAAGGTACCAATGTTAATTACAAATTAAAACACGTCGTGGAATAAAATGTAAGTTGATTGTACGCCGTAAATTTGTTTTTTTTTCTTCTCGTCGGAAAATGTTACAAACGAACGGGGTTTTTCGTCGGACAGTATTGCTGGGTAATTGATCGAAACGAGTCGAGTAGCGCTTTTCCGCGAATGCGAATTAATTTTCAATTTATTTTCACGTATTTGAGTTAATTAAGAGAATTGTATGTACTGCGTTTTTCGCAACCATTAACGTCATCACCGGCACGCTACAAAATGCAACGTAAACGAGAAAAAATTTTCCCCACGTAAAAACAACGCTTCGTTTTCACGAGTATCTAATAAAATTAGTAGAAAACGAGGTAAGCAGCAGTGCTGCATTAGTGGAGCTGAGTTTTAAGTAGAGGGTTGTTCAGATTCGCAGGTAATGTTGATCTCTTCGTAGCACCCTGTAACGAAGCTCTCTTCATGATGTGAGAAGTTGAATTTAAGATGTCGCTCACTATAAATACTCATGGTCGTACAGAGTCAGAATTGGCTCAGGGGCAAAAATAATGGAAGAGGCGTATTCAACAATTTTTTTTATCCAGTAAGTGAGTTCATATCTTTGAATTTCAGCTATTTATCAAAACCCTCAATGCATCCTTGAATTCTGACTATTCGCCATTTTTGATACATTTTGACATAAATTCAAAGAATTACATTCCAGTCGCAGACTAAGCCTACATACCAAGTTGCAGCTTTTTAAGAACATTTCGTAAGGAGATCAAGACGATTCGTGTAATTTCCTGATATGATTTGCACTTGAAAAAATTGTTTTTTTTTTCTGTATTTTTTTCTACGATTATCTTCTTGAACCACATAGAAACGAGGTAAAACTAGAATATGTTAGTCATTTGGGCTTACTTTGTCATATGGAAATATGATCTAATAGCCAAGATGTATCAGTGGGAGGGGAGTTTTGAAATTTTTTCAAAATACTATACGTATATATTGTGCTGGTCTACATCCAGTGCTGTTGTTTTTAACACTTAATTATAATTTTTGAAAATTACCCAATGTTAGGTAAGTTATAGGTTAATTACCGGTTAGTGAAGATGAATTATAGGTAAATTACCGGTAATTTACGGTAATTTACTGATAATTTACAGGTAATTTACATATAATTTACTGGTAATTTACAGGTAAGTTACAGGTAAATTACCGGTAAGTTACAGGTAAATTATCAGTAAGTTGGAGGTAAATCACTGGTAAGTTACAGGTAAATTACTGGTAAGTTGAGGGGAAATTATCGGTAAGTTACAGGTAAATCGCTGGTAAGTTAAGGGTAAATTTCTGGTAAATGACATAACATTCAAAAACTGTGTAATTTTTGCAACACTTTCACCACCTGTGTAGGTGGATTTTGAATATGAAATAGCAGCCACTTCTCAATCGCCAACAATCATAAGAGCCAATATCTCTCAAGTTTTAGCTATTTAAGGTTCCCAATCCTGTATCAAATTTTGCCCATCCAGGAGTTTTTGCACATTTTGACTCAAATTCACGAGATCATATTTTGGTCTTTTCGATCTTTCGCTAAATTCATCAACTTTGGAAGACATTAGCCTCTCCTCCTCCTCTCCAGTACCACTTATGAAGGTAGAATTGGGATATAGTATTGTGCTATACTTTTCAATTCCTAGTAATCATATGAGCCCCTATTTATCAAATTGAGGTCATTCAAGACTCCTCAAGCCTTCCTGAAGTCTTAGACATACAACTCTTTAGACGCATTTTGACTCAAATTCTGGCTGCTATTGAAGTTACATACAAAATTTGAGTTCTTCAAGTCCAATCTGTGACGAGATATGAAAGATTCAAAAAATTTTATGACTCAAAACCTGCCCCAAAGTCGTTTTTTTGTTCTAAATTCAATCTAAATTGACTTGAGAGGCCGAAGTTTGGAAATATTTGTGTTCATACTACGCTTAATCATAAGTGATATCAAGATTGAAGATTTTGTGCCTTTGGTGGGTTCCTCTAGATCATCTCAAAATTTGAGTAGATTGTTATGTTGAGGCGAATGTTTTGTTAAAATAAATTTAATTTATTTAATTTTATTTATGTTTATGCTTTTATCTAAAGGTAGTTAAATTTAATGATATTATTATTTTGAAAAAGTCAAGTTAGTATTTTATATTACTCGAAGAAAAATTTTACATTGAAAATATAATGTTTTAATAAATTATATTTGAATACAAGATAAAATATAAGAAAAGACTTTTAGATTTTCACGAAAACCACTTTTGACCAAATATTGAACGATTTTCATCCCCACACATTTGCGCTACGAAATTTGGGAAAAATATAGGAATAAAGTAAAAAGTTGGAAATTCGTCATACGCTACTGAATATAAAACATGTTTTTTTTTTTATTACTATCTTTTCTAACATAGCTTGAAACGTAAAGATATAAAGACACTTCCCTCCATCACTCCCTCTCCAACCGTCCATTCTAAAATGAGGTGGGCTGTAAGAGCTATGGTTTTTATTGAAAACGCAGCTAAAAAAAAAGGCGGAGAAAGTAGTACGACGGTGCACTTTCTCGGCGTACAAGTCGGACTAATGATGTTTCGTTGTAGAGCATTAGCATTTTTAGTAGTATACACGGTAATCGATCAGATGGCACTTGGAAAAGCTAACTTTTTCGCGTTTAATTAACGACGTAGAATAAAGCACCACTTTACACGATATAACGAGCCGCGATGCTGTCACAACATCGCGTCTTTATGGCGAATTTACTCGTAATTCACATTCGCGCATCCTAATTTCGAGTGTCGGCCCTTATGTTAATGGTTAATAATGTTTAAAAAATATATGTAAATATTTTGTATAACGTAACGTCGCTTATCATCAATTTACCGCGTCGTAGACGTAATGTTCGCGACGAAGCGGTGGCGGTAAATGGACGTCGGCCAAGTACAGGCGACGAAATATTTATACATCGAACAATTCCGTCCTTTGATACGAGCCCAAAGCGTACGAAGTATAGGGAGAATTTTTCGTGTATAAAGTATGAGACGATTACGGGTTATATCTATGAAGCGTATACCACGTTGAAAAAAGGCTCGCGATACCCGAATGTCCGAAGTTTAAAAACGAAACGCCGTTACAGCATTTAAGTCGAGGATAAAACGAGAACGAGATTACGTCGTATATTGCCACGGCCAGGCTTATACTACGTACGATACTACGGTATAAAAAATTCAACAACCGTAAAACGTTATTAGACGTTATATTTTTCGAATAACATGTCATAACGCCAATATACATTGGCGATAAATGATTCAACTTTGAATGCCGCGATACGCGATAGCCGATAGGTAGGGTACCCAGGGGACGTTTAAACGATGGCCAGATCTTTCCAACTTCTTATCGATGGCGGAAAACAGCGAGTTTTTATACGAATACTCGATGGCGAAATTTTCTCCAAGGCTGTCGCATTTTTTCCCCCTTTTTAGACGAGAACTTTTTAAAGGTTTTTACTCTTTGTATCGTTGATATATTTATTTTATCTGGGAACTTTTCGCAAACTCGGACCGTCCGACATGAGCCTAAATTGTTTGGCGAAATTCTTAACGACGATCGATGTCGATAGGGTTTGACTTTTTGTGGTGTGCGTAGAAATATTGGGGCATATTTTTTGTAATGAATTAATTGAATTTTCAATGGTGGTCGTTTCTTGTGCGTATTTTTTGCTCAGAATTTTAAAAAATTATACTTGAAATTTTTTTTTTTTTTTTTGTGTTTAAGGCGTTTTTAGCTGCCAGGGCTATTACGCCAAACTAGAGAATTTAGATTTCGGGGAACAAGAGAGTTCTTCGTAGGAAAATCAGAATTTTATCGATAATATCTGGGTCGTCTGGGATGTTGGGGCTAGATATATAAGATGATCGGCATTCCTGGAGTTGGTTGATGAGTTTATCGAGAAATTTAAATCGGTATTAAAGGAGAAAAAGTAAAATCTAAATTTCTTTAATTGTGTTATAAAAAATAATCCTTTGAAGTGTCACAGATAAAATGGTAAGGAGACGATTTTTTTTTTTCAGTGCAAGGCCATAACATTTCAACAAGAAACGAATGAATCAAATTCTATCGAAATTCATTGCTCGTATATTTTATTAAAAGCTCAATCTACTTCCTGCCCTCTATGTGGAATTTTCCCAACAGTTGAATATATCCAAATTCAATGTCCCAAATATAACCCCTTAATATCTAAAAACTATGGTCCTATCCTTCTACAAAAAAACAGTAAAAAAAAAAAATAAAGAAAAAAATTAAAAAATAGGTAATTAAAAAAAATGTAAGCAGCCATGCCGCATTACTGGAGCTGAGTTTTCACCTGTAGCTTGTTCAGGTTTGGATATAAGGTTTGGATATAAGGTTTCCAACTTCTTCATGACTACAGCCTAATACCAAGTCTGAAAACCTCTACCTTATCCCTTCCAAAAGCACTTAAGAAATTAAATTTGAAACAAATGTACCTTTTCTTGCCATGCAATAATCATATGAAGGCATATTTTTCAAATTATAACTACTTGAGAATGCTCAAATTATCTTGAAAATTTTATGATCCGCCATTTTGAATCCATTTTGACTCAAATTGAAGATGTTACATTCTGGACATCGACTAACTCTACACACGAAGTTTGACCTTTCTAGTCTATTTGGTGATGAGATATGGAAAATTCGTGTAATTGCTTGAAGTAATTTCCCCTCCAAAAAAGGTTTTTTTCTCTAACTCCCCTCCAAATTCATTTGGGAAGCTAAAATTATAATAGGTTAGTAATTATCGATGCATTTTATTGCATCACGTGTACCCCACCATATTTCGAGGTCGATAACCCCTCCTTCTCCCCTCCAACATCATGCATGGAGGTAAATTTACAATATAGTATACTTCTCATTCTCAATAATCATATGAGTTCATATTAATTACATTTTTGCCAATTTGAGGCTCCTTAAGCTATACTTAAATTTTGATAATCCGCCATTTTGGATCCATTTTGATCCAAATTCAAGAGGTCATATTCTAGTCACCAACTAACCTCACATACAAAGTTTGACCTTTGTAAAATGATTTTATGTGGAAATATGGAAGATTCCAGAAATTTTTTGACTCAAAACTTCCTCAAAAACTCGTTTTTTTCTCTAACCCCCCCTCAAAATGCACTTAGAAAGCTGAAATTTGGATGTGTCGGTGTCCATGACTCACTCTTTCGTGTGGGATTAAAAACAAAAAATTTGAGTTATTTTCCCTCTTTTTCAGTTCGCCTTAAAATCTGAGTGATTCGCCATTTTAAAATTTATCAAAAAAACAAAAAAAAAATAATTTTTGCGCATTTTCAAGAAGAGTTCCTCACTAAATTTTGAGCAAATTTTATGAATATCCGTCGTCGCTACGCGTGCCGGACAAAAAACAAAATTTTCTCATAAAACTGGTTTTTGTTCCATCTACACTCAAAATTCACTTGGAAGGCTAAAATTTGGATATATTAGATTCCTTGACTGTTTCTTTCATATGTGATCAAAAATAAAAAAAATTCAAATACATGTGCCCTCTTCACCCCCTCCTCCCCCTTCACCCTCCTCTCTTTCTCCCTCTCCCCCCCCCAAAAAAATGCATCAACTGCAATTTTGGCTCAAGTCGAAAATTCGTAAAATTTAGTTTCGCATATTTCCACGAACAGACTTAGTGTCTAGGTACCTACCCACCTTATTATGTGTTTTTATGTACACATCTTGCCATGTTTGGATACTCAACTTCTACACAAATCCTAAAAGAATGTAAATCAAAAGGTTTCTACCTAAATTGTCGTTGTGTTGACCCCCTCCCCTCCTTCTCTTGAAGAAATCATGGCTACGCCGCTGCATATTGTTGCAGATGATCTGAAACACGAAAATATAAAGACCCCACTCTTCCCCATCATCTCCTTTCTAGATCAAGTAGACTGTGATAGGCAATAGCTATCATTTTTATCATAAATTTCAGCACGAAAAATAGGTAAAAAATGAGATAGCATGAGCTACTTTATCTAATGTTAGAAGAAATATTCATTATTATCATTTATTATTTGTTGATTTCTTGTAAAAATTTTCGTAGTTATTTGAAATTATTTACGTGTACGTTAAAAAAGAAAATTATTCATTGGAAAAATAATTTTTTAAGTGACTAGGTAATAATCCGACTTGGATAATATAAAGACAGGTTACACGATTCTTCGTTAGCCACCAAAAAATAATCAACGTTTTTCATTAGTTGATAAAATCCAATAGCATGAACCATAACTCAGCTGTTAATGACGTTGAAAAGAAGGAACTTCAATTCACCTGTTCAATTTTGCACAAAAACCAATGGTTTCAAATACATTCCATCATTTATTTACCAAAAATGTTGGTGGAGTTCCGGCAGAAGGGTAAGGGAATCAAAAAATTTGATAACTCGTCTCCTTTTTGACGTCATGAGATGGTGGACACAGTTCGGTTTTTTTAACACGAACTCAAATGATATAACGTGTTCTTCATACTAACTTATATAACCTGGAGTAGTAGTCATATTTCACGCAACCATTTATTTTCTCATTCACTCCTGAAATGTGGTCCAAGTCCATATCAATGATATCTTCAAAACGAAGAACATGTGAAATAATTATATCAGATTTGATAAGTCACAAAGTATCGAAACGCTAAGCTCATCATATGATTACCAATGCGAGCGGATAATTGATGGAAAGTCGCGAAAACCTACAAAAACGTCACTTGTTTCGATTTCCATAACGACATTCCATTCGTTATGAACTAATAAAACTTCAGATAATAAATGCTTATTGCTCATAAACCATAATGGTACCACATTCGAATGGTTAAAAATTACATACATAAAATCTCACCTATTAGCTTAGATAATGCTGCGTGTCATCTTCAAGGCTGTATTATCAAGGAAATGTACTATCAAGACGACTGGAATTCGGTACTCGATACAGCAATAATGCAATACCCATCAGCCTACCGGAGAAGAGTAACTACCTTCACGATCGATGTATCATGGCAAAAACTAATCGTTTAGGTGTTTCACGTCGTCGACAAAAAGAAATACCGTACGTATTCCATTTAGTGGAAGGATTACGCGTTATTGTGCGGTTAAATATATAAATAACGGAAATACATATAGGGTCGAATTTTTATATACATACGCGATAAATTACGCTAATCGAATTCCAAAACCGGTTTCCTATATGTAAGAGAATACGCGTACAAGCTTTTGATTTAGAAATTAACCTCTCTCCACGCCCAGTTGTTGATATTTAACTATTTTAATGAGTCGCGCCGCCGTTGTAATTAATCATATCGGGCTCGTGTTGGCGCTTCGTTCGGCGAAATGTTCGGCTAGGCTCGAGAAAACGTGAAAGTATGGTAAGAAGTCTTGTGGGACTTTCATTAATCACATTTTTCGGAAATTAGCGAATTACGCTCAGTACGTTATTTTAAATAACGAGTCATCAGGGGTGGTTCGCTTTGGGAGCGAATTCGAAGAATAACTTCAAAGATATCACACGAGAACATTTATCAGCTCGTATAATCCGGTCGAAATGTACACCGAAGCGAACCGTGGTGTTGGTAATTTACATAACGTCTTTGGAAAATTACCTTCCGTGAAAACACGATCGAAATACGGTTGTAAATTTTTACCGAATAAAACAGGACAGCGGTGGAATGTGGATGGTGTTTTTATCGGCTTAACGAAGCCGAATGGTCATAAGACAATGTAAAACAATACCGTTTAAGATAAATTTCGAGTTTTTTTCCTGCGCTGTATTCGTTATCACCATTATTTAGAAAGGACCGAGTCGAACGTGTGGTTTTCTGGACGACCTGCGCTTTGATAGGAGACAAACGCCGCTGAGATTTTTACCGTCTGTTGTATTTTAGGGGTTGTTATACGTGAAATACGTGACGCTTCGTGGTGCTCATTTGCATATAAACTAGAACGCGCCCGACGACGGCAGAACGCCTGCAGAAGGTCAATATAATTCGTTGTCAAATAAAATCGCGACTGTGTACGACATTTGATTGGTTAATTTTTCGTCGAGCAGTACGAGTTCGACGTCCATTCTAATCTACGATGATGGTTTTTCACGCGGATTCACCGATAGCTAATAAATTCAAGCACACCGGCGAGAAAACGAGAAATTGCTTATCCAGTCAAAATATTTGTTTTGTATCGTCCCGTCGAGACTGTTACGATGCGCGTGGTAAAATTCGCACGTGATGGAGTTATGTCGGTGTTTATTCGCTGACGATCGAATTTTGCTTTATGGGTTCCAATATGAAGGTAATGGCGAGGATTTCTCATTCTGTTTCAGGATTATTGCTCTCCGGTGAAATGGCTCGTTTTGTATTGTACGGTTGGCGAGACGATGTGATTAGGAATGGTATTGCTCACGAGGGTGATAAGGAAAAAACTCCAAAATCTCTAAATATGTAAGTTCATTTTTATGATTTTATAGTATTTTTAGATAAGATGGAGAAAATTCGGACATGAGTAATTTTACTTCATGCTTAAATGATTATAAATCTCCTCTCCTTCAATATGTATGAGGTGTGGCAATCAAGTTCCGGTAATTTCGCTTTGTGCCATCAATAAATTTTAAATTAGTACGATAAACTGAAAATTTTTCGCAATGTCTGCTTTCTTCTTGGCGTACTTCTTTCACCACTTTTCCACCTTTCAAAGTATTTTTTAAGCTTTCTATAGAGGAGAAATCAGAACTTCCTTTACCACTTTTGAATACTCATAGTGAGTTTGTTCAAGCTAGATCTTCATTTTGGAAAACAAAAAGAAGTAGCAGAGAACCAGATCTGAATTATACGGTGATAGCAAAGTGCTCTAAAATTTTTTGGGTAACATTTATTCATGATGAACTTTGCCAGTGACATAAAAAGGAACGATGAGGAAAGATTTCGATTTCGATTACGATTCGAATTTTGGCCAGATCTAATTTAATGTGGTTATTTAATCCAATGATATAAATTGTATCTTATATTAGATCGAAGTATAGAAAAAATTATAAATTTGTGAGAATTAGATCAACTATTTTCAAATCAAATTTCATCAGTTCAAAATTTAGATCAAATGTGATCTCATAAAAATTGGAATAAAATTTGATGTGACTAAAGTTTGAATAAAATTTAATTTAGTCAAAATTTACATCAAATTTTATCTCTTCAAAATTAGCATCTAATTTTATCTCTTTAAAATTTACATCAAATATGATTTAGTTGAAATTTAAATCAAATTTGATGTGATCAACGTTTAAATCAAATTTGATGTGATCAAAGTTTAAATCAAATTTGATTTAGTCAAAATGTGCATCAACTTTTATCTTATAAAAATTTGCATCAAACGTAATTTGGTTAAAGTTTAAATCAAATTTGATTTAGTCAATGAGTGAATCAAATTTTATATCATCAAAATTTGCATCAAGCGTGATTTGGTTAAAATTTAAATCAAATTTGACACTATCAAAGTTTAGATGAAATGCGATTTATTCAAAGTTTGCATCAAATTTTATCTCATCAAATTTGAAATCAAATTGTTTCTCGTCAAAATTTGCATCAAACATTATTTGGTTAAAGTATAAATTAAATTTTATTTAGTCAATATGTGAATCAAATTTTATGTCATCAAAATTTGCATCAAGCATGATTTGGTTAAACTTTAAATCAAATTTGACACTATCAAAGTTTAGATGAAATGCGATTTATTCAAAGTTTGCATCAAATTTTATCTCATCAAATTTGAAATCAAATTGTTTCTCGTCAAAATTTGCATCAAACATTATTTGGTTAAAGTATAAATTAAATTTTATTTAGTCAATATGTGAATCAAATTTTATGTCATCAAAATTTGCATCAAGCATGATTTGGTTAAACTTTAAATCAAATTTGACACTATCAAAGTTTAGATGAAATGCGATTTATTCAAAGTTTGCATCAAATTTTATCTCATCAAATTTGAAATCAAATTGTATCTCGTCAAAATTTGCATCAAAGGTTATTTGGTTATACTCGTAATTTAAATCAAATTTGATTTATTCAAAATTTGCATCAAATTTTTTGTTATCAAAGTTTGAATAAAATTTGATTCAGTCAAAATATGCATTAAATTTGATTTACTCGAAATTTGCATCAAATTTGATGTGATCAGATATCCATATTTAATTTTATATATTCAAAATTTGGATCAAATATGATCCGGTCAAAATTTCAATCATATTAAATCTTGTCAAATTAGAATCAATGTTGAACTGTATAAAATTTGAACCTAAAATTTTAATTAGATGGGGGCTTCTATGCATATTGTTATTGAGTTCAGGCGTAAAGAGCTTAACAACGTTACACTGCTCTACAAATTTCAAGTCATATTTCTGGAAAGTCATCTGCATGATGTGATAAAGGGGTTGGGAGAAACAGTGTATCATTTTCTGACCCAGCACCTCGAGTCGTTTCTGGTGCGAGGGGGAGGGGCAAAGTAATAATCGATAATATGAACCTTAAAAATAATACTTCCATATTGGTATGATGAATGCAAAAGTAGAGGGCTTGAGTAGTTACAAATTTTTAAAGTTTGGACATTTTGTATTTTATGGGCCTGCAATTTTTTAAAGAAAATTACGATTTTTGAATTTATGTTTTTGAAATTACCCGCATTTTTTACAAATATGAAACCACTTGCATTAGACTTCGCTTAGTAATAATGCAGTTTGCCTGTTAACATTATTAACAATTTGAAATCTTCTACGATAGTAATTTCGTCATTTCTTTGACGGCTCCCGTACTTTTGGTAAATTTTTTCTTCGTATTTGTCGTTTTGATGTACTTGGAAAAAGTCGAATTATTATTTTTTTTGCAATCTCAGACCGCATTTTTCATCATTTCACTCCGCTCAAAAATATCTCGTCATGTTCATCCTACACTCTTATTATGAAATTTCTTTCATCTCTTTTTAACTACGTACACCTTGTAATTTAATTAATAATTGCGACATTAATACGATGTTGATGGATGGCGATAGCCCAGCAACTAGTATACGTTCGTTAAGTATCACACCATTCATAAGTCCAACTAGCGCGGCTCTGCTTTGCCCATCGCATAAACTATCCGCGTCCGAACCGAACGAACATTCATAAATCCTTCAACGCGTCTCCGTACCTATAAAATTAATAGCGTTTCTATCGGTATTTAACATTTTGAGGATAATATTATAAGGCAACAGTTGTATTACGCTAGGTCCAAACCCGTTAAAATTAATAACGAGAAGTCGTATTAAAAATTAACTATTTCGTTCGAGATTCCGGCGACATTCCAGCCTGAAGGGGGATTTGGAGAACTCATTTGAATATTATTAATCCCATGGCATATGGCGTGGGATGTTAGCGTGGAGTTAATTGAGAAAAGAGCCGTGCAACGTTTTACTTTGGCACAGATGTCTTACTCGAAGAACAACGTCTTTATTGCGAATTTTCCATTTTTTACACCGAAATTAAATTTTTTTTTCGAAGCAGTTGCTGAATTTCGACGGATAATTTCTGTAACGCGATTAGAACCCTATTCATAACGAGTAAGAGGTTTGGTGCGGGTCTTTTCAGTTGTCAGCGTATATCTAAATATCAGCGGGCTTTTTTTAACATTTCGTAAATATATATTTTTTTCTTCTAATGGTTAGAAGAAAAAAGTAAGCAGTCATACCATATTACTGAAGTCAAGTTTTAATGATGGTTTGTTCAAATTTAAAGATAATGTTGGCGATCTCTTCATGCCCATTATCAGTACTGAGGCTGAAAACCTTTCCTGTGCACTTCAAAAGTAACTAAAAAGTTGAATTTAAGATAGGTGCTCACATAGTACTTCTTATCAACAAAAATCACACAAGCCCTGCTTTACTAAATTTCAGCTATGTGAAGCACTTCAAACCGTACTCAAATTTCAGCGAATCCCCATTTCTAAATTCTAGTGTTCTTATCCTAGTCTCAGACTAACCTTACACATAGAATTTCAGCTTTTTAAATATGTTTGCCGGTGAGATAAGAACAAACTATGAAATTTCCTGATTTAAATTAGGAAAAAATTGATCAAAAAATTTGATTAAAATAAGTAAGGATACCTTGATCAAATTTTATTTCATAGCTGTCTATCTAATTTTATCAAACTTGATCAAAAAAAGGTGCAGATATAATTTGATGAAATTTTATCAAATTTCACAGAATTTTATCTAATTTGATAAACCATATTAACTAGTATGCGAAGATCAAATTTGGTCAAATTAGTTAAAATTTGATCAAATTTGTTCATATTAGATCCTATTTCATCAAATTTGATAACATTACATCTAATTTTTGACGAAATAGTATATCAAATTTCATAAAATTTGATGAACTTTGATTAGATTACCAAATTATATTTGGTAAATTAGTTAATTGGATTTCATCACATTTTATCACGTTTGATGAATTTTCATTTTTTTTCCCTGGGATGTTAGGTTTAAAAATTCTATTAAAAAATAAATAAAAATAAAAATATGCTGCTGTGTTCGAATTTAAAATCCAGACCTTTATACAACTTATTCCATATCCTAAAAGAAAGAAATTTGATTAAATTTGTGAAATCTAATAGAATTTGATCCCAGCAAATGAGGAACTGATCAAGTTTGATGAAAAAAATAACCAAATATAATTTGATCAAATTATTTCAGCGTGCAAAGATCAAATTTGATCAAATTCGATAAAAATATATCAAACGAAATCCAATACCTTTAGAATGAAATTCGTTCGGATTAAATCCCATTTCATTAATTTTGAAGATTTTATATTTGATTTTCGTTGGAATGTATGAAATTTCTTCAAATTTGATCAACTTTGATTACATCATATCAAATTATGTCGAGTCAATTTGTTGAGGAAATATAATCAATTTTTTTTTTCAACTGCTGGGATGAAATTTATTGACAAAATTATAAGAAGTAATTACATATAGTCTGATCAAAAATCAACTTTTATATAATTTGATGTATTCTGACAAAAATTAGGTATATACTTAGTTATATAATTTGATGAAATAGAATCTAATGTGATAAAATTTGATCACTCTCTTTTTTCCTGCGATATTATTGAATTAGGTTTTCATATCAAAATTGATCTCGTCAAAATGACTTGCATTCAGTTTCCATCCAACTGAATGAGATTGGATCTAAAATTTTTCATCAGGAAATTTAATCAAATATGATCGTGTCAAGATTTTGATCAAATTACATCTAAAATTTATGCTGATCAAATTTAATAAAATCAATTCTAATTTGTTTTGTTCCCTTGAAAATGAAATTAGATAAAGAAATATTTTATCAAATTTGATCAACGTACAAATAATTGTGTTATATTTGATAAGAATTTATCTAATGAGGTAAAATTTGGTGAAAATTCTCTCTCCCTCTCCCCTCCAAAAAAAGGGAGTTGATCAATTTTGATCAAATCATATAAGCATGTGAGATCAAATTGAATCAAATGAAATCTGATGCCTTTTAGGTTAAATTTGGTCTGGTTAAATCTTATTTTATCAAATTTGATAACTTCATATTTAATTTTTGTCGGAACAGGTAAATCAAATTTTTTACATTTAATTTGAACATCTTTGATTTGATTATATCAAATTTTATCTGGTCAATTTTTTGATAAAATATTATCAAATTTTATCTATTGGTTTTTTTTCCTCGTCTGTATTTACCTTTCAGAAACTGTTACTCTCTAACTCCCCTTCAACGGCATTTGGAAAACTGAAATTTAGTTATGTTTAACACTTAAGCCTACTTTATCACGTGATACCGCATAATCGAAAATTTTCGACTTTTCGTTGAACTTCACTGTATTTCGAGAGCAATAACCCCTTCTCTTCCCCTCCAATCTGATTTATGAAGATGAATGTAGGTTCCTCAAACTCTGCACAAATCTTGATTATCTATCATTTTGGATCTCTCGTGATGTACATTTCCTATGCTTGTATTTCGGCGAACAATAATCCTAAAGACAGACTACGAGCTTTCTAGGTTAATCTGATGAGGAAATATGGAAGATTTGAAAAATTTGAAATATTTCATCACTCAAAAGTAATTTTTTGCTCCAACTCTCTTCCAAATTGATTTTAGTACAGGGAAATAAGGACTGAACCTGGAAAAAAATGGTAGTGAGCTGGATTTCACATTATATGTGCAGCATGGTGTCCTTAACAAGGTATAAAAAGTTGTCACCCCTAGGGGGTGAGCTAACTCCAGGAGGGGGCAAGAACCCCGCAAAAAACAGTTTTTCAGCTGTTTTTTGCTAATATCTTTGAAAAAAAGTGTTCTACGTCGAAATAAGTTATGTCAAGAAATGTTTCCCATTAAATTTCCT
This sequence comes from Phenacoccus solenopsis, assembly GCA_009761765.1. Classification (NCBI taxonomy): domain Eukaryota; kingdom Metazoa; phylum Arthropoda; class Insecta; order Hemiptera; family Pseudococcidae; genus Phenacoccus; species Phenacoccus solenopsis. The sequence goes on along the minus strand of CM019755.1, from coordinate 26,410,318 downwards.
ACAGAATGAGTGAGACAGTTTTCTAAAAAAGTCATTAGTAAGACCAAAACAGGGAGGTCAAAATATACTATTTTTTAGAATTCCCTTTCGAAAATCAGTTCTTTGTTTATATCTTCTATACGGTGCGTCCTACGCAAAAATTGTTGATATTGAAAAGTATTCCCCGTTCAATTTTCTATAAGATACATGAAAAATTTTTCCAAAAAAATTATAAAAGGGCCCGAAATGGGGGGCCAAAAATACATTAATTTTGGAAAAATTTATTCACATGTGCGTTCATATCTATTACCAAGTGACCTATGTAGGTGATAAAGATGAACAAATAATTTTTACTGATGATTCGCCCTCACCTTCCTCCTCCCTCCTTTAGAAATCAATCTCCAAATTTACATTATAGAACAAAAAAAATTACAGATATACTTTATTGAAATATTTGTTTCAACTCAGTTCGGAATCATCTATTCTCTCTTTATCACTCATTTCCTCCTCCATGGGGTTAGCTCACCCCCTAGGGGTGACAACTTTTTATACCTTGTTAAGGACACTATGCTGCACATATAATGTGAAATCCAGCTCACTACCATTTTTTTCCAGGTTCGGTCAAAAAATAAGCTTATTTCCCTGTACTATTTAGGGACTTTAAATTATCGATGTTCATAGCTCACTTATTCATGATTCATTAATATAGCCAATGTTGAGGTTTAATAATTTCAGTCTTCCTCAAAATTTGGGTGAACTGCCATATCAAGATGATTGAAAATTCCACAAAAAGTACATACATATCGTAATGGACAGCGGCCAATTCAACCACAAATGATTCGAAAGCGAGCACTCTTTCACAAACCAGAAAGGCTGCTTTAGACTGTAGCTTTACTTGAAAACTCAGCTGAAAAAGGCCCGGCTTGAATAAAAATTCAGAAAGTATTTAGAATTCAACTCCCCGGAGTCCACAATAAGACGATTTTTTCCCCTTTGAAAATGCGCCGAGTGAATAAAATCCACGCGAACGAGCGTGAAATCGTCGCGGTGTACAAATAAGCGGACCGTATAATAAGCATATAGCCGTCAAATTGGCCGATATGGTTACAACAGGCGAAACCTATTCCAGTCGTGAATGGTTCCATTGAATCGCGAACACCAAATGGTGTAAGCGTATTTACATTTAAGTTTACCCATCCCTCGCACGAAGTTACGTATTGTCAGATTTCATTCGTTTAGTCTGGGGCGTAATAAGGTGGAAGGTGTATTGACAAGGCAAAACGAGCCTCCTAATTTTAAGGCTTTCTACGTACACTTTTGTGCTTAATCCTAGAACCGGATTTCGTGTTTATGATAAGGAAAAAATCCGCGTCTGCTTATCGCGACGGATTAATCCCGCCCGTTTGGTTTCCGGAATGGATTGTGCAATTGCTTATTGCTGGTACACCGATTTACTTGCACAGTCCTATTCGTGAATTTCTCGCGACCACTCAGTCGGGGACTGGGACTTCGGTGCGATAAATAACCGGACTCGCGTTATTTATTAAAAGCAGTTCGCCAAACCGTACCTTCGTGTATTTTGAATTTCGGCGCGGTTAGCCGTTAATTTAGTTTACCGCGTTTTGTGTACGCTATAATGTTGAATTATTATCACTGTAATCCTAGAGAATTCATTTCAACGATGTATTCGTCGGTGTAGGCGTAGGTAATAAAATTGTTTCCAGTTGAGGCAAACGTGTTAAAATTTAATTGTTGTATTGATAAAGTGGCTTTCTATTATGATATACAAAGTACACGTATCCGGCCCCTTGTGAGACAAATTTCGAGAATTAACCGACAACGAAATCCTGCCGTGGGTACCCTCTGGGTAGAGATGACATTAGAGGTTTCCTCTTAGAATTATAAAATGATTTCAAAATAAGTAAAGGACGAAGGTATTGAATTTCTGTTCTGTTTCAAAAGTGGCATGTAATTCGAATATACATAGTCAAGGTTATTACAAACTCAGGTTCCGAAATTAAAAGCAACTGCTCTCCTCTATCGGCATCTTAGTTATCACAACAAATCGTAAAAAATTCCGCCAAATTACTCCCAATACCCTGGAGCTGACATTCGAGCGAAAAGAAAGTCACGTCGCGTCGCCATCGTCGAGCACAAGTGTAAGTTATAGATAAGTAACGTAACGCCGGCCAAGCCAAAATCCTGTCATCGCTATTAAAAGCGCGATATTTATATTATATGGCGACTTCGACTCCGAATATAGAACACTTTCCAGCCACACTAGAGTGGTACTTCCGCGTGTGTATTTCTAATTTTCGACGACACGTATACGTGTTTTAATTCAAACATACTCATTATAAGAGAGAAAAAAAAGCGACTAGCGGCGCTTTGTATTCACGATTTCAACCTTGGGTACTGTCACCCGTGCATAGATAAGTGTTTGGAAGCTTTTAATTGATTGCTACGTTGTACAGAGAGGAATACAGTGATGGGAGGGGGATCGGGAATTGATACACAATACCTATATACTGACGCGATAACCGTTTGTGTTCAAATAAAAAAACGCCCGAGTGCTCGTCGCCTGGTTTTTTTTTGTTATCATCCTCTTGGGTGACGAGTGACGGAGAGGAAGGGAGGAAAAATTACCGCTACAAAAAATAAACATCGCACGAGAACGATTAAACGATGAGAAATTGTTTTGAAAATACCACGTCGAGATTTATGTCAAAAGGCAGTCGTTTCGAAATTACTCTTTTATGTTTTAAGAATGAGGGAAGAAGCGTAGAAAAACGTAAAGCGCGCGTTTTTAATTAAATCACATCGATACGGAGGAAAAGCAGCAGTAGGTCGAGGAAAAGAAAAAACCACGCTCGTTGAATTAGTAAAAGTGGAAGGCGTTGATTTGCGAAGGAAAAAAACTCGAACAGCCGTTCCGCATTACTGGAGCTTTTTTAATGAGCACCAAAATTTTGAGGTTTATGAAGAATCTTCACAGCAACTCAAAATTTGAGTGATACTTCATTTTAATTCGAATCAAAAATCTGAAAAAATGCTTCTATATTTTTACTAGTCAATTCTTTACCAATTTTTCAGCGATTTTTATGCATATCTACTATTCCTTTTGAGGTGACCTCAAATTTTGAGCATTCGCCATTTTGAATCAAAGGGTATACCCGAATAAGGGGTGATTTTGGCCCCAAGCGCTTTTTGGCTCCTATGGCCCTCAGGTGGTGTGCCTAGACTAGAACAAATTTCTCGCCAAGTTTTGGACCCCTACCCCCCCCCCCCCCAATATGGTCATTTTCGAAAGAACATGGTTTTTCCTCTCTATAGCCTCTAGATCGATTCATAACCATAACCACATTGGGCTATTAGAAGGCCCCAATTTGAGTTTTTACATATCACTAGCCCATAAGCAGATCGATTGGAGGCTATCTTGATCGCCCTACCTAGTGGTTGGAAAGTTGCATATTGACGCTCCAAAAAAATTCGAAATTTCTTCTATTAAGATTTTTAAATCTTTCCCACTTTTCACGATGCGGTGGTACCAACAATTTGATTTTGGGCATAAAACCTAAAATTGATTATTCGGATGGGGAAAAGTTGGCAACGTTGCATTGTAAAATTTTAATTTTACATGACTTTTATCATAACAGACGTATTCATACATTGTCCCCATCGAAACAGCAAAAAACTTATAGGAAATCAAAATCTTTGAGAAATTTTCATGTACATAGAAATCGTCAATCTGCAACTTTTTCAATCACTAGGTAGGGCGATCAAGATAGCCTCCATTTGATCTGCTTATGGGCTAGTGAGATATAAAAACTGAAATTGAGCCTTTCTAATATGGTTATGAATCGATCCAGAGGCCATAGAGAGAAAAAACCATGTTCTTTCGAAAATAACACTATTTTGAACACACCTATCCTCCCCCCATATGGTCCGTGGATTCTGCAATTTTGCATGGGAACTTTCAACTCAAGGATAACCACCTTCTGAAATTTAATCATGAAATAGCATATTTGTCTGTGTTGTGTAAGAAGCAGCATATTTAAGTTACTTTTACGTTTCAAGTTATTCTGGGCAAAATGAGCCATAGGTATTTGTTAGCGCATATTTCTCCGTTTTTTCGATTTTTAGCGAACATTTTCGTAATTTTTTGATATTTCACTCTTGAACAAAATGAAAAGTTTTTAAGCACATTTGATAGGAAAAACCATGTTGTTTCGAAAACGACCATATTTTGAGGACCTCTATCCTCCCCCCAAATGGTCCGTGGGTTCTGAAATTTTGCATGGGAACTTTCGACTAAAGGATAACCACCACCTGAAATTTAATCAAAATTGAACACCATTTTTTCTTTTTCTTTCCATCCTAATACTAATAATATCATAAAGGTAGAAGACGTGTGTAACATTTACTACATATTATACAAATACTGTAGATTTTCTTCAACGCGAAATCATCGCGATACACTGTTAGCTGAAGGGGAGTGAGGGGAAGGGCTGAATGTTGCGCTACGCGTATTAGTGGTGTACTAATTTTTTTTTTTAATTTTAAAATGAAATATAAAATTATTAGCATCCGAAAAATGGAAAAAATCGATTATATGATACGTTTTTCGAATTTAGCGGTCGACGACATTTCTAAATCTCAAAACTGAATACGTAAGATGAATCTACATAAAAAAACACGTTTTTAGGATATTTTAATAAAGTGGTCGTTTTTCGCTATTAAGGTATTTTTTACAGTTGAAAATTTCAAATGGCCAAAACCCCATGAAAAAATGAGCCAAAATTGCTCAAAATTTTATCTTAGATACAACACCACGATACCTACTTATGTGCGAAAGAACAAAAAAAATTTCCTTCATTCTGAACGAAATGAAAAATTTGCGAAAAAACGACAATAAAATGGGTGTGGAACGGAATGGAGGGGGTAGGGGTCCAAAACTTGGCGAAAAATTTTTTCTAGTCTAGGCACACCACCTGAGGGCCATAGGAGCCAAAAAGCGCTTGGGGCTAAAATCACCCCTTATTCGGGTATACCCTTTCACCCAAATTCGAGTGGTCATATTTTGGTTCTAAATTGACCTCGAATACCAAATTTTAACTTTCTACGTACATGTGGATGGGAAATATGGATGATTCATTATATTTGATGACTCAAAATACTCTCAAAAACAATGTTCTTCGCTCTTACTTACCTCAGACTCAAGACAGGAGGCCGAAACTTGGATATGTCGGTGTTCTCAACTTACTCTGTGATTTGACATCAAGATCTCAAACTTCGAGCCTTATGTGCAACCCACACCTCAACTCAAAATTTGAGTAAAATTTCATTTTGAGTTGAATCAAAAATCCGTTCAATAGGCGTTTGAGAACTTCATTAGAAAATGCTTTTACCGAATTTTCAGTGATTTTTTTACATATTTTCCTGTAGGCCTAACCGTGACACTCAAGAATTCCCTCTTTAAGATCAGTTTTTCCCCCCTTCTTCCCTCAGTATATACTTAGGAAACTGAAATTGGACCATGTTAATCACTCGATCCTACTTCATTATATGACACCATAATGAAATATTCTCCCCCTTTATTCATCCCCACCACATTTTAAGGATGATATTTTCTCCTCTTTTAAATTTATCTGCGAAGATGAAATTCACTTACATGCTACATCTCGTTATTAGTAATCATTTGAGCACACATTCGTAAAATCTGAGCCATTTGAGGTTCCTTAAGCGTTCCTCAAATTTTGGCATTTCGCCATTTTGTATCCTGTTTGACCCAAATTTAAGACCGAATATTCTGGTTCCTAATTAATTCTACATATGATGTTTCACTTTTATAAGTTAATTCTGTGAGGAGTTATGGGAGAATAAAGAAATTCGATCACTCAAAACTTCCTCAAAAAACCGTTTTTTGTTATAACTCGCTTCCAAATGCATGTGGCAGGCTGAAATTCGCATATGTTGGTATACGTGACTCACTCCTTTTTATGAGATCAAAAACGACAATTTTGAGCTTTTTGTCCTCCCCCCAGCTCATCTTGAAATTGGAGTAGAACTCCATTATGAGTCGATTCATCTGGAAAACCCTCGAGTCATTCATTAGACACCCTGCCCGAATTTTTAACGATTTCTATTCCTATCTACTGTGTTTCGGATGGTTGTCAAAAATCATGAAGTATACACAGTATACTGTATATGTATTGTAATGGAAAGTGCGATGTCGATTATATATATAGTGTGGAATGTAAACATTTGAAGCCCTCCCTCCTTCAACTTCTTCTTTCCAAATCAGGTAGACTGTAAAAGCTAGTTTTTCATTAAAAACTCGGCTAAAAATCGTCACTGCGAATGAGGATTTTCAAAACGGAGCCGGCTGTGGGCTACGCGAAGATAGAAACATTAGCGCGACGGTAATAAATAAAGGGACGATCCGGTGGCGATTGAAATCAAACGGTCGACTTTTATAGATGCTCGATAAGAGTATTATGTTATTTCAGATGCCTCGGATGCGCTTTTTTCTCTCGCTTCGTCGTGTAGCGTTTTTATTACTCCGTCAAAAACGGGTTAATCGTTTCCCCCCTTGGCGGAGACGAATGCACGAGGAATGTGGAAGAAGGGAAAAAAAATTGGAATACTCCGCAGTTGAGAGGCGAAGTGTAAAAACACGATGGTAGATTTGTAGTATCGGTCGTGGTCGCGGGTCAGCGTACGCGTGCAGATGCGACACAACAGACTGGACACGAGAGCCAAGCTGTCTGCCTCCATTGCCTGTATACCATAGGAACGTTGCACATAACACATGTGCAAGGTCATCGTCGTATAAATGATGAAAAATACCCGACGCGATATTTTATTTATTCAAATCCGCGAACCGAGCGAGGAAATCGGCTTAAACGACGTTACCGTGCGGTTCGTTTACCTATTCTTTTTACAAGGCTTCGTGCCAAATGTTACAAACGATACGATGTTGATTTCGAGCTCGATTTAAAGGACTTTGTGTGGAAGTGCGGTGGTTTTTTCCAGATTTTTTTTCCGTGTTATGTATGATGCGAGTGAATAAAAATTGATTCTTAATGAAAAAACGTGAGGATTACTGTAGTTGAATGAATAACCCAGAGATCTGTGATATGAATCTAATAAAAGGTAAACAAATACTCTTTAAAGAAAGAAGCCAGAAAGTTTCTACTAAATTATAATAAGGGAGAAAGTATTTGAAATATTTTTTGTTCTGTGATGTTTACAAATGTTTACAAGGAAGTTGAGTCATGCCAAATTCAAAAAAGTTTAATTAGAAATTAATAAAATACAAAGATGTTAGTGTACTCATTTTGCTTTATTATTTGACATCAAATATTTTGAGTATTTAGTGGTCACTCCATTCTACTCAAAATTTTAATGAATTGCCATTTTAAAGCGGATCAAAAATCTGAAAAGCTCTTTTTAAATCTTTAAAAGAATAACCTCTGACTATATTTTGAGTGATTTTCATTCTCATCCCTTTGCGTTGCGAAGTGAGGGGAAATATATTATTGTGTGTTTTATACTGCCACTACTTGGTCTGCAAATAATAAAGCGTCGACACAATCATAATAAAGTTGTAACTTAGTTGATTATTTTTTTTTTGAGCTGAGTTCTCAATTTGAAACAATAGTTATTACACCTTACTTGATTACAGAAGAAAAGGTCAAGGGAGAGGGAGATTTCTATCTTCGTGTTTCAGGTCATCTGTAATCATATACAGTGGCGGGGTAAGGAGGAAGGCAGCGAAAATCTGTATTAGAAAATCTACACTTTTTTGCAAGGTAGCACATAGCAGTAAGTAGGTAGGTACTGGGTAGTGGGTACCTTTTAACGCTCTTTTTTGAGATTATGCGTCACGGTTGAATATTCAAGCATGGCAAGGAGTGTAGCTATGGCCAAATAGTTCAGAATTTTCGTTCATGACCTCACATGGGAGAGTGAGTTGGATCACCATCGTGTCCAAATTTCAACTTTCCATGTGAATTTGGAGAGTAATTATAGTAAAAAAACAGTTTTTTAAATAGGTTTTGAGTAATAAAATTTCTTGAAATTTCCGTACCTCTTACCTAATTGGCTTAGAAAGCTCAAACTTCATCTATGGGTTTGGTTGAGAACCAGAATATGACTGCTTAAATTTACGTCATAATGAATCAAAAATGGCGGATGAGCGAAATTTGAGAAAAGCTTGAGGAGACTGAAATAGTTCAGATTTCATAAATATGAGCTCCTATGATTCCTAGTGATGAAAAGTATGCTATGTGTCAATTTCCGCTTCACGCGTATTTTTAGATAAGAGGAGTGGTTATGGCTCTCAAAATGTGGTGGGTTGAATGAAAAGTTGAAAATTTTTCATTATAGCGTTAGATGATGAAGCGAGCCTAAATAATTAATATATTTCATTTTCAAATTCCTTAGTCAATAACGTATGAACGGAAATAGAGCAAAAAAGGTATTTTGGAGTAGAAATGTGGAAAGAAATTTCATAAATCTCGCATATCTCATCGACAAATGAATTCAAAGGGATCAAATTTTGTGTGTTGGATTAGTTGATGGCCTGAGTATGATCGCTTGAATTTAATTCAAAATCTATTCCTAGAAATGGAAAGTATGCTATGTGACAATTTCAGCATTACACGTGATCGTGGAGGGAATTACTTGATTTTTTTTCTCACACGTGTAGCACCGTCGGGTATTCATGAAATTCGCTCAAAACTTGGTGAGAGACTAATCTTAAAAATGTAACGAAAATACTTTTTTATTTTTTTGATCACCTCAAAATGGTGGATCACTCAAATTTTGAGGATGGCTGGAGAAGTGGCTAATGACTAAATTTTTCGTTTTTGGTCCCATTTGAAGGAGTGAGTCACGGACACCAACGTATCTAAATTTCAGCTTACTAAGTTTATTTTGACGGAGGTTAGAGAAAAAACCGACTTTTTGAGGAAGTTTTGAGTAATGAAATTTTTAGGATCTTCCATATATCCTCACCAAATTAATTTACAAAAGTCAAACTTTGTATGTGGGGTTAGTTGGTGACCAGAATATGTCCTCTTGAATTTCAGTCAAAATGGATTCAAAATGGCGGATTATCAAAATTTGAGTAGAGTATGAGGAGCCTCAAATCGGTAAAAATGTTAATAATATGAACTCATATGATTATTGGGAATAAGAAGTATACTATATCCCAAATTCACCTCCATACATGATGTTGGAGGGGAGAAGGAGGGGTTATCGACCTCAAAATATGGTGGGGGTACACGTGATGTCGAAAATTTTTTATTGTGTAGTCATATGATGAAGTGAGCCCAAGGAGTAAGTTATTTCAATTTTTGCTTCCCAAATGCATTTGAAGGGGAGATAGAGCAAAAATCAGCTCTTGGAGGGGAAATTACTGCGAGAAATTTCATGAATCTTCAATATCACGTCACCAAATCGACCTGGAAAGGTTAAACTTCGTGTGTAGGTTTAGTTGATGGCCAGAATGTGCTCAAAATAGACTGAAAATGGTGAATCATAAAAATTTGAAGATAATTTGAAGAGCCTCAAAATATGCTTCATATGATCATTACATACAAAAAATACTACATTTGTTCTGAAGTAAACTTCTCAAGTGGTTTTGGAAAGCATAAGGTAGCCGTTTTGAAACTTGGTATTGGGTATGGCTTGTAGTCATGAAGGGGTTTAGGAACGTTATTTCCTAACCAGAACAAGCCACGCGTGGCTGTTCATTTTCTTTTTTATGAAAAAATTTTTTTCTTTAATAATTTTTAATTTTATTAATTTTAGATATATAAATTTTTTAATAATATAAAATTTATTATATTGAGATATTTTTATTTTTTTATGATAATGATTTCATTAATTAAAATAGAATTATTTTATTTATATAATTAAGATTAAAATATTAATTTGTGAAAAAGCTATAAGAAGTATATAATTGTTATATAACCACGAGGAAAATTGGGGGCTGGACTGATTTGGGATTTCCCCCCCCCTTATCACCGCCTATGTAAAGAACATTAAGATCATCTCTTATTTAGATATTCCACTTATCTTCGACTGTCGAAAATTTTAATATGTTGTATAATCTCAAATTTGAAGATTGATGAGTTTAGAGTTCTAAACATTTTGCTCAAAATTTCAAGGCTTTATCCTCGCCAACTAAAGTATCCAGATTTTTAGGAATTCATTAGAATCTCAAAATCTTGAACAATTTTTAAATATTCCAGCCCCTTCAAAACGTTTGGGATCTTGCTTCAAAAATTATACTTTTTCTTATTTTTATCGATGATTAACTTTTTTTTAAACAAATCCCATTTTTCCTTCATGCATAGTTCATACACGTTGTTAAAGTACTTATGGCAACGATAAAAATGACTCTCGATAAATTATGGCTTTCGAAAAAAAAAAATTGACACGCGAAGTTTTCCCAACTTTCAAGTGGTCACCATAAAAAGGGAGGAAAGTTTATTTCACCGATTCACTATTCTACTCTAGGAGGAACTGAACATTAGAATAAACCTTCAAAATATAAGTTTCCTTACGGTCGAGCCTCGGGAACCATTTCTAATTACTCCGCGGTATTTCCTTACTAGCACGAGTCCATACGCTTACGCGTAAAAAAATGAATTTATATGGAAATTTTTTCACTAGCTCGTATCTCGGTAAAAAGTTGGAATAGCGTTTCGATGATTTCATACGTCGGGTATTCGAAGGAGAATAAAATCGTACAATTGGGAATTACCAGAGCGTTTCTGCGAGGCGAGAAAAAAATGAAATTTGATTGGCGTTTTTTGCCGAAGGAATTTTCGGACGGCACGCCGGACCTGAATAAACGACGGACACGTACGCGTTGCGAAAATTTTCATCGGATGAAGCTAATTTTTCGTATTGTCCATTTCGTACGGGCGAAATATAAAATATTTCTGTGAGAATTGACTCGACGGCGCGGAAAAATGCTTCGTCGAGCGGATATAATTTAATTTCGCCAATGAAAACCGATCCCCGTTCGTATTTGTTAGCGAATTCGAGCATTGGAATCGAAATATCGCGAATGTCGCCGAACGCTGATCGCAGTGATCACGTCCTGGAGGAAAGTTACCGAACGAATATGATACTGGTATTCGCGACTGTTCTTCATCGTGAAACCAATATGGAAGCCAGACTGGACAATTATTAGAGAGGACGGTGGCGCGTTGGATTTTATGTATTCGATACCTCATTCCAACTTCCAAGAGTATTATTTTCACGTTACACGCGTAAAAATATATAATTACTATAATGTACAAAATGATGACCCTTGTAATACCTATACAAGCGTTCACGCTAAAACCAGTTTCGTTCTTTAATTTTTATTGGTCTGTTCCACAAGTCCACAACCATACTCGACTGCTGGTTACTGCTCGTTCAAATGATTTAAGTTCATTTTTCGACTCGTTCTACTTTTTTTTTTCGGTGGTATTCTCTAGAAGGATTTTTTTGTTTCGTTTCGTTGGTACGAAGAGAAAGAATCCACAGAATGCATTTTCTGTAGCGCACCTGCGCAATGTAATTAAGATTTAGATTTCGTTCGGTAATAACGACGGCGCTTTTGATCGAAAAACTCGCGCGGTTTTTTTTGGTATTGCTAACTTGAGCTAGTTGAGGAGTTAATTTGAGCATGTAATTTAACCTTGAGACCTTGTGGCTTTTATTCGAGGAGAGCTATTGTGTGGCATTTTATTGCTGCGAAAGATTAACGATCATTGTGATTGAGGTGAACGACTAATATTACAGAGTTATGGATTTGTAAAAATATTCTTATAATAATGCTTTATCGTTTGAGGAAAATTAATACGTATCGTAAATATATCAACAACGAATATTGTTGTTATTGTTTTCAAGGAAGTTGGGCAAAAATATTATTTCGTCAACTCGAAGTCCGGTAAAAATATTTCAATTTATTTTAAAGCATTTTTGGCTTCGTTATACAATATCTGAACATTATCCCGTATTCTATAACATCCCTAATGCTAATCGAGACCCATGCTCTATCTTAGTCCCAAAACGATATCCACATTGTATTGCCATTCGAATACGAAGGAGTACAGGAGGTGAATTGGATCTTTACGAATAGGGAATTGCAAAAACATAAGCATTACTTACGAGAAAGTAGTCTCTGGAGGTCTAAGATGTTTCCAATGATATTCAAATTTTGCGAGGTAATGTACTTTTTCACGAAGGACACGTCTTTCGGGATTTTCGAAAAATGAAAAAGGTTTTTAATAAAAAAAAAAATTAATTTAATTTTTAAAAATCTGAAAATAAAAAAAATAGCGATTTTTTAAATGTAAACTTCATAAGTAAAAATTTGCAAATTTAATGATATAATTGCTCACACAAAAAAAATGTAAGCAGCCATGCCGTATTACGAGAGCTGAGTTTTTAAGAGGAGGCCACTGCCTGTACTGAGTCTGAAACCCCCAACTTCGGGATATGTAATACTACTTCTTCCTCACAATATATTTCTCAAATTTGATTCATTTAGGACTGCTCAATCCTTCCTCAAATTTCGGCGATCACAATTTTATATCCTTATTGACCAAAACTCAAGAGATCATATTCTGGTCTTCACCTAACTACACATACAAAATTAGACTCTTCTACGTCGATTGAATGAAGAGATATGGAAATTTCATAACACAGAATCTCCTCAAAAAAAATCGTTTTCACTGTGACGCTCTATAAATACGCTTAGAAGGCTGGAATTTGCAGATGTTGCTGTCTTTGACGTACTCTTTTATATGAGACCGCAAAAAAAATTCAGATATTTTCCCTTTCTCCACCTTCCCTCCAAATTTGAGTTGACCATCATTTTGAAGTGAATCAGGAAAACAAAAAAAAAGATAATTTGATCTATTTCCACGAAAAGCTCTCACCAAATTTTTAGCATTTGTTATTCATAGCCATATACGCTATCGGGGGAGGGGAATACGTATAAAAAAATTGAGCATTTATCATATGATTATTACAAATCACCTGAAACGCAAAAATATGATACCCGCTCTTCCCGCTCCCTACTATTAACATCAAATAGGCTGTAATAGCTATTGTTCGTAATTAAAAATTCACTCAAAAAGAGAAAAAATAAAAAGTAATAAAAAATATCTTTAAAATTTCCAAAAAATGAAAAAAATCTAAAAATGAGAAAAACTTATCCAATATGAAAACAAAATGCCAAAAATGAGAAGAATAAAACGAAAAAAAAATTAAGTAATAAAAAAAAAAGTAAAAAAATGGGGAAAAAATTATGAACCCAATTAAAAAAGAAAAAAATACCCAAAATTAGGAAAACTAGAAAAAAAATAAAAAAAATAAAAAATATTCAGTAATAAAAGTGGAAAAATCGATAAAGAGAAAAATTTCTAATAATTAAAAGCTGATCCGTATGTTGAAAAAAATGGCTAAAAATTAGGACAATGAAAATAATAAAATAAAAATGTACAAAAAAGAGTGGGATGGTTACTATAATATCAAAAAAATGTCACGAATGTAAAAAAAAAAAAACATGCAAAATAATTTATGAAGAAATATATTAAAACGAAGCAACGTTTCAATGCTTGAAAAAAATAGCTACAAATGAGAAAAATAAGCCAAATGTTAAACAGATGATTACAAATGGTCTGAAATGCAAAGATTTGAAGACCCCACCCTCCCCCGACCTTCCCTTCCCAAATCAGGTAGGCTGTAATAACTATAGTTTTGTTAAAAACTCAGCTAAAAATCAAACGAAGTTCTTAAAAAAAAAATGGAACAATAAAATGGCGAAAAAAAATAAAACAAAAAAATAATTCTAAAATACAATTGAAAAATATCATGCAGAAATGACAAAAATTATTCAAATGTTAAAAACATATCTGAAAGAGAAAAAAATGAGTAAAAATGAAAAACAATGAAATCTAAAGGTACCGTCCATCTTACTTCAACTTTTCTTTCAAGATGCGCATGCACCTCAAAACAGATTGAATTTTTGATATTTTGATTTTAATATTTATAGAGAAATTCTCGTGGTTGAAAAAAAGAAATACCATCTGTAAAACTGATAATTTTATAATTGAAGTGTAGGATCCCTTATAAAATGAGTTTAGGTAACCAACACACACTCAAATTATAGTAAGAAAAATCTCTTTCGCCCCCTGCAAAAAAATAAAAGTTCATTAATTACAAAAAAATACTTAGTACAATTTATAAGATCTTCTCGAAAAACCAAAAATATTTCGAGAGGATGAGATTTTAAATTGGATTCTAGAAAGCATTGAAAATAGAATTTTTTGTAATAATACTTGATGAAAAAAACTGATTGGCTATGTTTCGGAAAATTCTATACCTAATCCAAAAATTTCGCTCGATTTACATTTTCAATTTTTTTTTCAATTTGAAATAAATCACATCGGTAATAATTCCACCGAAAGCACGACTCCTAGAAAAGGCCCCATTTCCATCTTCGAATCAACATATAACTCCATAGTCACGTACGCCCATCTCCCGCCACTCCAAGTTTGAAAATTCCTCCACCGCTTCGACGATGCCTTTTAATAAAAACAGACCAATAGCCGATCTCACGAAGGTCATATATTTATCATTTATCGAAACGGATTTACGGTGGTAATTTTTCATCTGTCGCGACGATTTTTCACGCGCTTCGTAATGCCTAAGAAGCGATGAAAAATTTACGAAACGCTTTAAGCCGCTGATCTTTTCGACGTCTCGGCTTAAATAGGCGGCTTAAGAGCAGCCACGGATTGCGAAATGTATTGCGCATCCGTTGGTGGCTGGTATTAGTGTAAACTGGCTGTCATAATAGATATACACTATACACAGTGGAGATTTGGCGTTGCGTTTCAAAAAATCCACCCCTATTCGTTTTCACGGCCGGATAATACACGCGTAATGCTTTCATTATATAGGTACACCAAACGACCGCTCATAGGTTCGAAGGTAGATGGGGGATTTGTAAATAACGTCGGAAAAACTATCTTATTTACAGATTTAGCGAAAGCCGCGAAAGGAATTGGTTGAACGGATTTCGATTTCGTGTGGAATTGATTTAAAAGGATTTAGATTCGGATAGGTTTATACGACGTATAAGTAATATTTTGGCAGCCTGTAGATCTAATCTTTGATCGCAACCTGTATGGTGTACCTTTTTTAAGACGGGTATAATTAACTGTCAACTTCGGAATGGCGCCTGTTGAACAATAGAAATCGGTTGCTAGCTGCTGTTGCTTCGTGTTTTTTTTTTTTTTTTACGATGGATGGTGAGCGTCACACGTATGTAGAAGAATTCACAGACGACGAATCAATTAAACGTTATTAATGGTATTTCGATGGATATCTATTGACAAGGTTGGATGGCTGGA
The DNA here is from genome assembly GCA_009761765.1 of Phenacoccus solenopsis. NCBI lineage: Eukaryota > Metazoa > Arthropoda > Insecta > Hemiptera > Pseudococcidae > Phenacoccus > Phenacoccus solenopsis. Next base: position 26,394,908 of record CM019755.1, on the reverse strand, counting down.
TTTCGAGAGTGGAAAAATTTTTTCCTTAATGCGAAATTAAATCGGAAACATTGCGGAATTTGAGGACAGGTATCCAGTTTCGTATAATGGATACTACACGAATAGCGAAAACATCAGTATTACGAATCGACGAATAATTTTATGTCTTAATATTGAATTTAATTCTAATTAAGTTAGACGAAAAGAAAGTCATTCTATCGAAGTTTGGCTAAGATAGGTAATTATGATACTCCGCAGGGATTCTAGACTTATTTTGGGTAGTTTTAAGAAATAATTGATATCATGTTAATTTTTAGCACGGTTGTTGGAAGTAATTCCACTAATCGAAGAGGTCAAAAACGAGTTTTTTCTATTTTTTCTCGCTTGCAATAACTGATACGAGAAAATTAGCTCTATAATAAATTAATCTACGTAAAATTATCTGCAAATTCTATCTGATACTTTTTTCCCTATCGCCAACTGTTCATCTGTAAAATGACTTTAAAGATGACCCCTTTTTTCAATATTTGAGGAAAATTCTGAATGTTGCATATCAACACCTTCGCGATTTTAGAATGTTGTTTGAGCACCATAGCAATCTATATCTAGTCACTCATGCTTGCAGCTCATTATAAGTACAAGAAATAAATTTATGAAATGTTATTTATGTGGTCTCCAGTTTCGGAATGGCGAAGCAAAAATCTGAGACTTGGGGTAGGTATGAGGATGCCATAGTCGCTATTCTGAAATAGGTATTGAAAAGGAGGTAACCATCAGCTGATCACATTGATAAAGAATTATTGTTCAATAATTATCGGTTTGAGTTGACTTGTTTGATTTTTCTTCAATCATTTTTCACTATGGTAATCATTTTTATTATTTCTACGACCAGCGGAGTTGAACTTATCATTAATTATATAATTTAAAAAACTTTTGCGAGTATGAGGACTGGCAGTTGTAGCAAAAATAGCGAATACGGAAAGAAGTGAAGGCAGTAAACTTGACAAGACTTCATTTCTACGAAAAGTAAATGCGATCAAACTAAATAAAATAGCAAATCAACATAATTTCTTACAACACATTGAAAAATCGATAAATAGCTGATCAGCATTCGCCCTTTTCAGCAATAACTGCTTTGTCTACTAGAGTGTGCCTATTTTGCGAGTCGGGGGGAGGGAGGTCTTCAAATATTTGCATTTCATACCATTTGTAATCGACTGAAAAATGCCCAACTTTTTGATATAAAAATATATTTTTCCCCACGCGTAGCACCTACGGGTATTCTTGAAATTCGCTCAAAACTTGGTGAGATACTCATCTTAGAAATCTAACAAAAGTGATTTTTTGCTTTTTTGATACACCTCAAAATGACGGATCACTCAAATTTTGAGGGAGGCTGGAGAAGAAGCAAATAGCTCAGATTTTTTGTTTCTCATTTCATACGAAAGAGTGAGTCAAGGACACCGAAATATCCAAATTTCAGCTTCTTAAGTGCATTTTGAGGAGGGTTAGGGAAATTGAGGAAGTTTTGAGTCATGAAATTTCATGAATCTTCCATAAGTAGTGTCACCAAATCGACCTAGAAAAGTGAAACGTTGTATGTAGGCTTAGTTGATGATCAGAATATGACCTCTTGAATTTGGGTCAAAATGGATGCAAAATGGCGGATTATAAAAATTTGAGTATAGCACGAGGAGCCTCAAATTAGTAAAAATGTTATTAATATAAATTCATACGGTTATTGGTCATAAGAAGTATATTATATCCCCAATTCACCTTCATACATGATGTTGGAGGGGAGAAGGAGGGGTTATGAACTTGATAATGTGATGGGAGTACACTAGGTGTGAAGAATTTTTTATTGCGGTGTCATATGATGAAATGAGCACAAGTGACTAACCTATTTGAAGTGGAGTTGAAGCGAAAATTGCTTTTTGAGGAAGTTTTGAGTCATGAAATTTTTGGAGCCCCGGCTGGAATTCATGAAATTCGATCAAAACTTGGTGAGAGACTCTTCTTAGAAATGTGACAAAATTACTTTTTTGTTTTTTCGATAAATTTCAAAATGGCAGATTACTCAAATTTTGAGGGGGGCTGGAGAAAGGGCAAATAGCTAAAAATTTTCGTTTTTGATCTTATATGAAAGAATGAATCACTGACACCAACATTTTTGAATTTCAGGTTCTTACGTGCATTTTGAGAGAAGTTAGAGCAAAAAACGACCTTTTGAGGAAGTTTTGAATTATTGAAATTTCTAGAATCTTCCATATCTCGTCGTGAAATCTACCTAGAAAAGTCAAACTTTGTGTGTGGGGTTAGTTGGTGACTAGAATACGACCTCTTGAATTTGGATCAAAATGGATCCAAAATGGCGTATTATCAAAATTTAAGTAGAGCTTGAGAACCTCAAATTAGCAAAAATGTAATTAATATGAACTCATATGATTATTGGGAATGAGAAGTATACTATATTCTTAATTCACCTCCATATATGATGTGGAGGGGAGAAGGATGGGTTATCGACCTCAAAATATGGTGGGGTACACGTGATGTCAAAAATTTTTTATTGCGGTGTCATATGATAAAATAAATTGAAGTGACTAATCTATTCTGATTTTAGCTTCGCCAGTGAATATGGTGGGAAATTAGACTAACAAAAGACTTGGAGGGGAAATTACTGATGCTTGAATCTTCATCAGTCTTCCGTATCGTCACCAAATCAACCTACAGAAGTCAAACTTCGTGTGTAGGGTTAGTTTTATCGCCAAAATATGACTTCTTCAATTTTGGTCAAAATGGATGCAAAATGGCGAATCTTGGCGATCTAAAGATAATTTGAGGAGCCTCAAGTTGTTATATTTGAGAAATATACGTTCATATGATTATTGCATGGCAAGAAATACAACATTTGTAGTAAGCTTAACTTCTTTAGTGGTTTCGGAAGGAATGGAGGGGGGGAGTTTTTTAAAAACATTCTATGAATCTTTTCAGACAATTTTTTCTTTCAACATTACTGAATTGTTTTACTCTTTAATAAATAATTGTTCAAAAAAATCAATATTATGATTCATATATCACGTAAGATTTTCAGTGCACATTTCTGTTCGTATTAAAGAAATTAAGGTTTTAGAAGTTGAATTATTTTTACCCCCAAGAGGGTCAAAAAAGCAATATAATTTAAAAGAAGTACAACAAATGAAGAAAAATTAAGAATGAATGATGGAAATCAAAGTCTGATCCACGAAAAATATTTTTATGATTTTTACAAAATTCCTCTTAGTTTTAGAGAAATAATAGAATTTTCAAAAGGGAGTGGTAATGCATTATTTTCTTGAAAAAATAATTTTTTATCTCTGTTTTATACCATTATTAGCTCATGCGGTAACCATGTGTTCTATCTAGAGCAAAAACTGCTCATCTATGGGGAATTTAGTGGAGATTAATTTTTTCTTTGTACATACTAGAATTGATTGTTTCGTATCTGTTTTTACGAGTGATTAAAATTTGAAAAACTATTAATAATAAAAGAAAATAAAAAAGAAAAGAAAATAAAGAAAAAAATTGTTTTCTTACCTAGTGAGGCATCGCATATTTTTGCAGGAAATTAAGAGTAAATTCATTTTTGAACAAATTTTTTCATATCTCGAACTATATTAATGCATAAAAACTGTGTCGTTATATGTACTACTAACTGAATTTTCTTCGATAGTAATATTATAGATGAGCCGTAATCGATAGAAAGAAGATATTGAACAAAATTAAGAGTAAATTCATTTTTGAACAAATTTTTTCATATCTCGAACTATATTAATGCATAAAAACTGTGTCGTTATATGTACTACTAACTGAATTTTCTTCGATAGTAATATTATAGATGAGCCGTAATCGATAGAAAGAAGATATTGAACAAAATTTGTATAGGTAATTTGAAACTGATTGATTTATTATGGAAGAAAAATTTTAAAAACCGGGTTTTGGGGGGGCTCTGATCCCTCATAGAGGGTAGCGTGTTTCCACCACATGTGAAAAAATTCACCATAAGATCCTCGTGATAACCGTATTATTCTTCATAATGACCTACATGAGTCTAGAACGTTGCGAGCGTCGGAAGAACTAGCAAGGAGTCTCAGGTGTTCTCGTGTGCGAAAGCTCATATTCGATTACGAAGCTTATACGTGAGAAGGCTGCGTTCATCACTGTTAAGTAAACCGATCGTCGCAGCCGAAAATAAATCGCCTGTTCGCCTCGACTGGTTATTTAATTTATTCTAAAATTCGTCTTCTCCATTATGGCGTAAATTTCGTAGCCGCTTTCAACACGCCGTGTTTTTTACGCATCATGTAGGTTTTTTTTTCGGATCCATTGTTGGCTAATGGATCTCTGGTACCATGTACCGCTGTTCGTACAATGACAGTAACTAATTTACCTTGCACCTGTATACTTTTTATTCGATGTGCCAGTATGCACGCGGATAGTTTTACGAGCCCTCGGACAGCGGTTCTCGTTATTTTAATATCGCGCCATCAACTACCGTCAGTTCATTCATACGGCGCGTTTAGTGAGCGGCGGATCAATTTCGGTGCCCGTGGGATGTACCTTCCGGTTGGTAAATGAGGTGGGTATTTTGAGGTGATTTTACGCACCGGCGATGTACTCATTCGGACCATTTGTCGGGTAGGTGATGTACGAGCGTTTGAACGGCGTTGGTGTTTATGGTTATTGATTCGAGAGTGTGGACAATATGGTGGATGGTCGTTGGTGTTTGATGCGTATGCCTAATGAGGTTGTAAAGTTTGGACCGAAAATAATAATTGGGTTATTTCGTGCTCGCTTATTAAACTGAAAATTGTATTCGAGAATTACTATTGTTTATTTAGTTTTTCATAGTTTTTTTGCTTTTAAATTTGTTTATTTTTTGAAACTCGTGTTTATAGCTTTACCCTTTACATGTTCTTGAAGTTGTTTTTTTTTTTCTTTAATTTAGCGTTAGTTTTTCATTCTATACGAAAATAGCAATTATCATATTTCTTTGTTATTTTTTTCTTACTCCTTGGTTATTTGTTAACATTCTTACAAGATTTTTTATTTTCTAATTTGATTGAATTTTCATCAAATAATGATGTCTTAAATCTCTAGCAGTGAAATTCGTAATTCTACAATTTTATAATGCAGGTTCAAAAAACAATATATAAATCAAAATTTTACGTTTATTGTCGAGCGATGAATATTTAGGATTGCCAAAAGCGGATAAAGTCAGAGCAGCGCTGATTTTTTATCTTCAGTGAATTTTTCTGGGGGGAGGGGTGGAGGTGAAGGAGCCGAAGATACCCTTCAGATATATATTTAGACTTGAAACTGGTGATTTCTCCCGGAAGTGGCCACTTGAGGAATGTCCGAGGGCTTCGCAAATGCAGGCTCTTCAAAGAAATTGGAAGTTGAAGTGGAGATCCCTGGTTTTAAATATTTTATAAAATATTATCTCGAATTTTTGAAACATTTTTCATTTTCAGGCATAGTTTTTTTTTATTGGAATTTTTTACTTTTTTGGAAATTTGTTCAATGATAATAATTTAGAATTTTCGAGCCTGTAGGTCTAGGCGACTGTTTCTTTATGTAGTTCTTGGAATCTTTATCTGAAATAATTTTTAAAGGGTATCATGAGGTTTAAACCCTGAATCAAGGAGAATGAAGAATGAAAAAATTCTGATGTGTAAATAATAAAATTTAGGAATAAAAAATTCTTTCCATTTTTTTCATTTTAATTTTTAATTCTTTTAATTTTTTTTAAGCTTGCCGAATGAATAAAATATTTTATACGAGCGTAGATTCATTATATTAAAGTCTCAGATTTACTCAATTAAATTCGTAAATATTATCTTTACATGGAGCACTTCTAAATACCAAGAAAATATTTTGGATGGAAAATTTCAAATAACTAAAAAATTTGACCTCTCGCTTCAAACAAATTATATTACTAGCCAATGAAATTATAAAGTTTTTTTTTAATTTTTTTATGGCGAGTGTTTCATGAAAAATTGATGAAAAAATCGTGAGAAAGTAGTGATTTTTCAACAACACCGGCATATCCAAATTTCAGACTCCCAAGTGTATTTAGAGGGCAGTTAAAGCAAAAAACATGATCGTCCTTCAGCATTGGGTCAAAATGAATCCAAAATGGTATATGACCAAAATTCGAAAAAGGCTCGAGAAGCCTTAAATAGCTCATATTTGATGATGTGAACTCATACGATGGTCATAAGGATTATGCTATGTGCTAATTCCATCTTCAACGTGACTTTAGGAGGGGGGATGAGGAAGGATCAAAAATGATTAAAAATAAATTCAATATTTAAGTCATTTAAAAATTTAAAAAAATATAATTATATTATTCATTTTATAATTAAATAATCATTGCCAATAAAATATATTATTTCGATAAAAAAAAAATAAATTCAAATTTTTAAACTTAAAAAAAAAAAATTAATGAATTAAATAAGATAAATATAAATATTATTTGCTATAGTAATTTAATTCTATATTTATCTTAATATAAAATAATTATCCAAGTTCTACTTGAATGAAAAATAAATACAAAATTTATTTTAATAGGTTTATTATCTTCAAAATATAATCGGGTAAGTAATTAAAAAGTCAAAAAAATTTTATCATGGTCATATGATGAAGTCATCGCAAGTGACTAAGATATTTCAATTTTAGCCTCCCAAATACATATGGAAGGGAGTTAGAACAAAAACAGCTTCTGGACGGGAAATCATTCCAAGAAATTTCATGAATTCCACATATCTCCCCAACAAATTAATCTGGGTACTAAAATCTGATCATTTGAATTTGGTTATAAAACTGGCGGAAATGGATCCAAAATAGGGAATGTTTAAAATTTAAGGTACGCTTGAGAAGCTTCATAGAAGGAAACATGTTGAAAATATAGGCCCTTGTGATTCTTGTATAGATACGTAAAAAGCAGTGTTGTAGGAACAAATCTAAGAACGAGAACGAAGAACAACAAGAAAGGAGAATCTTCTTTGTTCCTGAGGAACAGGACCAAGAACAAGAACATAAAACTGATATGTTTGAAGAACAAGGAACAGAACGAGCACAGAATATTTTCAAACTGAAAGATCGAAGAACGAAACGAGAACCAACTAATGTACAATGTTGAGGTACGAGAACAAGAACAAGAACGATTTAATTTTTGGTTGTTCTTCGTTCTTTCGAAAGTTCATGATTCATCATAAAATTAATAGAAATCATGAAGGAAAAAGATAATTAAAAAATTAAAAAAGCGTTTTTCTTTTATTAATTAGCTACAATTGAGTAATTAATTTTCATTTTCAACAACAACATAAACAGTAAACTCATTATCAAAAAAAAAATGCTAAAGAACGAGAACAGAACGAAGAACAAGAACGCAAAGAAGAACGAACAAGAATGAGACTATAAAGGACTGAAAGAACGAAGAATGGAACAAGAACGAGATTGTAAAGAACTGAAAGAATGAAGAACAGAACAAAAACGAGATTGTAAAGAATTCAAAGAACGAAGAACGGAACGAGAACAGTTGAAGCATTGAGAATAAGAACGAGTCAGGAACAGGATCAAATGACTGGGTCTCTCCAGGAACAAGAACAGACTTATGTTCGTTCCTACAACACTGCTAAAAAAAAAAGTAAAATATGTCATGTTAAAGTTTTTAGATGTTTTTGGAAAGGAATAACGTGGAAGTTGTGGACTCAGTAATGGATGTGGTTTGCAAGCTTGAAATGTTTACTTGACAATATTATCTGCGAACGTAAACAAGCCTCGATTAAAAACTCAGCTCTAGTACAGTGGCATGGCTGCTCATGTTTTTTTTTTTTTTTTTTTTTTTTCATTCTAACGATCGAATTACACTCTGGCATGCCATCTAAACAAATCTTTAATTGATAAATAGTCAAGTTCATCCTTCATGTCGGGTTGTTAATTAAGTGAGATTTCTAAAATTTTATTAGCGCAATAATTATTGTTGATCACCTATTCTTTGAAGCGGTTTCAAAATATTTAGAAAAATTTCACAGACTCTAAAATTTCAAATTTTTTTACTTTCATGGTTATTCAATTTTTTTAGCTGAGTTTTTAACAAAACGATAGCTATTACAGCCTACCTGATTTGGGAAGGGAAGGTCGGGGGAGGGTGGGGTCTTCAAATCTTTGCGTTTCAGACCATTTGTAATCATCTGGCAAATGTCCAACTTTTTGGTATATATATATATAGATTTATCTATGGATAAAGTGGCATCATTTTTCATCGTCTACAGGTAAAGTGGCATCTTTTTTACAAAGTGGCATCTTTTTTTTGATGCCACTTTACCATCACATTGCTCATCGATTCAGCTATGTGTCATGACGTCACTGGTGTGGTTATTTGGGTGATGCCACTTTACCACTAATATTCTATTTTTCATACAAAAAAATTTTTTTCGGTCTACGGTCGTAGTAGCCTCATTTTTTTGATGTTTACAGGTAAAGTGGCATCATTTTAAAAATTTGTTTCCAAGAAAACCTATGAAATTATACATTCCGTTCGCCATGTGGTGTCGTTAACGTGACATTAGATGCACTTCTGAGGAATGTGCAAAGTGATGCCACTTTGACCATAGATCACTATATATATATATATATATATTTTTTTCCCCCACGCGTAGCGCCGGCGAGTATTCATAAAATTCGCTCAAAATTTGGTGAGAGACTCTTCTTGAAAATGCGCAAAAATAGTTTTTTTGTTTTTTCGATAAATTTCAAAATGGCGGATCACTCAAATTTTGAGGGGGCTGGAGAAGGGGCAAATAGCTCAAATTTTTCGTTTTTGATTTCATATGAAAGAGTGAGTCACGGATACTAACATATCCAAATTTCAGCTTCTTGGTGCATATTGAGAGGAGTTAGATCAAAAAACGGCTTTTTGAGGAAGTTTTGAGTCATGAAATTTCTTGAATCTTCCATATCTCCCCACCAAATCAAGTTAAAGTGGTCAAATTTTGTGTGTGAGGTTAGTTGGTGACCACAATATGACCTCTTGAATTTGGATCAAAATGGATTCAAAATGGCGGATTATCAAAATTTTGAGTAGAGCTTGAGGAGCCTCAAGTTGGTAAAAATGTAATTAATATGAATTCATATGGTTATTGGGGATAAGTTGTATACTATATCCCGAATTCACTTCCATACATGATGTTGGAGGGGGAAGGCGGGGTTACCAACCTAAAATAGTGGTGGGGGTACAGGAGGGGTCGAAAATTTTTTATTGCTGTGTCATATGATAAAATGAGCCCAAGTGACAAACGTATTTTGATTTTAGCTTCCTCAGTGATTTTGGAGGGGAGTTAGAGCAAAAAACGGCTTTTGGAGGGGAAATTGCTGCAGGAAATTTCATGAATCTTCCATATCTCATCACCAAATCGGCCTAGAATGGTCAAACTTTGTGTGTGGGATTAGTTTGTGACCAGAATATAACCACTTAAATTTGAGTCAAAATGGATCCAAAATGGCGGATTTACAAAATTTGAAGATAATTTGAGGACCCTCAAATAGTTATAATTTGAGAAATATGTGTTCGCATGATTATTTCATGGTAAGAAATACTACATTTGTGCCAAATTGAACTTCTTAAGTGTTTTTGGAAAGGATGGTAGGGGTTTTCAGACTTGGTATTGGGTGTGGCCTGTAGTGATGAACGGTTAAGCAAGGTTATTACTAAATCAAAACAAGCCCCAGTTAAAAACTCAGCTCCAGTAATGCGGCATGGCTGCTTACGTTTTTTTTTTTATTTATTTTTTTGAATTTTTAACTTATTGTGTTTTGAAAATTTTTATTTATTTTTTTCATAATTTTTATAGATCCGATTAGCATTTATTTCTAATTACAAAACTGTATAAAAATCTTGATTATTGCATTGATATGTGCTTAGTGGTTACAAGAATTCGAATAAGAGTTGATATTTTCTATTTTCCATTTTCTAGTTCATCGATGCCAAATCTATGCGACTATTCCCATCGAGTCCCGAGTCTTAATGTTTTCCCTCTTCGTAAGACAATGTGCTCAAAATTTATATCCGTTTCCCTCGTCGCATAATTTAAAAAAAACTCAACATATTTATGCGGTAACTGCGACGAAAGATACAGGACTCCCCGTCGTCACCGACTCACCGCGTATACCACGCACCGAGCCATCGTATACGATCCTCTAATGAGTCCAGAAATACTGAAACACTCGGTGAATACCCAACGAGCGCGTAAACTCACAGTCTGGCGCGGCGCGGCGCGCCGCATCACGTCGAAGCGTAACAAAATAATTTAATAGCGTAATAATCATAACCATTCTTTCGTATTTACTTTATTCCATTATTAACTTAATGATTCGAGCTGCGGTAGTTTATAGGTTTCGTTGCTTTCTTATGTTACCACATCAGGTGAACGCGAAGCTACGTTGGGCCGGCGTAGGAGTTGATAAATCGGCGGTGGACTCGGTACACGCATCCTTTGGCTTTTAAATCACCGGAGCGGGCTAATTATGGGACGCGAAATCGTTACGGGTGAAATTATGCCTCGTCACCTCGAGCAGGTTATTTTTTTCGGGCAAAGAGTTGAAAAAAAGAGGTATTGGCGCCTTTACTTTCTAAATAATTCGACGGGAACAATGCGACAAGGCCTATGAACCGAGTAACGAGTAATTTTTTCATTATTTTTGGGACGCGATTGTATGATATAGGCGTTCGATAAACAAAGCTCGATTGAATGGAGCGTCATTAACGAATATTAAGAAAGATTAATGATACCGGTCGAATGGTAGAGGAGGTCGGCGACGACGATGGGATTAAAAATACTCGGCGTAGTGGAATCACGATACGACGGTCGTCGAAAATCTAAATATTAAAAGGCTTACGATCGCAATTACACGGATACGAAATTAGCATCGAGGCGAAGCGCTGCTAAACGTCGAAGATAACGCTTCGTGCGATGCGTAGGCCGTTAAAAAAGGAAATAAAATTAATACCTCTTTTAACAACCCCTGCGTCTACGATGCTCGGGTGTAAATACTAAATAGACGCGTTCGGTAGCTGCCTGTGGCAATTATGATAATGTTCGGAAGGTGAGCAGCTGGCTTAGCCGCGATTAGGTTCTGATTGATAGAATCCCGATTCTCTGCGCTTTTCCATCTCGTCCTCCCCCCCTTCCACGTAGTGGAAGACCACGGCTCGAAAACCTTTCTAATGCGGTGCGCGGCTAATGTGTCGGCCGGACTAGCACACGAATTCCATTCTCGATTACCCTAGCGCGTTGAAATTCTCGCTTTGAAAAGGCCTCCTTGTGCGTTCGACCGCCTGTACCATCGTAAATCACCGTTCGATTCGTAATTAATCGCCGAGCGTAGTCTTTAAACGGTGTCGTCTTTTCTTCGGGACCGCGTCTTTGTGACGTTACACCGTCGAACGTTTTTATCGACGTGTTTAACGCGCGTATATAACTATATACCTGTATTGTCGAAGAGCTGAAATGTTACGGGGATGAGTGAGGATTTTTGATTTATTGTCGCCGGAGTTCACCGCTTCACGGGTTTTGGTTCGCTTTCGCTACCGAAGGTGCCTTTAATGGTCGTTAATTACTGACCGATTTCAACGGGCCACCCATGTTTGCATTGAGTATTATTAAGTATGAAGGAGAGGAACAGAAAGATGGAATAATTATGAAAGTTTATATTGAGAGCCAAAAATGATATTTTGGCGCCCAACGTGGGACTATGCGGATAATTTTATTGTGGATGGATTGACATTTTATTATACTTTCTATGCCCGAATTTCGTTCGCTGTAAGTTGTGAAAATAGGACTAAAAAATAATTCATGTCAAATGAACTCTCGGAAATCTTAAATTAATATACCTCCTGATATCCTCAACCCAAAATGTACTCAATAAAAAGTGGGGCTCTTCAAAGGTCGAAATTCGGTTCCTTAAGTACTTCGTGGTGGCCGTGGGAATATCCGCACATTTGGTATAGGGCATCTCAGAGATGAATATTATGCGATGTCTCTAACCCGAGCATTGCACCATGAGGCACTAGTCTCTTCAAAGACATAAAGTAAACATTATTAGCTGGATAAAATCTTTGCGTTTCAAACCATTTGTAATCATCTGGCAAATGTCAAACTTTTTGGCATAATATATAGATTTATATATTTTCCCCCACTCGTAACGCCGGCTAGTATTCATGAAATTCGTTCAAAACTTGGTGAGAGACTCTTCTTAGAAATGCGATAAAACTAGTTTTTTGTTTTTTCGATAAATTTCAAAATGGGGGATTACTCAAATTTTGAGGAGGGATGGAGAAAGGGCGAATAGTTGAAAATTTTTTGTTTTGATCTCATATGAAAGAATGAGTCACAGACACCAACATTTTTGAATTTCAGGTTCTTACGTGCATTTTGAGGGGAGTTAGAGCAAAAAACGACCTTTTGAGGAAGTTTTGAATTATTGAAATTTCTAGAATCTTCCATATCTCGTCGTGAAATCTACCTAGAAAAGTCAAACTTTGTGTGTGGGGTTAGTTGGTGACTAGAATACGACCTCTTGAATTTGGATCAAAATGGATCCAAAATGGCGTATCATCAAAATTTAAGTAGAGCTTGAAGAGCCCCAAATTAGCGAAAATATAATTAATATGAACTCATATGATTATTGGGAATGAGAAGTATACTATATTCTTAATTCACCTCCATACATGATGTGGGAGGGGAGAAGGAGGATTATTGACCTCAAAATATGGTGGGGATACACGTGATGTCAAAAATTTTTTATTGCGGTGTCATATGATAAAATGAATCGAAGTGACCAACTTATTCTAATTTTAGCTTCCCAAGTGAAATTGGAGGGGAATAGAGCAAAAAACTGCTTTTAGAGGGGAAATTACGACAAAAAATTTCATAAATCTTCCATATATCGTCGCCAAATCGACCTAGAAATTTAATGACCAGAATATGACCTCTTCAATTTGGAGTGGATTCAAAATGGCAGATCTTGACAATTTGAAAGATAATTTTAGGAGCCTCAACTATTTATAATAATTATGAGAAATATGCATTCATATGATTATTTCATAGCAAAAGGATAGGGTAGAGGTTTTCAAACTTGGTATTGGGTGTGGTCTGGATTCATGAAGGGTTTAGCAGCGTTATTTAACACCAAACCTAAAAACAAAATCCAGTTAGAAACTCAGCTCCAGTAATGCTACATGGCTGCTTAAGTTTTTTTTTTTTTTTTTTTTCATTAAAAACGACCTGAGAAATGCAGTTCTTGAGCACATGCATTTAGAGTGCCAACCTGAATAACATGCTAATTTCCTATCGTTCAGTCTCAAGTATCACTCGTTCCTCCATACACCAAGCGAGATAAAACCCCCTTCAAAATGAGTCTTTTGCTTTATCTCAGTTGATATGGCACCTACTGAAAAAGGATTTGAGCAAAATTAATCTATTTTTAAATTTAAACAAAAAAGGTTCCAACAGTTCTCTTGTGAAAATGCTTCCAAAGTCAAAAAATCCCTTATTCGCTAATTTTTTGAACTTGGCCATCCAATATGTTCATTTGTAGTTCTGTAGATCTACGCCATACAAGGGTGGTTTCCGGGGAAAATTTTCAGCGAAGATTTTTCTTTACAAATATATAGAGATGAGCTCAAATAACCAGTGAGCATCTCAATTTCTTGGTGGTGTACGTATTTAAGAGGGGGAGGGGTTGAACCACCCAAGAAAAAATTTCGCGGTATTTTTTCAGGATTGATTGTGGAGTGAATTCGGAAGTGACACGTACTAGGTAGCGCTAGTGCTACGCTGTTTGAAAACGGGGTAGAAAAAATCTTTCTCGTTACGTCTATACAGGAACACTTTTGTTTTCGCTAAATTCTCGAAAATGACTGCATTTGTGTAATTTTTTGTTGGAACAGCTTTTAAAGATAATTTAATTTACTTCAAGTTTGGTTCTGATGAAAAATTATGTATCTGCAATCGTTTTCAAGAAATTTCAATAAACTAGAACGCTACCATATGAACTCTATGTAAAAATCATTTTCTCCAGAAATGAAAAATACATAGGCAATTAGTACTTCTCAAATTAAAATAATGCTATAAATAATGCTTTAAGGGTCCTAGCGCCTGTAATATTTAAGATAGGCATCTTGTTTCGCGGTTTTCCTGTTATTAATGTGAGCTTTAATAAGTCCAAACGAATGAGTAATTATATTCATACTTCTTTTTTTCTGAATCGGAATTTGTCAAGTTCAAATGTAAAGTGTTATCAACATCTCGTCAAATAATCTGTGCGAATTTTGTTCATTTAATATTTTTGGGAGTTTATTAAAAACATTATTATTATTTTGCTAAAAAAACGAGAGGGGGATTTTGAATGAAAAGTGTAGATTTTCCTACCCAAATATAGTACTCTCACAGGACTTTTCCCATTTGCAGAACCACTCGATGAAATGTAGAACTCTTACAGAACTTGCAATACATTGGACACCCCGTTCACTATGGGAAAAGGTAACTGCGGAGTAAATTTAAAAACAAAAATTAATTCACATAAAGATTCCACTCATTCAGAGAAGTCTGATTTATTTTCCCTTCGAACTAAGCACCGATAGGCACCATGTCCCAAATTCACGAATAAATGAGGAAAAATCCACCGCCATTTCAATTCAATTACCATTACGGCATTAACTCGAGAAAATTCCCTTAACGTGAAATTACCCTGCCAAAACCTAAGCCCAAACATTATTCCGCCGGATTAACGTAATTTACGCGACATAATAAAGAACCAACACTGCGAGCTTACGGTGAAATTAACGCGCCACCGTGTAACAAAGTAGTGCTCAAAGTTTCAACTTCATTCGCATCCGATAAGTGTACGGACGCTTGTAAATGCGATCATTAAAAAGTGATTTTATTCCGCTTCTGCCGCACAGAGTATTACAAATCCCGCAATACGCGCCAGAAAAAGGAATCATCCAGGTGTGATGAAATAACGATCCGACGCCGATTCGTTCGGTCGTGTTCGCTGTTTTACAAACAAGAAAATTCTCAAAGACGAGATGCTTTTTCTTTATTATTATTTCAACGCTGTTTTCTTTTCATCGAGCGTCCGTCGTTTTCTACGCTTTTGTAGCGTTTTATTTTTACCCGACGAACGTCGGGTTTTCAATTAAAACGATATCGTAGATTTTATGAAAGTTTCCTTTTTTGCGGTATTTTTCGTTTTCTCTTTTTTTTTTTAGTTTCACAAATCTGAATTAGTTTTCTACTTTGGCTTATTGTGGTGCTAATATCACTCGTTTTATAAATACACAAAAAAGCTTTTATATGATTTTTCTTTTTAATTAAATAAATTTTTTTACCTACCACCTTCCATTTCCGAATATTTTTCACCATTTTGAAATACAGAATTTATGTAGCAATAATTATTACTTCACTCTCAGGTGAGTAATTTCATTCTGACGAAATTACAAATTAATTTTTCGAAAAAGAAAGTACACTCCAAAAAGTTGAACCTCATTAACGAGCGAGAGCTAGAACTAAGCTGAAGCGAAGTTTATTAAATAGTTTCTTCGGGTTGATTATTCGAGTATATTCGACGTCGCGTCCTTATATCAAATCGCGCTATTAATATTACGAAGTAAATTTTTCCATTAATTTCCGTTTCGACCCTTGTTTCTTCAAACGAATGTATTAAGTTTAACCCTTTTCTTGGTTTTGGTGAGTCTCTCATTTAGTATTGGGTTCCAGATGGTTTAATAAAACGAATTCGTCGACTCGTGGTGACGATGGGGTAGGTAAGATGGGAAGTTATAATTTGATAAGAGAAGTTGAATTAGTATAGGTCTAGTATCCTGTACCCTTGGAAGTTAAGACTACAAAGTCCATTATAGCTAGTGTGCAGTTTTCTTATTCGAGTTTAGAATCGATCGAAGATCGCTGCAGTGGAATACAAAATTTATCTGAGAGGATAATAACTGTTGATTTTTAATATCAAGTAACACTCTTACAGTCCTCTTATTGTACATCGCTAGTCATATTTATTTCGTATGCAGAAATCTCAACTTTTACCTACATTCAAAGATCAGACTGGTACGCACTGTGGTATTTTTGATCTTTCTGTATGGAGCGGAGACGTGGACAGTTCAACAGAAAAAGAGGACTAAGATCGACGCATTTGAGATGTGGTGCTGGAGGAGAATGTTGCGGATACCTTGGACTGCGTCTATATTAGGTGAAATCGGAGAAGAGCGTAAATTATCGTCAGAAGTTTACGCCAGGATACTGAAGTATTTCGGACATGTAACACGTGTCAACACGCTGGAGTCCATTGTGGTATAAGGGAAAGTCGAGGGGACAAGGAATAGAAGAAGGTCCCCAACGAGATGGTCTGACCTCATTCGTACGCTCACGAATCGTACTTTTGTGGAGTGTATCAGATTGGCCAGAGATCGAGATAGGTGGCGTAATCTGGTCTTTGTAGTCACAGGGAACCGTGGTCGCGATGCCCCTTCGGAGGGCAGCACGAGTTTTGAAATTATTGATATTCGATAATCGATGTTTAGGATATTCGATAATCGATGTTTAGAATAATCGATAATCGATTCTTTGGTGTAAATTATGAGTATTTAATTATCGATGTTAAGGCAGTCCATATATTTGATTATTGATATTTGGAATAATCGATTATCGATGTTTTAGATCATATCGATGTATTCGATTATTGATGTTTGGAGTTGGAATAATTGGTTATCAATGTTAAGGATAATTAGATATTTCAAATTATCGAATATCGATGTTTTTAATAACAGATGTATTCAGTTTTGGATGTTTCGGCTTCTAGGCGCTTGATGCATTCTATTATCAATATTTGGAATAATGGATTTTGATGTTTGGGATGATTGATTATTGATGTTTGAATAATGGATATATTAGATTACGGAAGTTTTGGTCTATCAACATATTTTATTTTTGATGTTTGAGTAGTCGATATATTCAATTATCGATGTTATTGTTTGATATTCGATTATCGATATATTTTAGTAACGAAGTTCAGGGTAATCAATATATTTGATTATTGATGTTTGTAAATTAATATATGCAATTATCGATCCTATGAATAATCGGTGTATTCAATTATGAATATCATATTGTTTGAAATTCGATTATCGATATATTTGACTATTGAAGTTTAGGGTAACTGACAAAATTTGATTATTGATCTTTTGGTAAATTAATGTAATTATGCAGTTATCGATCTTATGAATAATCGATATATTTGATTATCGATATTTTGGACAATCAGCGAGTATGATTGTTGAATATTAATTTACTTTACTGTACTTCACTATCAGTATTTCCGATTTTTGATAAATTTTGTTATACCGTGTGACTGTTTGATTCGAGCACCCCAAGCGCAGAAATCTTTCCCTCGTAGAAATAAATTATATATTTAATGATATTTGTAAGAATAAATGACATAAATAAAATTTTTTTAATGCTTAAGAGCTTTTATTAATGAAATGCAAAAGTACTCACGTTTACACTCGTTGGCATCCTTAGCGGTGGCTCTGGCCCACGG
The DNA here is from genome assembly GCA_009761765.1 of Phenacoccus solenopsis. NCBI lineage: Eukaryota > Metazoa > Arthropoda > Insecta > Hemiptera > Pseudococcidae > Phenacoccus > Phenacoccus solenopsis. The sequence continues at coordinate 26,377,277 of CM019755.1, read as the reverse complement.
TCGATCGAAATAAAACGGTTTACATCTGTCACAATCGCGTCCCGCGGTGTTGTGCTTACAGTCGCAAACCAAATGCCCTTGGGGTCCTTCCGGAATACACTTGGAAGCGTGTCCATTACACTTGCATCGACCACCGACGGCGAAATCGGCAACAGAGTAACTATAGCTAATCGGCACTTGAGGTTGCACAGTAGTAACGACGGCGGTACCAGAAGCTGCAGCGGCAGCGGCGCCTGGGTCTTCGACTATCATCGGTTCGTGATTCTGCAGATCCTTCGATTTGATGATGACCACTTCCGGTGATTCCGGTTTGGTTTCTTTATCATTCTCAGAGCTACCGGCGATTTTGATGAGCGGTGGTAGAGTGGTTTGGTCGAAGGTATCGAGCATGTCGTCGGAGTTGGCGGGAAAGTGCATGCGATTGAAGACGACTCTGATATCAGTAGCCGTAACCCAGTCTTGCAAGACGGGGCTGCTGTCGAATTCGGAAGCGCTGGGACGTCCTTCGAGGGTGCTGAATGCGATTCGCGAAGATATAACGTCGCCGCCGTTGTAACGATGAGAGTCCGTGCATAGAGCTTCTTGTTCGTTGGCTTTGTGATGGTGGCTCGATTGGGGCGACCGTAAACGCGACGACATTGACTGGAGTAGAACTGGAACGGTTGCCAGGTCTTACCGTAATCCATACTTTTGTATATAGCGATGGAGTCCGGTCTGGGAGTCTTGGGGCAGAACTGCAGACTTATGTATGTGATCTCGTACTTCTTACCCAACGCTAAGGTGAGCGTAACGTTATCCGGAGGGGCATTAGGGGAGGAATGGGATTGTTCGGGGATCGGATCGGATCTCCAGCAAGTCACGTTATTCGGATTATTCAGATCGGTCAGATGAATCGGAGGGAAACGTTGCTTGGGGTCGGTGTCGTCGCATATATGGCATACGCCGCCGCTATCCGTGTCGTCGCAGTAACGGCTCTGCCCGTTTAGACCGCACGTACTGGATGCCTCGACGGGCGTGTTGAAGGCGGCGTTCACGAATTCCGGGATACATCGTTTGGGGCCGTTCGAATCGTAGCACGGATCGATGGAGACGCGTCGATTGGGCGATGGCTCTCGGTAATGTTTGTTGGAGGCCGCCGTACCGACGAGGGCGACTAGTACGGTCAACGCGACCGGTATCATCGCGTTACCCATCGCCTAGGATTTAACACGCGGCCACACTAATGGAGTGGATGCGACTTGTCGTCTATAACAGGATCGTCTATTTTTATTCTCATCTGGATCGCGTCCAATAAACCTAACGTGTACAGAGCGGCTTTTTAAAAAACTTTTCTATCTAATTTTTTTTTTTTTCGTTATACGGTGTCGTTTAATTTAGAGAAAAAAAACGGTAAGGTTTTTTCGCTCGAGGACGTAGTGATTTGTGACCCATCGTATCTTTTAATTGGGGTTTTTAATCGAGCCCTTTAATCCGATAAACGTGCGATTACGACTGGAGACTGAAACCGGCGACGATTTCGAATTCGCTTTTCTCGACGATGATTTAATTTAAGATACGACGCGCGTTAATTTCGCAACTAGCGATATTTAATTAAAGACGTCTATTTCTATTCGCCGTTTCGGCATCGAATTATATATAATAAACGAATTTAATTAGCTCATCGTCACATCGACGCGACCTGCCGCTGGCGATGACATTTTCGATTCGTAGCTCCGGTGTGTTTGAATCGAAATACCGACAGTCTATACTGGAAATGTCTGTTTAACGTCGGAAAACAGTATACAATTCGGTTTTTATTACTGGGTCGCCGAACCAACATCAATCTGTTATGAAGCCTCGAGCCTGGTATTTTTGATCGAACGCCCGTAAGAACAGGTTTACGATGATCAATGGTGCAGTAATTTTTTTTTTCGGAAGAGAACTCGACGTAGGGTTTTTTCCTCTCGACAGTGAGAATAGGCAGCGTCGCGATACCATACGGGTAATAGAAATGCACGAATGGTGTAACAATGAGTGGGTAGTGGGTACTCGAATAGCGTCGAAACTGGAAAATGAATGATAGTCGTTTCAACAATCTGGACATCGCAGCTGGTTGTTTCCCCCCTTTGGTCTAAATATCGGGTAATTTGTGCGGCTGACGAGGTTTAAGAAATGGACCCCAGATTGCGATTTCGTGTACGTCCAGGTATTCCGATGTCCGTTGGATAAAAGAATGTGGAATAAGGCGTACTTATACTTGTCACTAGTAACAGATTTCAGATTTTATTCTCATTCGGTGGGTAATCGTACTTCACTTTGACGAGGGTGATTCGATTTTTTTTTCCAAAAACAATAACTGGGTTGAGTCAAAAGAACCCAATACTATGTTCAAAAAATTTCAGCCCTCTAGATCGTATGTAATATCGCTAATCACTTAACATAGCAGAAGATTTCCCTCAGACATTCTACCGCCAACTACAAGCAAGACGTAGCTAACTAGAAATTCGCAGTTTAAAAAGCTCTGCTTGTTTTTCTGTTTTTGGAGCCTGCAGAATGCGAGTAACGATATACCAAACGAAAATATTTTTCCCAACTTCACCCCATATTTATGCCCACTTACGAAATTCCATTCTTCTCCTCCCCCTCATCGAAATACATTTATTGTGATTTCAATAATGAAACTAAATACCTACTTATATAAGAAAAATTACAAACAGCGTGAATCCGAATCGGGGTTATTTTCGATGTGGAAAATCGTCTTTATGCTGCGATACGATGAGAGGGAAGAGGCGTATATCAACAAATCTCCCTCGTTCTAACTCGGAAGTAAATAAAAATATTATAATGCTTTTTTTTTGTGTGTAACTAAAAGCTATACTATTATTTTGGATTTAGGGTCATCTCATCGTCGGGTTTTGGTGCGGTAAATAGGGAGCGTGAATCATATTGAAAATATCTATCGTCGTGAACCTTTTCTCCATTATGTGCTCTATGGTCATTTTTCATAGGAATTTTTTTCGATTATTTGCTTTTAAATTAATATTTAAAATTTTTTATAGCGTAAAGATGGAAAACATAGGGTTTATATTTGAAAGAATGCGGATTAAAAATAATTAAAGCTGAACAATGTTTATGATTATTTTAATTTTCGAAATTGAGAAAAAAAAACGAGTCATGTAGGTACCTAATTTTTAAACAAAACAGATTGTATGTTATTTTGTAAAATGAATAAATGGGCGAGTAGTAATTAATTCGTGTATGTATTTATATGAATAATTAAACTATAAAATGAAATAATTATTAAGAAATAAAAAAATATAATAATTTAAAAATTGATATCCACGAAGTTCAATTTATTTATCAAAAAAGATTAAATTCACGTAAAATTAAAGTCAACATTTTTAATAATCGAATTAATAAAAACATAGCAATTTTTTGTGCCAATAATAGTGCAAAATTCTACATGAATTCCTATTGATCGACGATGAAAATAAAACAAGGAACTTTTAAATGTAAATTATCGATCACGTAATTCAATTACTACTTCTTCCTTCATTTATTTTATGAGTGATTTAACTCGATGCAATGATGCATTTGAAAATCAATTAGGTAGTTGTTTGTTGGAGAAACCGCATCATCGAATATTCTAGGTTGTCGATAAATTTTTCGTTTTCAATTTTCTAAGAAGATGGTGAAAAACAAAAGAAAAAACCAACGCTCAAAATTTCTCGAATAATTTCTGTCCATTAAAATTGTTTGAAATCCAAATGATTTTTTTCCTATTGTCATGTTTTATTGTTATTTGCTGCCATGTTTGTCAGAGACAAAAATTATGTTGAGTTAGATTTTAGAAACGAAATCAAATTATTGAAAGAAAAGGATACAGTTTTTGAGATACTGATCTACCGAAAGAATTTCTGAAAGAGAAAACGAATGCAGAAGATATGTAGTGGACAGACAGAAGAGTTCAGTATGGGTTACAAATTGGTCAAGATTGATTAAAGTGAGTGACTGTGAGGAAGAACAAGGTGCCTAATGGTCGTTTAGCCAAAGGCTAAGTGGTCCTACAGTACGTATTTTGTTCAGTAGTCTTACATTTTTATTAAAAAAAATTATGCAGTAAAAAAATTGTAATACATTTTATGCAATATTCATTATTCAAAAAATTTGGGAATTTGTCCGGTGCCAAAAATAATTTTCGGCTCCCAATGAAAATTTAAAAAAAAATTAAATAAATATTAATTATTTTAATCATTTAATTTAATTTTGAAAATTAATTGGTTGAATAATTAACTTAAAATCTTCGATTAATGAAATCAATAAAAAATTAATATTTCATATTGTAAAGATTTTTGAAGAAATCAAAATTTTTTAATAAATATTTAATCTGAATAAAATAAATTTACTGACTTTCAAAAAATTAATTATTTTTAAATAAAATACCTGATTAAAAAAAATTATAAAGTTGTGTTATACCACTTGAGAAATTTGATCAATATAGACTCTAGAGAGAACGACTTATTTTTTACAGATACCTGTGAAAAAAAGGAAGGCAAAAGAATGGTTTAATCTCAAATGAATAGGAGTTTATTAAAGCACTAAGAGTAAAAGATGCTATTGCAATTCTCAGGCTACCTATTCGAATAAATGTTTTGAAGTAGAAATTGAATTATTTTGATTGAAATGCATTTACTTAAATTTTATTTGAATATTCATGTTTATTAGTTATTTTCTTTTATTTAATATTATCCTTTCGTTTTTTTTTACTGAAACTTTTGCTTACTTTTTTTTTACTTTTTTCCATTTACGTGTCATATAGTGATACTGAAGCTAGAGTTATGATGAATAGATACTCAGATTTTGGAGAGAAGTTGGCCAGATTTTAGATACGTAGTTGAATTCTTATCTTTGTTGGATTTTCAATTTTTTATGGTTAATTTAAACTGAAGTTTTCACTTAATCTAATTTTCTTTTGTATTGAAATTTTTGTTTGGCCGAATTTTAAATTTTTATTCGGAATTTGATTAATTGTTGAAATCGTTATTACAGTTAGAAATTTCATGGTTGGGGCAGAATCCTCTCATGAGTTCAGTTTCTTAAATATTTATATGTGGCTAAATCGTATTCCTCGCTAATAACAATCATCATGACGTAAATTTATATTAAAATAGGTTTCTTGAAAAAAAAAAAAAATGATTATTCACATTTAATTGACTATGAATACTCTAATTTCAAGGAATTATTACAAAAAAAGATATTTCATCTTCTTACATTATGTACTAAAGTACATTCATAAATTTCTTGCGCGCTAAATGAATATATACGTTTTAAAAAAATACCCCTCTCCCCCACAACTATACTGGCTCTAGACTTGCAGAATGTATGTTCTGAAATTAATTTTCAAAACCCCTCTCATTAGTGTATCCTAGCTAAGCCCCTGTATGGTATAATAACACAAAAATCCAGGTTATAGAAAAATGATATTGAATAGCGAATTTTTTCCATATTTTTTTAAATAATTTTTTCGCTTCCTGCTCACGATATTAGTCAATATCCGATGAGAAACATCAAGAATTAGGCACTTAATGAGTGAATATATATTTTAAAAACCCCTTGAAGATGAAAATAGGCTTAAATCGTCTTTCAAGTCCCAAGGTGCTGAGATTATGTTGTATAAGATATTTAATTCTCAAATTCTTAATCCGTCAATTACATATTTCGAAAAAATATTAACAGCGTTTGTTTAATGAATTAAAAAAAATATTCACTCGATACTATGTTGGGAAAAATCGTTTGGTAAATTATTTTAAGACTTTCAAGAAACAAAATATAATATTGAAACAATAAAAAAAAATATTTGTGAAAAAAATAATATTTTTATATTTTTTTTTGAAAGCTTGAAATTTATATAAGCCTTGAACTCAAGTCGTTCCAGGTAAAAATTATTTTTTCAAGTTTCATTCGGACTCAAAAGAACATTTTTTGGCGGAAGCACCATTACAGATCAAAGAAATGTAAAACCCTGAAAATTAAAAAAAATTTCTAAATAATTTTTTTTCGGTCTTTAGAACACAAATTATCATTCGTAAACCCTGAAAAAATTTATTTACTGAAATTTAATTTTTTTAATAAATAGCATTTTAAATCGTACGTTTTTATTTTAAGCTGAGATTTCAATAAAAAAAAAAAACGGAGCTATTTCTGCGTACCAAATTTCGGATGGGGGGGGGGTAAGAAGGTGTATCTCAAATATTTACGTTTCATATCATTTATATGCGATGCAGTTTTCATTTTTATTAAAAGTTTTGAAATTATTTCAAAGAATTCCTTTCCTTAGCTCTTTATAAAAAGATATATGTACGTATTTTTTTCAACTGTTCTGTTGGACGAAAAATAGGAGAAGGATGAGGAATAATGCATTTGAAAAAAATTCCACGAGATGAATATGAAATTTGACAATCTTAAAAAAAAAAAAATGTATAACTAGGTGAGGCATACATGTAGATGAAATATCACATAAGTGATAAGTATTTCATGTAACACTTCAAATGAATGGTATTAAAAACTCCGAAGAATTCTTGTATACAGGATCGAGGCTGATCGGTGTTTTGATACGATATGCAAATAAGATGTAATCTATTATTGAAGATATTTAACCTCGAAGGCTGGTATTCTAGGTAATCACGAATCACTTGTGTTGGTGAATAATTTACCGTAGTGATCTCTGTCTCTTTCATTGTTTCGTTTATTTGCTTAAAAGAAATCAATATGGAATATTCGGCCGAGCAATGCAGTTCATTCTTGTAAGCGTGGATAGACCTCAACCTCTTAATGAGGAATTCTTTGGTAACCAAATAAGAGGGAAGAGGGAATCGTTATGCGTGAATACAGCGAGCCTATGAGGACCAATTAAAGCGTCATCGGTAGGCGTACACGGGATTCGATCTCCCACCACGATCGAGATGTTTTAATTATAACGAAAACAATTTAGAAAATACACGTTGGAAAACCTGAAATGCATAGCGCGGTGAAAGTTGCACATCGCGGTAGTCGTTGAAGACGAGAAGACATTTTGATTTTTGCCGGAAAACCCTGTGGACAGTGACGACATCGGGTAATAAATCATTGTAAGTGGGAGCTATTTAAATGGATACTCGAAAAGGGTTGTCCTCCTCGACTGCGAGTCGTGTACGATAATTAAATACGTATAAATAACAATCGTACGCGAACGAAAAATCATCCTCGAGCGTTCGATATTTTTCTCTTGGCAATTGAACGACACCGAGCACTGACACATCACTCACTTACCATAACAAAATCTATAAAATCATAACGAACAAATCTCTCTAAAATTTACTTTAAGAACTGAGAAGCGGAAAACTAAGTCATTTTAAGCGATTTAAATTATACCAATGTTGAAAAATGAAAAAAAAAATCGTGAACTCAAAAAAAATCACAAATTTTACGATAACATCTATATGAAGCTAAATAATAACTTGATGAAGGGTAAGAAGCGAACGTAAAATGAAAATGCGAAAATAAATATAAAAACGCGCAAACTATTACCGCATACCACGAATTAATTTTACGGGTAATTACGCGAACGATGACGATAAATTCGATGGCGTGAAATTTGTCGAAAAACGCGCAAAATCGTCGCTCAAAAATTACGAAAATTACGAACGCGAACGCGAAACTCAAAAATACGACTTCACCGAGAACTCAGACGCGACGTATGAACTCGCCGACTGTATCGCGACATAAACCTGAAAAGGGAATCGCAGTGTTGCCCGCTCGGTCGTTGTGAAATAGTGGCTCGCGTTGAGACGAGATTTAGAAACGATAAGTCGACTCGAAGGGTTCGCTGTTCGACGTGGATGGGATTAATTGACGATTTATTGGTTTTAATCTTCGAAATAATTTCTAAAAAAATAAAAGAAAACGTCGAATTATATCGTCTCTTCGTCCGGTCGAGGTAGAAATCATCGATGAATATTTCCACAAAATACCCCGTAAGCTGGTATTCATTGAGTACAAATCGGCGACCATTCACCGCTACACCAGTCGTGCTAGCTGAAGGCGATTTACGAAGGCGTCTCCGTAATTCGCGCCCGAATCGCAAACGAATCGTGAACTTTTTCGCCATTAAAAATTTTTCCTACAGAGACAATACAGGAGGGCACTTCCGTTCGTCTGTTTTCTAACCTGCGTTTATCTACGTGTCTACATCTCGCCATGAAATGAGATTTGTATGCATCCGAATTGGCAGACCTCTTAGACAATCTACGGGGGTCGTAGCATCGAAATTTGGCTCTAAGCAGGCCGATTGTTTATGCGATTCAATGCAATTGGCGAGATGAATTGGTATCCAGGAGGGTGTCGGGGCTAACAATGTAGTTGTACGTTTGTAGTGATATCGGAATTTAACATCTTTATGCGCTATCTATTTAACATTGGCAGCAGCGAGGGATGCGTGGATGAATGAAGTCGCGATTTTTTGGCTCGTTTTGGCCGGTGGGGATATTGTTTTGTATATTTGCGTGGGCTCGTGGGGTTTGGAAATGGACTATCTGTTGGGTATTCGTAGCTCGATTTTGGAGTCGAATGATTTAAGCGTGGATTGAAAATTGAATTTTTAAGGTGATTAACGGTAATTGTTGTTTCAAGAGTTTTTTTTTTTTTTTGCGGGAATCTCTTCTACCGCACATGACACTAATTAGCCGAGAACTGCTTGTGACATTACTTCCAGCCAAGCAGGGGCACCTTGGCAATTAGCCTATATCTCCCGTGAATTTTCCTTAGGCGGGTGTGCGCCCCCACCTAAGTTCCACCGCATCGGAAGTTCAGCCATCGCTTCATCCTTCCTTCTGGCACCATACTCCCTTCTGGTGAGTTTTAGTGCCAATTGGTATCATTGGCCTTATCTGTGCTGTGCACATATCTTCACAGTGGGCTGATACCCACCACCTCCTACTTCGGGGGTACTATGTACCTGGGTGCTTGATTCTTGAGCTTTAAGAGCCTGCGATATGTAGATATTAGTCTACTTTGTGCCTTAACTGCAGAAGAGCTGAAATCAGACACACCGTATCAGGGGAAAACTAACATTTTTTTTGGAGTACTGTAAGCTAACGACGAAACCACCTGGACTCTGATACTTGGATTTTAAAAAGGCGAACTTTGTTTGAATGTAAATCAGCACCGAATCACGCGTTACCATTGGGAGAGATATGATTTTCCAAAATTAAGGTAGTAGGTATTGAATGCTCAACAAGAGGGCTTATTAAGAATTATGAGAGATTTTATTTGGTTATTTATTTAATTATTAATAGATAAATCACAACATCCTTGTTTATTGGTTGGTATTTTAATGGTTTCATCAAAATTTGCTCTATAGTTTTTTTTTTTTTTTTTGAGGTCAAAGTAAAAAAAAAATGAAACTAAATTATTCTGTTCAGTGTATCACTCCACGATATTAAAATTGAAATTTTACCAAAAACTGAAATGTCAGAGTTATCATTCTTCTATATGCCACCTGAGTCTTGGTTCATTTATTATGTCCTCTTAGGGGAGTCTCGGGTCATTTTCTGCTACTTTTAGGTTTATCAACGCGTAAATTTGATGTAATAAGTACTTATACTAATAACACGTATTATTAAATGATAGCACATCGCAAATGTAGTACTGTGAAGTAATACCGTGTGCTAACTGCTAATACCATATGGAAAATAGTCGGCGTACTGGTGCAGTGTAGAACCCGCCTTAATCACTAAAAATTCTCTGCTTCGTTCTATTGGCTAACCTGCACCACTTCGCCGATTAGCTGTTGGATTTTAAGCATTTTGTATAAATACAAGCATGTTCCAATGTAGTAATCAGTTGTACTTTGCTCTTCCAAAAAATAAACACGAAGTTAACAAGAAGTTGTTTTTCATTTCCTAGTTTATTAATGATATTGTTATAATAAAGGGATTATAGCCAGTTCGATATAATTCGAATCAGCAACCGGGTCGATCATATCGACTCAGTACTAAATTCATCGTGTCGAGCTATTCGACTCAGTACTGTCTAGCTAGTACAGGCTCGACTCAGCGACGGTAGGGGAAAATTACTTGCATCATTGCCGACTCGGACTCAGTGGCGTAGCCAAGGGGGGGGGCAACTGGGGCAATTGCCCCCCCATGACCAGGAGCTACTTTGTTCTATAATACATAATAAATGAACCGGTGTGACTGGTATCGTAAACATGTGCAGTTGTAGTATTTTTTTTTATTAGTTACCTATCTGTTATGTATTATTAAGTTCAAACTTTTATGATTACCTTCGATACCACAATATAAATATTTGGGTTACCAGTCTTTTTATTAGACATCTGCTACCTCAGTTATTACCTACACTACACAAAATACGCCATGAAAAAATATTTACTATGTTTCAACCCCCCCCCCTACCCAGCAACCCAATTGACAAAGTTCTTAACGATTCGTTGACGAGACTTGCGAAAATTTAGCGAAATCACGAATTTTTTACGATTTTCTAACGGAAACTGTACGATGAAAAATTGTTGCGATGCATATGTCGGTTTATCAAGTATGATGGGTTATAATGTTTTTATATGCAACGAATCGTTAACGAAATTTCAACGAAAATTTACTCATAAAAATACGAGTAAATACAAATTTTGTCCAGTTCTAATATTTAAAGAATCGTAAATGATTCGCTAGAAATGAAATGAAGAAAATTTGTTCGTGAAATTTTAATTTGGGTTGAAATTCGCGAACGAATCGTTAACAAGATCAAGATGACAATAGGAGAAGGGTAAGACCTTTGAAGGGTGCTGTTGGTGTAGATTCACGCACGCGCGAATACTCAAAAATATGCTATTTTCGTTTTTCTGCTCTTTATGTTCAAATTTAACGGTTTGTTTCGCTCGTGTTCGCGTCACTGCGTAAGAATATCATTGTTTTGACGGCTGGTGGGATTATTTGTGAATGCGTGATTTAATATGTTTATCAAACAGTTTAGATAAACGCAATTGTTTTAATATAATTAACTGATTATCGATTTTCTGTTTCTCAAGGAGTTTTGATCGAGTTTATGGTAAGTACATGTACATTAGGGTGCACCTTAAATACCATTAGGGCTTAGGGCCCTATAACCACAGGTACTGTAACGCGCCATTTTGATTTTTCCATTAATATTGCAAAAATACCGAATAAAGTGTTAAAAGTGTTAAAATTTATTGAAAATTTCTTCTAGAACGATTTAGAAAGCATGATTATTGAAAATAAAACCAGAATATTGCACATAAATGTAATATATACAGAGTTTGGCGCTAAAATTTCAAATCACAGAATCCAAGAAGCCTGGGTTATTTAATATGCAATTCATTTTTTCAAAAATCAATTCAAAAATTTTTTGCGCCGCTAATTTATTTATTTTTTTTCAAAAAATCCCAAACTTGGTAAAAGTATTACGTAGTTATACGATTTCATGAATAAAAATCGCGAAAATTGTATCATCGAATTTGGCCGTGATTTCACCTCAAAATGAAGTTTCTTTTTTTAACCTGACGTGGAAAATACCTATTTTTAACAGTGTTATCAAAATAAACGTTATATTATGACTTCCACTCCCTTATAATATTAAAATTGTATGAGGAATTCGATAAAATTATTAGAAAAACTATACAGTTTTAAAAATACATTGAAGTTTATGGCGAAAGAATGGTAGAAACTTAGTTTTTTGGGGAAGTATTTATAAAAGATGGTTAAAGAGGTAATTAAAAGTTTTTTTCGAAATGAAATTAACATTCTACAAAAATAAATAAAATAATAAAATTTTTCGTAGTTTAAAATTACAAAAAATCTGTCGAAAAGAAAAACCTACATAAAATAACGTTTATTTTGATAACACCAATAAAAAATGGGTATTTTCCCCCGTCAGGCTAAAAAACGAAACTTCATTTTAATTTGAAATCACGGGCAAATTCGACGAAACAATTTTCGATATTTTTATTCATGAAGTGGTGTAACTAGGTAATACCTTCACCAAGTTTGGGATTTTTGAAAAGAAATTGGCAGCGCAATAAATTTTTGAATTGAATTTCGAAAAAATGCCAATGTTTTACATAGGAAACTTTGAGGCATTGCCAGCACGTGTTAATAACAATTTAAAAATTCCAAACTAAGGTCAAAATTTTTTTATTTTTTTTTTGTCTGCAAACTTCAGGCCTTTGTTCCTCAAGATGGTATTTTAGGTGCACCTTAATGTGGATTTTAAAATTCAAATTTCCAACTCAACCACGCCATACAACTTTCACCTCCCTCCCCCAACTAGTCACAATGACGTGCGTTTACTTGCGAATCAATCGTTAGAATTTAGCTGGCAAATTGTTGCATAGCTTAACGTTTTGCTAGCGAATCCTTAGCGAAATTATGAACTTAATCGTTAGCGTTTAGCTAACGTGTGATAAGCTTACGAATCGCTGATTAACCAGCTTACGAATCGTTAACTCAAACACTGGCGAATTCGTTACGAAAACTTAAACGTTTCGTTGACGATTGGTCCCATAATCACGCCAGGTTTTAGTTGACGATTCGTTTGCTATTTTTTATTAAAAAACGTTCACAATTTGTCAATTGGGAAGGCATGTTAGCCACAGAAAATTTAACAAAAAACACCTATTTTTTGTTCAGGAGTTCTTGCCCCCCCCTCGACAAAATCCTGGCTACGCCACTGCTCGGACTCGCATCAGCTCTGCCAACTAAGGCCATTGTTCGACTCAGCATCGCCGACTCGGGTCATTGCTCGACTCTACCATTTAGGGTGAATAAATTGAACTAAATGATAAATTATAATCGTGACCGCTTAATCCGACACTGCAATACAAAAGTTTTGACCTTTTGTGTACCCCTCTCCTCCTCCTCCTTCCCTCCAATATCATGTGTGAAGGTGAATTTGGGATATAGTGTACTTCATATCTCTGATAATTATATGAGTTCATATCAATTACATTTTTGTTAATTTGAGGCTCCTCAAGCTCTATTCAAGCTTGATAATGCACCATTTTAGATGTATTTTGACTCAAATTCAAAAGGTCGTATTCTGGTTACTAACCAACTTTACATAGAAAGTTTGACTTTTCTGGGTTGATTTGTGAGGGAATGTAGAAAATTCTAGAAATTTCATAGCTCAAAACTTCCTCAAAAAGATGTTTTTTGCTCGATTTTCTCTCCGAATATACTTAAAAAGCTGAAATTTAGAAATGTCGGTATACGTAACTTACTTTTTCATATGAGGTCAAAAACAAAACAATTGAGCCATTTGATCCTTCTCCATCTCCCCTTAAAATTTGAGTGATCCGTCATTTTGAAGTTTAAAAAAGTACTTTTTTTGCATTTTTAAGGAGAGTCTTTCACCAAATTTTGAGCGAATTTCATGAATACCCGGCGATGCTACGAGTGGGGGGAAAATATATATGTTATAATTATATATTTACTAAAAAGTTAGATATTTTCCAGATGATAACAACTGGCTGAAACGCCAAAATTTGAACCCCCCCCCTCCTTCTCCACTACAAAACAGGTAGGCTGTAATAGCTTTCGTTTTTAAGTTGAAAATTCAGCCGTATGATTAACCATACCTCATGAGAATGCTTGGGGCCAATTATACTTCATAGTGACCCTGAGTTTGAAAAGAAATTATATGAGAAGAAGTAGAAATCAATTGACTCAAAATTTCATTAAGAAGGGGTTTTTGATTCCAACTCCTCATTCAAATTTGCTTGGGATGCTGAAATTAGAATATGTTAGTATTCTCATCTCACTCTATTATGCGATATGAAATTGAAAATTTTGAGGCTCTACGTGCCCCTTTAACTATCTTCAAAAGTTGAGTGAGAAGTCATTTCGAATCGAATCAGAAAACCGAAAAAAATACCTTTAGATATTCGCATGAATAAGAACTAAACGAATTTTGAGGGATTTTTATGCAAATCTCTTTGCGCTATGAAGTGAGAGGGGTTGTATATCTATGTCCGAAAAAGTGGACATTTGTCACATGAGTACAAGTTAACTGAATCACTGTTGTTGAGATTCCTCCATCTCCATTGCAGGTGAGCTATAATAGTTTTTTTTGAAATTTGAATATTTAATATTTAGAAAATATTTTTCTAAAATTCAGTAAATCTCTAAATCTTGGAAAAAAAATTATTTAATTTTGAAATTAAATTTTTAAAATTTTAATAAATTTTTATCTCTCTTCCACTCCCTTCGCCTTGCCTTTCATAAATCATAACCTTATATGTTATCTAATTTTAATAGTGTAATTGATTATATTTATATCTTTCAATTTTCAGGACACTAAAACTCAGCCCATTTCGATGCACTTCGACAAGCAACACTGGACAACGAGCCTGACAGAATAGGGTGCGTTGACGACGAAGACTAAGACAATGGTCGGTCGAAGATTATTGCAAGTCTCGGCGACCCGTCTTCGGATGCAGACCTATCGCCATAATTACAGGTAGCCATAAGCGATACATAGTTATTCTCGTGATACGAGATGTAATACCCAGTTAGCTTTCCGTTCCAATTAACCGAACGCGCTAATCATACCCACACACATAGCGAAGCCAGTTCGATTATGTTGTTTGTTTTGAAAGACGTGCGGCCGCCGGTAGGCGTTAACGCTTTTATCAAAAACTTACGAACGTATTGTCGGCGAAAGGGTCGAGTACGCATTCCAACGTGACTTGTCAAAAAGTTGAGTCCGCGACAAAGACGCTAACGCGATAACGAACGATCTGTTTGGCACGGTTCGCTCATTCTTGGCGAGTATTAATTTCCCATTTAACGTCACCCTTTTCGCGGTTGCGGAATTGCTTAAATAGAGATTCTTAATTATGATTAGAATATGAGGGGTGTAACGGTTGATATGGCGTATGAGCGGTGTAAGTTTCACCCTTGGGATTGCGATTAGATGAATAGATTCGAGTAACTGAGTGAAAATTATACGTGTATGTGGGGTAGTGTTGATAACTGGAATTCAGACTTCGGGCTAATCGAGTTAAAGTCGTTAACAATGGAAAAAAGTAAAAGTAATTAATGCATTCAATATGTTTCGGTATTCGCATTAAAAAAATACTTGAATTTTTTTGCTCCATAAATTCGTTTCTATTTTTACTCCTTTCGTATCACTTCGCGGAATGTAGCCGATTTACGACTCACGAGCTTGTTAATAGAGTTGCCTAACGAAATTGCCGTACATTATACCATTGGCTTATTGAGCGTAGGTTATGATATTGAAATGATTCCTAGTAAGCTGATATTTGGTGTATAGCTCATATTTTTCTACATAAAACGAGACATTTCTCGTAGCATCATTTTTCGTTTCGTCAAATCTGACATGTGTGACGGTCATGAAATTTTTTTAGGAATTATCGTGAAATTATGACTTGTAATTGGTTCCAAATAGAAAATCTAGACTTTTTAATATCATGAGAGATTCTTATAGCGTTAAATTCTATTCTTGAGTTGATCTCGAAATTTCAGTTTCCACTTTTCTAATGCTATACAGAGTATTTCACCTCAATACGAGCTCCTTCATATCACATATGAGGCTAATCATGCAACAATTATGTATGATAATTTGCCTACCTTAATTGCTGAAGGGACCAATATACAAATTTCATATTTTTAGCTCAGTTTTTAATTTGAAAACGACGGTTATTAAACCTTGCCTGATTTGGGAAGAGGTCGGGAAGGGAGATCTTAAAATCTTTGCGTTTCGGATCATTTTTAATCATCTGGCAAATGTCCAACTTTTTAGTACCTATATATAATTGTATATTTTTTACGTCACGCGTAACGTCAGCGGATATTCATGAAATTCGCTCAAAACTTGGTGGAAGCTTTGACTATATACCCCTGGACCACTCGAACTCATTGTTTAGAATAGCACAAATTTCTGTCGATATCAAGTGAACGTTCTCTGACCAAAATTCATCTGCTCATGCGCGAGTTAAAAGTTATCAGTATTACTTCAAGTTTCGAGTATAACAAGTTCAACTCGTATCAGCTGCTCTTATTGTCATCTTTAACTCGCGCATGCGCAGAAGCATTTTGATCTAAGAGTGTTCACTTGATATAGACAGAATTTTTTTTACAGTTCGAGCAGTCTAGGGGTATATAGACAAAGCGTGGAAGACTCTAATTAAAAAATGCAATTCTGTCGATATCAAGTAAACACTCTCGGACCAGAATGCGTCTGCGCATGCGCGAGTTAAAAATAATGGATAACAGGAACAGCTGATACAAGTTGAACTTTTTCGTGAAACAATGACTTGTTTTTTCGGTGTAATTCAAAATGGCGAATCACACAAATTTTGAGGTGGGGCTCAAAAAGAGCCAGATAACTGAAATTTTCGTTTTTATGAATCTTCCATATTTAGTTACCAAATCAACCTAGAAAAATCAAACTTTTCAGTAGGGTCAATTGATGAGCAGAATATGAGCTTTTGAATTAGAATAAAAATGAATCCAAAATGGCGGATTACTCAAATTTTAAGGGGGCCTGAAGAAGAGGTAAATAACTCAATTTTTTTGTTTTTGATCTCGTATGAAAGAGTTAGTCACAGATACCCACATATCTAGATTTCAGCTTCTTAAGTGCATTTGGAGGGGAGTTGTAGCAAACAATGGTTTTTGAGAAAGTATTGAGTCATGCAGTTTCTTGAATTTTCCATATCTCCTCACCAGATTAACCTAGAAAAGTCAAACTTCGTGTATAGAGTTGGTTGATGGCCAAAATATGAGCTCTTGAATTGAATCAAAATAGATCCAAAATGGCAGATAATCAAAATTTAAGTAGAGCTTGAGGAGCCTCAGATTAGTAAAACTGTAATTAATATGAACTCATATGATTATTGGAGATATGAAATATACACTATCTCAAATTCACTTTCACATGCGATATTGAAGGAAGGAAGTACATTTTTATTTTAACATAATTTGAGGAACCTCAAGCAGTTATAATTTGAGAAATATGTATTCATGTGATTTTTGCATGGCTAGAAATAATACATTTTTGTTCTAAATGTAAATTCTTGAGTGGTTTTGGAAGGTGTAGGGTTGGGGTTTTTAGATTTGGTATTAGGTGTGGTCTATAGAGATGAAAAACTTGGCAATGAATAAGCCCCAGATAAAAATTCAGCTCCAGTAATGCGGCATGGCTGCTTACTTTTTTAAAATGTTAGATATGGTCAATTTTAAAAATGTTTATTTCATCATTTAAGTGATGTGAACACACGCTGTTTGCACCAAAATGAAGAGTATGCTATATAGCATAACTGAGAGAAAATGAGTAGCAGTGGAGGGAATAGGCAAGGAAAGATAATGAAAAAGTATACAAAATGATGGAAAAAATTAGTCTTCAACTTTGAAAAACGCTCTATTAATCCTATATTTTGAACATTTTTTATACCCTTATATTTTATCACACACCACATACTCTGGATGAACGCTGCTTGGATTGCTCCAAAGGCCAAGAAAAATTATTTCTCTTGGATTTTGTTTTTGGCAGTTATCTATCTCGACATCTAAGCCAGGTAAGAATATTCGGTTGGCTCTAAAATATGCAGTACTTATCTAATGTAGTATTACTGACAAGAGAAGTAATGAAAAAGTGAAAAATATACTGTAAAAATTATTTTGTGAACTTCACGAAATCCACTTCTGTCAAGATAGATTTGCTGTCTGCATCACTATGGGAGGAAATATAAAGCAAGAATTAGGAAGAACTTTTCCGATCGCGATAAATACTGCACTATACATAGTAATACGAATATTGCGATAATTAAAAACAAACCCTAGAAATTTCCCCCAAACTTCGAAATCCATATTCATCTTTTAAATGAAATTTTTGACGAAAATAACGTTGCAAAGGAAGCTTTCACAGAAAGTCATTATATCTTATCGATTACGAACCCTTTCTTTGAAATACGTGATATGAAACAAGCCACTCATCCGTTTGATTGATGACGTTTCATATTCCCAAGGTTGTGCGAATAATCATTACGACGAGATGAATGAAATGGAATTACAATGAGGTGGGAATTCTTTTGAAAAGTGCTTCTATATGATGTCGGGTTTGAGTTCTATGTTTTCAAATTTCGATAAAACTCTCTAGGGCTTGGAAATTTATAAGAAAATCTCGTAATGTTGCCGGAAGAAAATTTCATTTTGGAGATATTTTATAAAGTGGATAGTGGATACATACGGAAGAATCATTCGCTTTCTTTAATCCAGCGTTTAACTTCTCGCGAACTCATTCGAAATTCAAGTTTAGACAATTCTTCGTGCATTTATGAATCGTTTTGGGAATAATTTGCTCTAGTGTTTGTGCGTGAATCTAACTCGCCTTAAGAGCTAATTAATTATCCTAAAGAACTCTATTGCTTTCTAATCAAATTATTACACTGGTGCCAAATTTTAAGAAAAAAAGTATAATTTTTTCCTGAAATTCTACAATGTCACCAGATGTCAGTTAATATGCGCGTTATTTTTATCTCGACACTGACGCAATAAAATTTGATAATTGGAAAACACTTAACGCAACTGCCAATGCATTCGTCTTGTAATGGCGTAAAAAATTCACGAAATTATTTCAACTGCGTTCATATGTCGATTTTCGTGGTTAAATAAATGATTCGTCAACCTTGAGAGAAATATAAATGAGAATAACACAAACGTTTTTACAATTACGTTGGTGTATTTTAAAATAAAATAGTAAACTATATTGAAAAAAAAAACAATTTTTTTTACACAATTTACTACATCAAAGTAAAATGTAAAGAGGTATTTATATGACACAGCACATTAACTGGTAAAAATCCTTAATAAATACTACGAAATGTAAATTTAAAATACTAAACACGCTATTAATTTGAATTTAAATACCATTACAAAATTTATCAATTATACATATAAAACAAACATTTATATAACAAAATAACGAGGAAAAAAAGAGAGAAAAAACATATACAAAACTATGTATAAATAAAGAGCAATAAAATAATTTTTGGATTACAATATTACATAAAGTAAACAACGTACGATCACTGTGAACACTCTTCAAAATAGGATTTAAAAAAATGAAGCTTGGCATGCTAATAAATTAAAGCTAACACTTCCAATACGTTGATGTGATTCTCAGTAATGTTATAAGTCTCATGTTAAATTTAATCGCAATACATATTTCTCCAGGAACGAATATATTCATGGGGCCACAGTCGAGGAATGTAATATGCATTTTGTCGTGGTTCGAATTAATGGAAAATTTGAGCAACCAGTACACTGATTCAGTTACCTAAAACACGGTGAAATGTTACATAAGTGGTATGAAACAGTAATTGGTGGACTTGTAACGTAGAACTTACATCGTTACGTACATTCTCTGTGGATGATGAGAGCCGATTGTACAAGAATACCTTAGTATACTTCACCTTCGCAAGAACTCGTATCTTCGCAAGTTGCCCAAAATAAACAATTGCCAACACCGCTGTAGCAAAGTAAAATTACAGCAGCAATGAATATAATACTGCACATTGTACACGGTTTACGTTCTAAAAAGAAGCCAGCCAAATACAGTATCATGAAGACGGAATGAGTTTGCAGCATCGGTGTATTCAAAGGTTTCGGTAGAAGTAATACTGGAATTAACCACTGGAGGCAATACATTTTCAAAGCGTATCGTATAGGGTCGTCGGAGCTTCACTGGGATTGCGACGATGAAAAAACACGGTACGATCGACACGATCAGCTGACGAACTTTGAAGAGAATTTTTGGCAGTTGTGATGTAGAAATACGCACAGGAATAATACACAGACGTTAACTAATGATCATAGGAATTTTTTTTCCACTAAATTTTTCAGTTGTGTAATGTATTCCGATATCACTTACACTTTGAGGCGAAGTAGAGCATAATGATAATGGAACTTCGGCATTGTAAAACATATCGTATTTTGTGTTGTGAAAGACTCATTACTCGTTTTTATCGTAATTACGGTTGGAATTACTGAATTTAATATTTGATGCCCATCAAGAGATTCGAGTCCTTTGATTTCATTACTTTTATATTTTATGCAACATCAGCATTTTACTTCGGTTTACTAAGGGCTGAAATGATGAAATTGTTGTAATAATTTCGACTTATGCACCATTATTTTTATGTATTCTACATATTTTCTAATTTCTATATTAATCTAATAGTCCAGTTTCTGTGGGCCGAAAATTTAGGTGCTCCAGAAAACGAACTTTTTCAATTCAAAAGGTGGCTAAAAATGAATACGTAAAAAACTCACGAAAGCACTGAACTGAAGTGTGCAATGTCTCTGTCAGAGTGTCAGTGTCACCAATTTCATGCAAGATCGTCAAAATTTGATCCTGTAAGTACTTTCTGGTAGCCATAGGAGCATTAGTGTATAAAAAAAAAATGAAATATACCTAAATTCATTTATCTACCTTGAAGGGGCTAGTGCCTCAATCAAATTGGGGAGAATTTAAGATACTTCATATTTTCCCTTCTGATGCGAAGATGCTCCTACCGTCCTATCATAAAAAATTATGACAACATGTAGGGCTTCCTTCCTTTTTTTACCGACATTATACATCGCTTTAAATCTTTAAAGAGGCTGGTACCTTAATGAGAACAACGGTAGGTTGAAGCAAAATTATACTAAATTATCATCTCTGATATCTTAGCTCTACAAAACTGTGTCAGAATTGCATATAATTATACTGATTTCGAATGTTCAAAAGCCCCGCCCCCAATCTTTAATGATCACACTTGGAGTTAGCGATGTATATTTCATTTCAGGGTTTCTTTGAATATATTACTCTTTTGCCACCTTTTCAAAACTTATGGTTAGAGAAAATAGGCCACAGAAATTAGACTATACACACGATATTGACTTGATAGGTGCATTAACTTTCATAAGTTATTATTTATTGATTATATTGACGTATGAAAGAAATTCTTTTAATGGTATAATAATGATACCTATATTATTAGACATGGGATTATTCGCTGATGTAAAACAGAATGATATGTATTAAACTTTAGAAAAATAGGTTCACATTTATAAGATAAATTTGAAAAGGTAACCTACACAAAATATAATGAAGATTTTTCAAACTCATGACGTTATTTCAACCGAAGACTCTGTTCGACAAGAACAACTCGAATTTCAACCAAAACGTATAATATTATAACACAACGTAAATCACTGGTACAAAGGTAATTAAAGACTAAGACAATGACGACCACCATCTACCGGAAGAATAACTCCGTTCATGAAGAAAGAATCGTCGCTGGCTAAAAACAGTATAGCCCTAGCGACATCATCCGCTTCGCCGAGACGCGCGTACGGAGTACTTTTCTTACTCATATCCATCATTTTCGAGTACATGGTGTTATTGATACCTCCTCTTTTGAGAAACTCGGTCTTCACGATACCCGGGCTGACAGCGTTAACTCTAATACTACGATAGGCCAATTCGATGGACATACATTTAGTCATATGATCTAATGCCGCTTTGGACATATTATAAGCCAGCGAAAATGGATACGAGCACATTGCGTTAATACTGGATACATTGACGATGTTGCCTTTGGTCTTCACCAGATGCGGCACAGCCAACATGCAGAGTTGATAAATAGCTCTAACGTTGACATTGAAAACGTTATCGAACTGTTGCAGCGACGTGTACTCGATACCACCTAATTCCAAAGTAGCAGCGTTATTGATTAAAATATGCAAAGCTCCGTATTCCTGGATGGTAGCGTCGATGATGTTCTTCACCTCTTGTTCTTCTTTCATCTCGGCCAACACGATTAACGGACGGTTCTCGCAGATGCTTTCGCATTCTTCGGCGACTCGATTTAACGCTTCTTCGTTTCTACCGGTGATGGTTATTTTGGCGCCTTCTTCGGCCAGTTGTATAGCGGTAGCTCTACCGATACCGGAACTGGCGCCGGTGATGATTGCTACTTTGTTCTTAAAACCTTGGTTCATCTTTGATTATTACACGTCAAAATTTTACACACGTACACGTGGAACGAATGGACGACAACTGGACACGGTTGCGTTTTTCTGACGTTCGACAGCTTTATCGTACGCTCGTTATCGTCGTTCGGTGAAACACTATCGACCATTTTATTTGTCTGAAGGTTCGAAAAAATGCGATAAAAATGTCGAGTGAAAGTCAGGGGGGTTTTGGGGACAAGGTAGCTCGTTCGAAGATAGTGAAATTATCGATAGAGTATGAACGCCGTTGTTACGGAATTTTCAAAATTAATACGTGTATTGAACAATACATTTATAGGTACATTTTAATATACAAAACGTAGGTAGATAATTACACGAAACATAAATATTCACAATAATGGTAATAAATGAAAAATTCGACATGAACGTAGATACAATATATTTTTTTCTGTCGTATTACATCTTTCTAGCATATTTCATTACTGATGTTTTTTTATTATAGTTTTCAGCTTAGAAAAGTCGATAAATTTTCAAATGAAATATTCATATATTTTGTTCTTTCAAGTTTACATTTTTTCATTTCTAGAAATTTTGAAAATTTTTCACTCATTTCCTTTCACACACACACACACACTCTCTCTGTATATATCTATCTATCTATCTATCTATCTGTTTCCATCTCTCTCTTCGAAAAATATATTGTATCTACTCGTAAATATTCTTAAAACGCTATTAAATTAATTCTACGTATCACCTTAGTAAATTGCAAATGAACGTTTTGCCTCAAAGGCCGAATACAATGATAAATATTTATACGCATATTATTAAAGTGCAAAAAAAGGAAATATAATAGAGCATCCCTCATGTGAATTCGACTACCAACATCGACGTTGTTATAACCACTGGAGTACGCGTAAAAAGAAGCGAATATGATGTAAATGAAAACTAAAATTTCTAATGAGATCACTCGTACAATACATATATGAAGTCGGCTCTGAGGATGAAATTTTACACGATCACGCGATCTAGTTGATATGTCGCAGTTGGTCACGCTGAGCTTCGAAGCATCTAGATCACAAATTTAAACGAAACGAGAATCTTCAATCAACTGTCATCCCGTTCTGGAACGCGTTAGAAGTTCGTCGATCTGAAATTCGAGATATAAAACTCATCAAAGGTCGAACACCAAAGAAATAAATAGCCTAAAGGAATTCATGATGGAAAAGCTGACCTGTATTTTATACATCTCTTTCACATCTTCCAGATCCAATCTTAATTCTTGACATTCTTCCATTTTCTCGCCGTACATCTGCAGTAAAGCATCGTACCTGGTTTGTAGTTCGTTATGGGCTTCTAGGCGTTTTTCTAGTTCTTCCACTTTGGACGCTAATAGCGTGATTTCGTTGGTTAAAATGATACGTTCGTGGTCATGTTTCTTCAGCTCCCATTGCAACTGTTGGACTTCGCCTGCGAAATTTCCACAGATATGAATACGAGATTTTAATGATATTACAATGAAGAGGGATTGCGAGAGTGTTATACCTTCTTTTAATTTGTATTGCGTTTGCAAATTTTCAATAGTACTGGCAGCGGTGGCTATAGGTCTAGATGGAGCTTCGTAAACGCTTCCTTTACCGCTCGAAGAAGGTCCGGGTTCGTCTTCCCCAAATTGCTGTATGAGTAGAATAATAAAATAATGGTTTTTAATTAGAGGGAAAAAAAACTTAGCAGCTGTACGGCATTACTGAAACTGAGTTCTTAGTAGGGGCTTATTCAGGCTTGTAGATAGTGTTAACATTTTGACATTCGACCCAGTAATTGTATGAGCTCATATGTTTTTGGAATTTGAGCTGTTCGAGGCATGTTAAGCTTTCCTTAAATGTTAATCAATCAATATTTTGTATCAGTTCATATTTTGGTCTCACACAAACCCAACATACCAAGTTGTTCGATTTGGTGAAGAGATCTGGGATATTCATGAAATTTCTTAACTTCAGTTTTTTTTTTTTTCAAAAAGTAAGGCAACACGATCACAATAGCTGCTAAATAACCTCAAAATAAGCTCATTAAAACTTCAGCCTTCTAACTCAATTTTTCGACTTACCCAAAAATGAAGTTGATGCTCTAAAAAATTCAAAATTTTCAACATAAAAAAAATTGGAAAATTAAAAATTTCTATACATTCTATAGTTATATTTTGTTTTTTAAAATTTGAAAAAAATTTAGCCGACTATTTTTCTAAAGCTAAGGAGGTCTAAAGAGTTTTTAAATTTGTTCAAAAAGCACGTATTTTGATTTCAAAAAATTACCGATAAATGGGTAATTTATCAGTCGTGAAGGTTATTCCAGACTTAAGAGGGAAATATGCTCGATGTTTGCATCACAGAGGTTCCCAAAATATCACACAATTTTGTATAGATGTTTTAGCACGAAAAAGCTGAGATTTTGGAAATTTCTGTGAACAAAAATTAAGTATATTTTGCTTCTTGATCCCGAAAAAATCTAAACAGAGCCCGTATTATGCATCTGATTTTAATGTTTGAAAATAACTAAAACTGGTGCTATTTGAGAATAGTTTAAAAACAGTTTAAAGCTCCTGAGTGTTGAAAAATAGAGGACTAACATTTTTTCCAGTTTTTGGACGACAAAATGTGACTTGGGAATGTGAAAAATTCTTAATGCTTAATAGTATATTACAATACAACGGTCGAAACAGGAGCGTAACTAAGTCATTTTTCAGTGAGGGGAAGGGAAATTTTGAAAAAATCTCAACTTTTTTGGCAAAATTTACGATTTTTTGTTTCTTTTTAAATTTGAGAAATGGTGTAAATTACAAAGTAATTAGATACAAATGAGCGCCGTCATGCGCAGTTTTTTCATGTTCTTTTTGTAGTCGTCGTTAAAAATTTCATCACACAAACAACACTGCACTTTGTATCTTTTTCCTTTCAATACTTTATTCATTTTTCAAAATTTGAGTTAATAAAAAGTGCAGACATATAGTAGGTATACAATGCACAGATAAAAAATCGATGAATTACTGGTTTAGTGAGCAGAGGTAGGGGCTTAATTTTAATTTATAGTGTTGGGCGATTAATAATCGATTAATCGAAAATATCGATTAATCGAAAAAATAATCGAAAGAATCGATTAATCGATTATTAGAGGTAATTGATTATTTCATCGATTATTTATGAAATAGATAATCGATTAATTGCCAATTTTTAGTTTTTACGTTTTTTTTTTTTTCAATAATGCTTCGATATTTCTGAAAAAACAACTTTTTATTAAAAAATAATCATTTTGTGAAGACATTTCCATAATATGATGAAATCGTCTCTCATCGCATACTTGAATATGCTTGTTTTTTAAATAAGAATTGGACATGGTATAAATACGGTCATTTTTGAATAAATGATTTTGTTTTCGTAATTAATTTTAATAAATTATTTTATTTTTGTAATTAATTCAAATAAATGTTTTTTTTTTAATTATAATTGAACACAGCATGAAAAAAATGAAATTTGAGATATTTCAAAGTTTAAATATTTTATCCAACTCCAAATTCTCTCCAAATTTTTTTAAATCTCCAAGATTTTTTTCAACTTAAATCTTTTTTCTGATTTTCTCAAAATTGTTTCTATTTAATTAAAAATTTTTCTCAGTATTTTTTCAACCATCCATCCGTGCCTCTGGCCTCAGTTGCAGTATAAGGCACGTAAATGGATAAAAGTAAAGTAAGTAAAAATCTTTACAATTTCGCTTCAAATTTGAATGCTTTTTTCAAAATTATTTTCAATTATATTTATTTTTCATTTCAAAAAATCAATATTCATTTGAACTTTGGAAACATTTTTTAACGCTACAATTTTATTGAAAAAAATTTCAGAGTTAGTAAAAAATTGAAGAAAAAATTTTTAGGTTGAAAAAAATTAGATGAAGTGTAAAATTGAAAAAGCATTTGAAGAAATTTTGGATGCAAAAAATTTTTAATGCTGAAAAATTGATAAAAAAATTCAAAATAGATATAAAAATGTTATAAAAAATTTTGGATTGTAAAAAATTTCGAGGAAAAATTTCAAGAAATTGAAAAAATCGATATAAAAAATTTGAATTAGTGTAAATTTTTATTTTATTCTTTATTCACTCGTGTTCTGTAACGTTGTAACTACAGAATATAGACAATATAAAAAAAATCGATTAATCGATTGATAATCGATTATTTCAATAATCTAGATCCAATTAATCGAGTATTGAAATAATCGAAATTCGATTAATCGATTACTCAAATAATCGATTATTCCCAACACTATTAATTTACATTCTGTGATCTGTCTGTTTGTCTGTCTGTGTACCCATGCACCTGGAGAACGGAACCTAAGCATGATTTAATACATACAACTGCGCTGCAACAGTTCCTCGTGATTCGCGAAGTTGGAAATTTTTTCAGTTATCGCGAATAGTCTGTTGTGCGCTATACATGATATAAGCTGGCATCAATTCGAATTCATTCGAGCTCTTATTTTCCCAAAAGAATATAAAATATTGACTT
Organism: Phenacoccus solenopsis; assembly: GCA_009761765.1. Taxonomy (NCBI): domain Eukaryota; kingdom Metazoa; phylum Arthropoda; class Insecta; order Hemiptera; family Pseudococcidae; genus Phenacoccus; species Phenacoccus solenopsis. The sequence goes on along the minus strand of CM019755.1, from coordinate 26,350,697 downwards.
TCAATTTTAGGGTTAAACAATTATAAATTTCCCAACTTTTCCAAACACCCCCTTCGCCCTTACTTATGCCCGTGGCTCGAAAGTAATGATTACATAACGAGTGCTAAGTTTCACTGAACGGCTCGAAGACGAGTGAAGTGAACGAATCTTTGCGAAACGAGCCGAAGAAGAGTGTAGTAAAAGAACGCACGACTCAGGCAACATTTACTTGACCGTTGCATTGTAAGATATTTTTCATTAGCGTGACAAAATTCTCCCATCAACTATAAATTTCCCATGCGGTCCACCCCCTCTTTCTTTCCATACTAGATAAGCTACAGTAGCCTACTTTTTCATTAAAAACTCAGCTAAAAATGCTCCAATAAAACACCCTCGAAGCTGTTGAACTTACATTGAGCCAAGCGTTAATATCTTCAGAAGGTAAAGGTGACGGACTAGGAGACAACATGCTAACATCTGAATCGGATTCATTACCCGAAGCTTCCCCCTGTAACTAACGAACAAAATTAAAAATAATTTCACGCCGAATATTTTGCGAATAATTCGACGAAAAAATTAAATTTTACCAATAGTTTTAATTTCGTGCGGTCTTTACACAACTCGTTAATATTTCGGGGCCCTTCGACGTGCGATTCGGCGCTTTTCGCTTTCAACGTTTCTTCTAATTTCGTTTTGAGATTTTTAATCTCTTCGTTTTTCTCTTCCAACATTCTAAATTACAAGTGAAACGAAAATTAATAATTTGCCTCGAAATATCTTCCCTATTCGAGTGAAACAACTAAATACTTTTCTAATTGCTCTAATTGTAAGTCGTAACGTTTCAGTTGGAATTTTCCTTCCATTTCGGTCTCTTCGAGTTTTCCCAAGGTGGTTTTTAATTTCGCTTTTTGCTCCTTAAGCTCTTCAATTAGGGTATTTTTTTGCTCCTCCCATTTACGTTGGTTTTCTTCGTACGATTGTAAACGGTCTTGTAATTCGTCTGGAACGTTTTTTAAAAGTTAAGATCTATTTTTTGCGAGTTTTTCGCGAACGAAATAATTTATTTAGCTTACTGATTTGAGAGGACAGTTCTTTTTCTTGTTTTTCCCACATCATGGCGTTGGCGTTATTTTTGGCGATTTCGTCTTGTAATTGTTTGGCTATAGATTTGGTAGCGTTGAGTACGTCTTCGGAGGCGTTTTCGCATTTACGTTTATATTCCTCCAGCGTGTTAAGCAGCCTCTGATTTTCACGTCTGCTGGCGTGCTCGCGTCTGTGAAAATATTTTTACATTAATATCGTCGAAATGGTAAAAATGGACGAATCATTGAGTAAAACAGATGATATTTTGAAGATAAAAATATACTATATTTTAATTGGGAATAATAAATTGAAAATTAATTTCGTAATTAATTCATTCGAACAGTCATTTAAATCAAATACTAATATCACTCGAATTTTACATCTAACTGCATCGAATGATTTGATATGAAAATTAAATCTAATTTTACTTTTTGCATGAGAATTTATTTTGTCAAATTTTGATCGAAGTTGATTGTATCTTTTTTTGAAATTTTTTTAGGTTATAATTTTATCAACTTACTCGGAATGTTGCATTTCTTTGGTTTGTAGAGTTGACTGTAAATTCGCCAGAGCGGATTCCAGTTGTTCACGACGTTCTTTCTCGTGTTTCAAGTCGGATTTGGCCTTTTGTACCAATTCTTGGGTGGCCAAAGAAGCGGCTTCTTTGAGACGATTTTCTAGGACAACGATTTTTTCATCTTTTTCCTTTATTTCTCTGCGATATATCGAATAAAATTGATTATGAGCAGAAATATCGAATGTAAACAACTCAAATTATTCGTGAAAAAATAATTTTTTTCTCAAATATTTCAAGTTGAAAAAAAATGAATTTTAATTTTTTTTGATTGAATTTCAATTTGAACAAAATAATTTTAATTTGAGAAAAAATCAATTTTAATTTAAAAAAAAATAATTCCAGCTTTTAAAAAATAATTTATTTAAAAAAAACTTTAATTAAAAAAAAAATTATTTTAATTTTTTAAATTATTTCTATATTCTTTTGATGAATTTTAATTTTTTTTTAATGAATTTCAATTTGAACTAAATAATTTTAATTTAAAAAAAATCAATTTCAATTTAAAAAAAAGATAATTTTAATTCTAAATGAATTATTCAATTAAAAAAAGATTTAATTTTAAAAAAATGTTTTCATTAAAAAAACTTTAATTAAAAAATTAATTTTAATTTTTTTTTAAATTATTTCTTTTTTTTAAATTATTTCTAATATTTTTTTAATGAATTTTAATTTTTTTTAAATGAATTTCAATTAAAAAAATTTTAACCAAAAAAACAAATTGAATTATAATTTATGAAAATTAAAATATAAATCGCGACGAAAATTACTTTTGCGAGGAAATCAACGTGGACGTTAAATTATCCACTTGAGCTTGTAACGAGGCGACTTGTTTTTCCAATTTTTGATTATTTTTCGTCAGCTGATTAATCGCTTCGATTTGCGAACGTTCTAGTTCTTCTTTGGCACTTAAGGATTTCTTGGCTCTTTCTACCTCTTGCATAAGTCCATCGTATTGTTCTCTGTGAAATATATATAGCCATCAACGATTTCATTTCAAATGGGAGGAAATTCTTTGAATTTTAGACGTAGTAATTTGAGTTCCATCTATCACGAAAAATCATAATGGAAAACTATCAACGTTTTCTTTACCCTTAGCCCACTTGAAGGATGATAAATGCGCTTGTTCCCCGTCCAATATTATTGTGATAATTGATTTTATTCTGAACTTTTAAAGCGTCTTATTATGAACATTTTATAACTTTTTTTCTACTTATTATTGATTACAATAGAATGCTCAAAAAAGGAATCGATTCGAATATCAAAAACATTGAAATGAGGCAACCTCAGTTCCCTTTAATTAGGCTTGTAAGTGAATAGGGCAAGAGAGAGGAGGAGGGTATTAAAATAATAATTCATCAATTTTTTTAATACTAGCGTCTTTAAGGTACTATGACTATATTTATATTTTGTTTAGAAATGAAAATTATTAATTTAATGTAATGAAAGTGAAATATAAAAATATTCCCAATAATTCAAGTTGAAAAATAAATTTAAAATAAGTAATATAATTTTTTCTTTTTTTTTTTTAAATATTGAATATTTAAAAAAAATCAATTAAATAAAATTTAAATTTAAATTAAAATGAATTTTGTGTCATATCAATCAAAATGGAATCAATAAATTTGATTATTTTATTTTTTTTATTAAAGGATTGAAATAATTAAAAATTAAAAAAAAAGTCAATCTTTCAAATTAATTTGAATAAATTTTAATTTTATTTTAAAATTTTATTTTATTGGTTTGGAAAAAAATTAAAAAACTAGATAGGAAAATTATTTTTGCCTCTGTGCCAATTTTGATTCCTCTCGGTTTTGCATGTATATAAATGTACATAAAAACGTTGAGAAAATGCTAAACGAATTTCAAATGTTCTGAAACATGCGGAATTCAAAATACCTCACTCCTCGAGTCTCTTCTTCCCCAATCAGATAGACAGTAATAGCTATAGGTTTCATAAAAAACTCAGTTTAAAAATACCTCAAGGAGGAAATCAGCTTCAAATGATCTTTCTCCGTAGCTCGTAACTTCTTAATGAGAACATTAGAAGCGCCCTGTTGTTTACTAAGCTTTTCACCTTCTTCGCGTAGTTCTTTAATTATTTGATCTTTATCTTCGTCGAATTCCGACGAATCTTTCAAGTGTTTATAATTCTAAAGAAGAAAAATTTTCCGTGTACATCTTTTTATTTTAATGGAACAGAAAAAAAAACTGTATTTTTAAGAAATATTTACCTCGAGTTGTTTACGAAGGAGTTCTTTCTCGCGAATTGCTTGCTGGAATTTTTTCTCTAACGCTGCCAACCTTTGCGTGAATTCTTCGTTCATCTGGCATTCCAACTGACTGCACGAATAATGTTTTCGTTTTAAATAAAAATCACCGAAATAACAAATCGATATTAATTGCGTATAACTAAAATACCTTTTTAGATTAGAATTACTTTCGGACAATTCGGCATTTTTCATGCTTAAATCGATTAATTTGGTTTCTCTGGCTTCTAGGATTTCATTAAGTTCGGCTATTTTCTGTAAATTTTATCGAACAAGTGATAAACGCGCTCGAAAATTTAATCACGAAATGTAATTTAGTGATACATAGATAAAGAAGTAAAACATAAGCAGCCATGCGGTATTACTGGAGCTGAGGTTTTAAATGGGGATCGTTCAAATTTATAGATGATGTTCCCCCCGACCATTTTGCCTACAAGAACTCTTACATCTTCCCTAAAATATTATTTGTAGTGGTCGATTTAGGAAATAGTATTATCTTATTCTCAGTATTCATATAAGCCCATATTCATCAAATTTGGGCTATTTCAGGCTCCTCAAGCCTTCCTCAAATTTGACCGGCCGTGGCAAATTTATTATTGATAATATTTTATTAATAAAAAATATTAAAATTGAAAGAATTAAAAATTTTTGATTTATTGTATTGAAAAAAAAAAAAAAAAAAAAAAAAAATAGAAAAAATTCATATAATTATATATCTTTTATTAAGTTTAATAATTGGATTTTACTTTAAAATAAAAATTAATTTTAATACTTGAATTTTAAATAATGTATAATTATTAATTTAAAAAAATATATATTTCATTTTTTTTTTTGAATAAAAATTTTTGAGAATATTACTTATTTGGAACATGTAAACACATGACTTCATAATCGAAAATTATCATTCAACCCCCTTTCCTCCCTTCTTCTCCAATAACACTTGTATAATATTTTTTACTTGGCATTTTTTTTTATTAATTTTTATTTCAATTTTTATTTATTTACCATTTTTTTTACTATTTTTTTTTTTCAGAATGATTTATATGTAGTTTTTGACGATAGCCATATCATATTATTCTAAATTTTTCAAATTGGGGCTATTCAAGACTCAGCAAATCTTCCTTAAATTTTGATCATCTTTCATTTTGGATTCATTTTGATCCAAACTCAAAGAGCTCTGTTTTGGTCCCCATCTAAGTTCAAATCAATAGTTTGACCGCTCCAGATGAATTTGGAGAGGAAATATGAGAAATTCAGGAGATTTAATGACTCAATTTCCCCTTCAAAAGTTGTTTTTCCCCTGCACTCCCCTCCAAAGCCTCTTAGGAAACTGAAATGTGAATGAGTTGGTAATTCAAGCTTGTTATATTGTATCAAATCATAATTGAAAAATTTCGCTTTTCGTTAACTCCATCATATTTTGATGATAACGACCCCTCTTTTCCCCTTTCCATCACCTATCACAGTGCATTTGAGATATAGTATGCTTTTTAACCCCAGTGATCATATGAGCGCATGTTTATAAAATTTGGGCAATATGAGGCACTCCAGCTTTTTTTTTTTAAATTTTAATCGTACGCCATTTTGTATCCACTTTGTCCTAAATCGAAATGCTCGTAATTATTTCCTTCTTAAATAACTCGTACTACGAAGTTAGGCCTTATAATAGGCCGATGGAGGAAATTTTGGTATCGATATATATCGATATTATCGATGCTGGATCCAAAAATATCGATATATATCGATTCCGAAAATTCCTTTAAAATAAGACTCCTAATCCACACCCAGGGTACTATAAGTGGATGGGGGAGGGAATAGTTGGACATAGCCACATGATTATAAATGGTCTGAAACACGATGATGCGAAGACACTTCTCACATTTCTTTCGCAAATCAGGCAAACTATAATAGGTATATTATATTATATTAAAAATTCATCTGAAAAAATCGATAAATGAACGAATTATAACTTACTTTGAGCAACCGGTCAACTTCAATATTATCGTCGGAACCGCCGCTAGAGGTTTCCGATGGTTCGCGATTATGACCTGAAAACAGATAAGAGAAATTAGCGAAGTTACGGGAAGAGGGGCGAACGGTAGCGTGCGTGATATATATAGTGCTTCCAATAATATTCCAACGAAGGCCTACCTTTCATTTTGAAAGACAACGAACGGCCGATAACCTCCGGAATTAATATATCGGAACTAAGGATAACGGACATTTTACCTTTGGAATTTTTATATATGAGTTTAGCCGGGCTTTGTCTGGAATTAGCGTTACTACTGTCACCGTTCGGACTGGATATAATTTCGATATCCGATGACGTGGCGGTTTCCAATTCGTCGGCTGAAGTGTGACCGCTGGAGCCTATTTTTATGTTTTCCGTTCGACTAAGAGTTTTAAAATTTATATGAGCCGGTTTACGATTATGTGACGGTAATAAGATAATAACCAATGGTGTACCTTTCCATGGAGGAAGTGGTGGGTGAGGATTCGCGCATAGCCCATTCATCGGGTTGTTCGTTGATGGCGTCGGCTAACATACTTTTCAGAGAGCCTACCGAAGAAGTGCATTCTTTAGGGGCTTCGTCCGAACTGCTACCGATCATGGTACCTTCGTCGCAACTACTGCTGTCTAAAGTGGTCACAGATGTGATCGAGAATTCGTTACGAGCACGTTTCAATGGTAACTTAGCTTCTACGCTCGATTCTCCGGCTTGTTCTTGCGATTCAATGGGTATTTCTGAGAGCTCGGTGATGGTTCTGTTTATGCCGCACTAAAATGAGAGAAAAGTTTAAGTAACGAACTCTTCTCGCATGGAGATATCGAAGATACGGAAACACAAACCTCCCAAGGGGAAAGAACTTCCGTTATCGAAGTATCCATTGAAGAAGAAGATTTTATCATATCTTTGAGCGATGATCGATGACCTAATTCGAGTACAGTGAGAGTACTCTCCGAAGCGGACGTACAACTGTCGTCGGCGCCGCCACCTATGCTTTTATCATCGTCTTCTTCGATCTCTGGAATTATTTCGACGCTCTCCGACGACGTGCCTTCAGTCTGTAATCTACAAAAAGTGGAATAAATTAGCCCACTTTTAAACCAAATGAAGAAAATATAGTTCTACGAAAGATTACCTCGATGGATCTTCGCTATTCAATATTTCTACCGAACTCGAAGACAAAATCTCTACCGAAGATTCGTAAGATCCGCTATTCCTCACTTTGGACGGCGAAGTATCCGAGTCAGGGGTATTAGTCGAAGTGGAACCGAGCACTTCGACGCTGTCGCTGGAAACCGTAGATTTTCTATCGCTTTCGTTACTAACCATAGATAATCGATTGCCATTGCTGGGCTTTTTTTGACGTCTTATCACAGCCATGGAATCATCTTTAGCAGGTTCTTGGATTGGCTTTTCTTCTGTCGCATCGTAACTCAATCTTAGCATACTACGGTCCTTGGATTGACTGGATTCCGGTGTCGGTTCTTTGGTGATGACTGACTGAGTCGATGAATCGGTGCTACTGTGAGGACCTGCTTCATCTACGAAAGAAAATTATTAGAGCTAGAAAATGAACCTGGGCCAACGCAATAAAGCTCGTATACCTGTGGTATCAGTCGGCGACTTGGGTTTATCGAAGAACGAATTAGCGAATGATTCCCAAATGGTGTTGTTAGCCGAAGATTTTGAGGCTTCGGTTTGAGGCTCGTCGACTGAAACGCTTTCTTGTTTGATGCTTTGACTAGACCCATCTTGCGAAGCTGTAAATTCGTGAATTTAAATCGAGTTCGTCGAGTTGGCGACTCGTTATTTTAAGATTACTTACTTCCTCTTCTTCTTCGTTAATATCTAACGCCTTATCTAAAGTTTTCTGAGCTTCTTTCAACGCATTTTTGGCTAAATTTGCGAAACTACTGGCATCGAACCAACTCATCTGCTTGTGAAATCAGTTTCAAGACGATTATTAAGTTTGATGTAGTTATAAAGCAAAGAAATAATAGAATTTACCTAGTGATAAGAGAGTTAGATCAATGTTAAATGCTGTATTCGTTGTCTTCGGTTGAAAGCTTTACTTCAGATTTTGAAAATATGAGAGCTCGATGCGTTCATGTGTAATTTCACTCGAGTCATCGAGGAAGTTTTCACTTTACAATGTCGTGGAATTCGTTAGAATCACGAAAATTATTATTCGGTGATTTTTTCCAACGTCGACCAAGATGATAAGATTAAACAAGTGAGGTCGCTGATGAGTGTCGACAAAAGCCAACACTGCAGAGGTGTTCGCGTTTACCATTATTTTGCCAAACATCTCAATAAATTATTATAAATCAATTTTTTGAGAGCTAAATGCTTTTGTTTGAAAAGTAATGAAAAATCTGATAGGTCTGAGTTGGGGTTCTTTTTTTGCCTAAACATGAAAGACTGTAAAAAATTTGTTCATCAGAGGCCGATCAGACGTTTCGACCTCCTGATAAAGAGACGAAATCGTTTGCGTCATTTTTCTTTTTTCGATCTATGAAAAAATTAGATGACCATAAATTAATAAAATGTGTAACAGTAATAAGATGCGTAACAAAATAAAAATTATAATTTCTGAACCCGTTTCCTCTGAAAGAGTCACAGGCATGAAAAATTTTATTCAAAAATTAGATAGGTATGATGTCTCATTTTAAAGTTGAATTTCTATTTTTTAATTTTTACGCGAGTATTTGAAAGGTGAAAAAAATTGTTCATTACGATAGTGGGTCATCAATGGTTCATCCTAACCGAAAAAAATCGTTTGTGTGGTAAATTCTTCAATTGAAAAAAATGTTTCATTACTTACTAGGAGTAGGACGTCATCTTATCAATTTTTATTCTCTAAAAGAAATTTTTATTTGCCAAAATGGTAACACTGAATTGTAAACAATTTTGTCGAAGTTCTAGGAAGCGTGAAATGGCATGATTTATTTTCAAATTTTAATCGTTTAGACAATTTATTACTGTGATTGCGTTGGTAATTATGTGCACGAAGACTTTCCTAAGATAAATTTCGAAAATTTGAATAAATTTCATAACGTTTACATTGTGTATTTCGGTTGAAATTCAGTTTATAAATGCCGCTGGGATATATCGTTTTTGTTCGGCCGGTTAAGGCATCTGCTCCAGTGGCGCAATAGGTTAGCGCACGGTACTTATAAGACAGTAGTCGTGAGCGATGCCGGGGTTGTGAGTTCGAGCCTCACCTGGAGCACAAAATTTTTAAAATTTTAAATAAATTGAAAGTGGTGTATCATCTGTAAAACAACCTCATAAATGTTGTAAAATCGGCAGTACATTTTTTTATCGATTTCAACGCCGGTAATTGAAATTTCCATCGTACTAAAATCAAGTTACCATCACTAATCTGCATGTCAGCAGACCTATAGAATCTGAACCTTGAGTGAGACGAGTCCTTGGTCCCTTACCTTGCGGAATAAGTGGAAACGCTAGAGAAGAGACGTGAAGTAAGCGTGAAACGTCGAAATTTTGAGTAATCTTCTTTGCAGTCGAATTGTTTCTTCGTAATTGCAATCGATGCAAAGATTTGAACAGTAAGTTGAACAATGATGATGTCGTGTAATTCCAACAGTTTTTTAAATTATCGAATTTGCAGATTATGAAGATTGCCAGATGTTTTATAATACCGTATATCTGAAGAAATGGAGAAAAGAACATGCTAATTATAAAGGAGAAGGATTAAATGTATATAACGGTATGAAAATTTGTTAAATTTATTATTTAAATATTCCATATTGTATTAATTTAAGTACGTGAGAATGATCACATGAAAAATGAGAAATGTTACCACTAATGATTTATTTCAAGTTCCAATCAACAGTAAGTTTAGAAAGTAAGGCACTATTACATGGGTATGCAAATACGCTATTTTTAGTTATTAGGTTATCGATTGTGAGTTTTTCAGATTGGCCTTATCATATAACATGATTGTATTTTTCGCATAAGATTTCCATGCTTTGGGTATAAATCAAAATGATTTCGTTAATGTACACCGAAATAAAACTTTTACATTATTATCACAAGTAAAGTATCTATCGTACTTCTCTTCTACTGATATTATCAATCATTGATAACCAAAGATGGCGTATTTGCATACCTGGGTTATAGATGCCCTACAGAAAGAAATAGGATACGAATTCTGTGCAAATGTTTGTCGTTAATTCGGACACTGGGTCCAACAGTGATGTCGGACTACTACTAAAAAGAGTTGGAGTTTTTGGAAATGAATAAGGAATATTTTCAGCTTGTATGTTAGTATGTGAATTCATTTGATTTAAAAAATAATTACGAATTATTGTTATTTTATAATTGCGAATGAACTGATAGAGGTATCGTTTATTTTTAAAAACTGATTGTGATCGTTAAACAATAAATTATAATTATATTACGTGTTTTAATATTAACCCTAGAATGCTACAAGGGGTAAAAATACACCTACCATGTGCCTTTTTATGCAGCGTAGGCAATACACAATCGCTCTCAGGCCTAAACGCTACTGCGTGACGAAGCGCTTCTCCTAAGGAACAAAGTGTGGTATGCTTTCCATTTTTTTTGCGAGTGAGGTATGCGGGTGGTAGTAAACCAAAACTTTCGAATTTTATTATTTTAAATAAAAGTTTTATATGTTATTTTTTTATTTATTTATTTTTTTTTTATTAATCCCCCGACTCTGAGCACATAACACGAAATTATTTGAATTTTTTTACTCAATGTTAATCTTTTTTATTTAATGATAAACACCTTTCACCTAAAATTATAATTTGAAAACAGTTTGCAAGTTTCAATATGTGTAATATTCTATGGTTAATTGAATACACCAATGTTTGTATCGATGATATTCCAATATAATAATTATGTGAATGTGGTTCGGAAAAATCACAGTACATAAATATATTGGAATCGCGTTATTATTCATAATTTGTCCGTAATGGAAAGATTTGACGAATGAACTGAATGAGATATCAAATGGACCTACAAAGGTCAAACTTCGTATGTAGAGTTAGTTCATGACCAGAATATAATCTCTTGACTGTGAGTCAAAATGAATCCGAAATGGCAGATCATAAAAATGGGAGGATGAATTGGGGAGCCTCAAATAGTCATAATTTGAGAAATATGTGTTCATATGATTATTGCATGGTAAGAAATATCTCATTTGTTCTGAATTCAACTTCTTAAGTGGTTTTGGAAGAGATAGGGTAGGGATTTTCAGACTTTATATTGGGTGTGATCTGTAGACATGAAGAAGTTAGCAACATTATTTGAAGACCTGCAAAAGCTTCAGTTGAAAACTCCGCTCCATTAATGCGGCATGGTTGCTTGCAATTTTTTTTTAATTTTCAGCAATATTGCTACATCAAGTACCCCGCATTTTACAGCCGATCATCACTTTTTTATTATAGTTTACACTTCTAAAAAATATATATGTACTAGCAGCGCTTTGCGCTGCCAGCTGGGGGCTCCGCCCCCAGACCCCCGTTGGTCGCTCGCTACGCTCGTACCCTTTCGCTCGCTTCGCTCGCTCACATCGTTTCGTTTTTTTATTTCTCACTCGCTTCGCTCGCTCGATTCGTATCAACTCTTTTCATTTTTGAATAACAACCATTAATTCCATAAAGTAAGCATTTTTCGTTTCAAAGTACACATATCCATTTTTTCTTTCAGTGTCGTGGAGACGCGGGCATATAGAATCAGCCAGGCATAAAGAATTATCAAAATTATGTCTGTGCTATTTATTCTGAAAAGTAGGCAATATATGCATTTGGTAAAGGTTTAAGGTGGTAAAATTTTGCAACCGGACATTTTTTTTTTTTCAATTTGACATAAACTGATTTTGTACTACCAAAAATCGAGAATTGAGAAATTTCAAAACAAAATGATTTCACTTTTATTATATCTTCAAAAGAATTTTTTTTTGCTACATGAAGATAAATTCCTGTATTTTCCATTCCTTCATAAGAAATTTATAAATTTTTTAATTCAAATTACACTTTTGTCCATATTTATCGAAAAAGTCAAATCCGGGCATAAAGAACCACAATGTTAAATGAGTTGGTAATAGTTATAGAAGGCCAAAAAGACTATTTAAATACCAAAATACCACGATGAATTTACGATGCGTCACATGTATAACCTAAATTTGAAGTTTGTTAATGTTAGAATGGCTCCAATGTGATATGTGCTCTGAATGAGCGTATAAAGAGTGCACCAGTTGAGAGGTTATGACAATATCCATTTTATGAGTGCAATTTTTGGGTAGATGCTGGTTTCACTCGTAAAAATATATTTTTTTAGTAATTTTATAATCGTTTTGTAATCATTAACATTCTATTTCAGTTATTTATTACTGTGGTTGTTTTTGCCCCGGCACTTTGGGGATGGAAAAAATAGTGTTTTGGCAAACTTCAAAGTTGAGTATCTCAAAGTGGCTTTTCAAAAAAAGTTTTCACATATTCTGAAAAAGAAATGTTTTTTCTTCATAATAAAGCTGTTCCCAGATGTTTTTTGGAATTACAGCGTATTTTAGAGCAAACTAAAAAAAGGTGGTTCTATATGCCCGAGTCTCCCCTAAATTTATAAATTGATTTTAACACAGATTTATAAGCCCTTCACTGCTGAATTTTTTTTTCCATGGGGATGTACAGAAATGATGTGAAAAAAAATTTGTTTATCATCAATCACCATGTTCATAAGTAATTAAACTTCTTCATAAGTAGAGTATTTAAGGCTCTATTCTACATACACGATTGCATACTGGTTTGCCTGCCAAATGATCATTTTCGTACCTCCTTGATTCTCAAATACGACTTATCTGTTTCTCTTGAAAGGGCATGATGGGATAAGATAGTCGAAAATGCCCCCGAGAGCTTTTCGAACGGTTTCTAGGGCAAAAGGTGGCCCACATCGAAAAAAAATTTTGACAAAAATTTCAGACTCCAGTTGCGCCTATTTTCGGAGATATAGGCAAAAACAAGTTTTTCGATTAAAATTTTTTTTCTCGCCATATTATAAAGGTGGAAAGTTGAAATTTTATTTATAGTATCTTGACAATAAAAGAGTTTTTCAGTAATTTTTTCAATTTTTTTCGATCAATTTTAAAAGAGTTATGCAATTTTTAAAATTTCAAACCACCATTTCTATGGCAAGTTTTCGAGGTGCAATCATGAAAAAATTACATAAAATGTATCTTTTACCACCAAACATACAATAAAAATTTCAGAATTTTTGGAGTGGTGCAACATGATCAAAAAAAAATAAAAACTTTTGCAGCGCGCTATAAACCAAGCGGTTCGGTGATGGGTTCTGAACTATTTGTCAAAACTACCTGATTGTGAAGAAAAAATTGGAACAAAATCGAAATAAATAGGGTTAAAGTAACGTTGTTCAAATTGACATCGAATGACTAGTATGTAATTTTTCTGAATCGAAAAAGACATGACGATTAGAGTTGATATTTTTTCAAGTTGATACTGTAAAGCATAAAACCATAATATGTATAAACAGTAGAGAAAGCAAAGGACACGAATCACTGTTATGATATATTTCTAGCTTTTCTCCAAAACATGATTTCATTAATACGCTAAAATGCATTGATACTGATGCACAATCAATTTTAGAATTCATATCACATAAAGATAAGATTTTGAAAAATTGTATTTTTCGATGTGCTGATCAAAATAAAATGAGAATGATTTTACAAAATTGTAAATCGGATGATGCTAACAGTCATGATCAGTTTTAGAAAATTTTATTTTCTCTCATATTGTCGCTCAGCATCGTATGTTGACATTCTTCGAAACAAATATGACACGACGCGACGCCAACAAGCTGACTCATGTTTTTTTTTTTTTTTCAAATTTTACTATGTATCAATCTATGCATATTTCTAATCTTTTTTTGAGTTTATGTGATAGAAGGCGTTTTTCTTCGATAAACCCTCGTACATAATTATGTGACTTAGCTAGAATAAATTTAAAGGTAACGTGCAAAGGGCATGATGGGATAAGATAGTCGAAAATGCCCCCGAGAGCTTTTCGAACGGTTCCTAGGGCAAAAGGTGGGCCACATCGAAAAAAAATTTTGACAAAAATTTCAGGCTCCAGTTGCGCCTGTTTTCGGAGAAATAGGCAAAAACAAGTTTTTCGATCAAAATTTTTTTTCTCGCCTTATTATAAAGGTGGAAAGTTGAAATTTTATTTATGGTATCTTGACAATAAAAGGTTTTTTCAGTAATTTTTTCAATTTTTTTCGATCAATTTTAAAAGAGTTATGCAATTTCAAACCGCCATTTCTATGGCAAGTTTTCGAGGTGCAATTATGAAAAAAATTCCATAAAATGTATCTTTTACCACCAAACATACCATAAAAATTTCAGAATTTTTGGAGTGGTGCAACATAGTCAAAAAAAATAAAAACTATTGCAGCGCGCTATAAACCAAGCGGTTCGGTACTATGCGCGCTGTAGGCCGAACGAACGTTACACGACGTTGCGTCGCCGCCTTAACAGTGCATAACAGCTTAACTGATCTTCTCGCGCTTAAAACATTACTTAGGCTTATATTTTTTCCTTTTTGGTTTACTTATAAGTGAACTCCTACAACTGATTAAATCAATTAATAGGCCTATTCCGTTGTTTATTTGAAGAAAAAAATTCTTTCACCATAAAAATAACAAATATTAAAAAATTATGATAAAAATAATTATATTCTTATTAATATTTTTCTCCTCCTTATTATAATAAAGAGGAAGACCACTTCAGTTTGCAAAACAATCGTTACATATCATGCTTCTGTTTGCATGTAATATTATAATTGTTATGTTACCCCTTCACTATAAGAACACTAACCAAAATTTTTTGACTTTTATATATTGTGATAAATTCTAAATTCAAATAATTAATTTCGAAAATGTCGCATAATGAAAAGTGTATTAGATCTAATTTTTTTTAAAAAAATAGCGACATTTAAAAAACTATCAATTCTGAAAAAGATGCGAATAAGTTTTCAAAGATATTAGGGGAAAAAATAAATGATGGTGATATTTTGCACGATAACTGTAGAAAAATAGTTTCGAAATGTTACTCAAGCACTTGTAGTGTTTATATTCAGTGTTTCGTTTTGCTTCATCGCAAACATTTCAAAAATTAAAATCTAATGAATATATAAAATTGGATTTTTAATATTTTTTGTTTCAAGTTTTTTTTTTTTTTTTTTTTTACATCATAGTAATGCCAAACAAATTTTTAAAAATCGTTAAAAAGTTTTTGTTATTCTTGAAGAAATTAAGATTAAAGAATTAATTAAAGCTATAAAAAAATTTAATTTAAATATTTTAAAATTATTATAATTTATTATAAAATTGTTAAATAAAGAGAAAGAAAAATTAATGTAAAAAAAAGTTATAAAAAATACGAAATTACAAAAATTACCAACCCTTAAAAATCCGAAGTCATTAGAAAACAACATAATAATACTAACAAATCAAGTGTACTTGGCGGTCAAGGGGTATAGTGCATCGCATCGCGTCGCGTGTGCATCTGTAGCCATTTCTCAAAGCAGCTAAGATATATCTTAATTCTTTCACCATACAAATTAACGATTATTAAAAAATTATAATAAAAATAATCATATTCTATTAATAAGAATAAGTATAATTATTTTTATTATAATTTTTTAATATTTGTTATTTTTATGGTGAAAGAATTTTTTTCTTCAAATAAACAAACGGAATAGGCCTATTAATTGATTTAATCAGTTGTAGGAGTTCACTTATAAGTAAACCAAAAAGGAAAAAATATAAGCCTAAGTAATGTTTTAAGCGCGAGAAGATCAGTTAAGCTGTTATGCACTGTTAAGGCGGCGACGCAACGTCGTGTAACGTTCGTTCGGCCTACAGCGCGCATAGTACCGAACCGCTTGGTTTATAGCGCGCTGCAATAGTTTTTATTTTTTTTGACTATGTTGCACCACTCCAAAAATTCTGAAATTTTTATGGTATGTTTGGTGGTAAAAGATACATTTTATGGAATTTTTTTCATAATTGCACCTCGAAAACTTGCCATAGAAATGGCGGTTTGAAATTTTAAAAATTGCATAACTCTTTTAAAATTGATCGAAAAAAATTGAAAAAATTACTGAAAAACCCTTTTATTGTCAAGATACTATGAATAAAATTTCAACTTTCCACCTTTATAATATGGCGAGAAAAAAAATTTTAATCGAAAAACATGTTTTTGCCTATATCTCCGAAAATAGGCGCAACTGGAGCCTGAAATTTTTGTCAAAATTTTTTTTCGATGTGGGCCACCTTTTGCCCTAGAAACCGTTCGAAAAGCTCTCGGGGGCATTTTCGACTATCTTATCCCATCATGCCCTTTGCATATTTTTGCTATTTTTACCAGTTTTTTGACATATTTTGAGCATACTTTACCCTTTTTTCATTTTTCACGACATTTTTCGCAAAATACTCAAAAATCCTTTTTTCTAAGAAAAAAAAAAAAAAAAAAAAACTGAAAAATTGACTTTATGCCAAAATCTGCTCCTGAGGAAAAAAATCGATATTTTTCTGTGTTATGTTTTCGCAGTTATTCCTCAAGATGGGGATTGCGATAAAATGTGCACATTGCCAGCGTATGACCCTTGCAACAGTAAAAATGCACATTGTAATCGCTTATTTAGCAATGAAATAATATGTAGGTAAAATTAGGAGAAACTTATATTTTTGAGATTTTTATAGAAACTCGGAATTTTTCATATTCACTTTAAAATATTTACGAGCATCATTCCACTGCCTATAAATTCTAAGAATTCGGTGTGGAATTTCATGAAACTTGAGTCAGAAGTCAATCCAAAGTAGTTTCAAGTGATGCATATCTACGTTCTACGCATATATTCAAGGTCAAGTGTGTTCGGCTCGTATGAATGCCGCTTGGTAGCACACTAAAAATAGAAACAACGAAACTACGACTACATACGTTGCAACTATACGTAACGCGCCTTAACATTTCCAAATTCTAAACGTACGAAAATTTTCAATTTGTAAAATAATCGTCGCCACTGGTAAACTTTTCAACTTTTGAAGAAAAATCGAAGTTCCCAGTTTCTTGTAATAATAAATAAATAAATGTAAGATATACGTAGATGCACATAACACACAGACGTACATTACCTTTTCAAGGTTAAAAAAGATGCGCTGTGCTTTTTTTATTTCTCACTCGCTTCGCTCGCTCGATTCGTATCACCACTTTTCACTTTTGAATAACAATTATTAATTCCATAAAATAAGAGAACCGGCCAGGCATAAAGAATCATCAAAATTATAGCTGTGCCTATTTATTCTGAAAAGTTGGAAATATTAACATTTGGTAGGGGTTTAAGGTGGTAACATTTTGCAACCGGACATTTTTTTAGTTTTTTTTTTTTTTTCAATTTGACATAAACTGATTGTGTACTACCAAAAATCGAGAATCTCGAAATTTCAAACTTTTGTTGCATCTTCAAAAGAATATTTCCTTGTTACATGAATTTTCACATATTCTGAAAGAAAATGTTTTTTCTTCATAATAAAGCTGTTTCCAGATGTTTTTTGGAATTACAGCGTATTTTAGAACCAACTAAAAAAAGGTTGTTCTATATGCCCGAGTCTCCCCTAAATTTATAAATTGATTTTAACACAGATTTATAAGCCTTTCCTAGCTGAATTATTTCTTTTTTTCCATGGGATGTACAGAAATGATGTGGGAAAAATTTGTTTATCATCAATCATCATGTTCATAAGTAATTAAACTTCTTTATAAGCAGAGTATTTAAATTAAATTTTAAAAAAATCTGTGGGTAGTAATAATGACAATCAACAACTGGCGTGTTATGAAAAAATTCTGAAGTCATCAGCCGTTGTGCTAATACACGCTTGCAAAAACGTGCACTGAGATTCCAATTTCGGCTCTAAAACTCATCATAATTTCTTATGAAAAATATTGTTCATTTTTTTCCTGCTGTAAAAGTACATAGACATAAACAAATGTAATTCATTTTTTGAAAAACCGTTCAAATGTGCGTTTTATTTTATTTTTTTTTTAAATTAAAATTCATAATTGGATATAAAGTGTATGGGGAACACACTGAAAAAAAAATCATCAGGTAATTTATACCATTTTCAACGGGTTTGAGCATACGAACGCGAGTATTTAAGGCCGAACATGTTTACCTCGTGTAACTCGCTTCTGACGAATCGCGAATGCAACGAAAATGTACTCGCTATTACAGCCTTATTTTGGGTCCATTCTTTTGGGAATTTTTATTATACATTCTTATTATTGTTATTTTCAACGCCTTGATTAAAAAAAAAAAAAAATTCAAAAATTGAAAGGAAGCAAAAATATAGAAATTTTGGTTTTTCTTTACCCCCCCCCCCTCAAATATGGTCGAAAAGCATTAAAAATCTACATGAATACTTGGGTAATTACAGCGTAAATAATGTCCAGCTTATTTTTGAAAAAAAGTAAAATTTAACGATTTTTGATTTTACAATGCCACTATTGAGTCAAATTTGAAGGGTAAGGGTGCTCCAAAAATGAAAAATGGTACGAACATGAAAAAATCGATTCATACTCTAAAATCCATTTATCAAAAAAAAAAATGTAATTTTGAAATTTAGGAAAGACCTATTCAAAATTTTGATCCTCCTCCCCCCAATTTGTGGTTGGGGTTTGAATTATAGTTAAAAACTATCTACACGTTGATTCGGACGGGAAAGCAAAATTTCGTCAAAATCGGACCAGTAGATGCGGAGTAGATACTAACATTTTGTAGAACGAGCGAATTTTTTTTTTTTTGAAAAACCTTTTACTATCAGAAAATTTGTTTTCACTGTTGTATTCGCATTCCACTCATTTCGATAATGGGTTCGGCTACCTGATTTGGGGAATTTTGATTTGTGCAAATGAGTAGTAATCAGAGTTTCACGATGCAGAAATTCGTTGGAATATTCGAGTCTACACTTTCACATTTTCCAGTGATGTTGTATGGTGATGGAAATTTCCAAGTTTTCAAATGAGTTCGAAGTGGGTCTCTTCAGTTGAATAATTTTTCAACAATGTCACTTTCCCATTGAAAAAAAAAAATATATATATATACAACCTCCCTTCAAATGACTCAACCAAGTTTGATGTCGTGTGATTAGATTTCATAATATTGCTTCCCTCATAAGAAGCAACGCTCAACATCATTTTCGATAGTAATTTTACTTCGTGATTTTAGAAGTTTATCGACGACGCAGAAAGACTTGAAACTTTCGAGCGCGCGTTATATCGTGTTTCTCAAGGTCATAGCGCGTGCTGCTCCATGCATATTGCGTTTTTTTGACATGGTGTAATAGAAATTTTGAAGGTAGCAACTTGGAAATTCAATGTCATGAATTTCTGGTTACGTAGTTGTGTTCAGATAGGCAGAATTTTGATCATTAAGAATATGAAGAAGTCTGAAGGGATCGCTGCCCATAAACCAGATTCTAATATTTTTACCTACTAACGTTACCTACATTTCCGAGGTAGAGCACAGCTTTAACACGTGATCTAGGTGTGTCGCACAACAGTAAGTTGTGTTTACACAGCTTGCCAAAAAACAAATTTTGAAAGCTTAAGAGAAATAATTTTACGTACGTCGCCGACGCCTCGTACATGCAGGTATCACATTGAAATTGCGAAATGAAAAGCATATACCTACTCATGTAGTACGTGAATTTGGTAACTCACGCAAGTGAAGGAGACTGATCGCATAGTTGTGTTCAGATAGGCAGCTTTTTGATCATTAAGAATATGAAGTAGTCTGAAAAGATCGCAGCCCAAAAACCAGATTCCAACATTTTTACCTACTAACGTTACCTACATTTCCGAGGTAGAGCACAGCTTTAACACGTGATCTAGGTGTGTCGCACAACAGTAAGTTGTGTTTACACAGCTTGCCAAAAAACAAATTTTGAAAGCTTAAGAGAAATAATTTTACGTACGTCGCCGACGCCTCGTACATGCAGGTATCACATTGAAATTGCGAAATGAAAAGCATATACCTACTCATGTAGTACGTGAATTTGGTAACTCACGCAAGTGAAGGAGACTGATCGCATAGTTGTGTTCAGATAGGCAGCTTTTTGATCATTAAGAATATGAAGTAGTCTGAAAAGATTGCAGCCCAAAAACCAGATTCCAACATTTTTACCCATTAACGTCACCTGCATTTCGTACGCATTTCGTAGAAGAGCGCAGCCTTAATACTTTACCTCAGTGTGCCGCGCAGCAGTTGTGTTTACACAGCTTGCCGAAAAACAAATTTTGAAAGCTCATTAATTTCATATACGACGCCACGTACGTGCAGGTATCATATTGAAATTGCGAAATGAAAAGCGTATATTCACCTAGGCTAGTACGCCGATTTCGCAACACACGCAAGTGAAGGAGAGTTTCCAAAAAATAAAAAAAAACCCTCAACAATACTGAGTTCGAGGAAGAATTGGGCAGAACGGTTGTTCTGCGAGGGGTTTGCGGTACAAACCAGTACAAACGTAGTACAAACGATTGCACCTAATTTCAACCCCCATTCGCAAGGTGGGGGTGCCCACGTTTCCCCAGCACCCCCTACGTTTTTTTGAAATATCTCAGGATTTGCAGATGTTGGCAAAAGAGCCGTTAAATTTTGTAAACAATTATCACCCACGCTTAAGCGCGCGTTGTATTTTTTGGTATTTTCATTATTACTTTGGTTTATACCGTCCGATTGCAATTATTCTTGAATTTAATATTTGTGTTGTGAAATTATGTGAGTAGCATTAAAAAGAATGTTTATATACCAATTATTAGAAAAGATGGGAAATTTTTCGTTAACGTCGAATAAAATTTTGTAGAACGGGCGAGTTTTTTTTTTTTTTTACCTACTTAAAGAGGAACCCTCGATGAAAAAAATGTATACAAAAAAAATTTCATTCCAATATTTTCCAGCCCATTATACGTATTATAAGAGTAGCGTTTTCAAGCGTTGAAATTCGCCACGCTCAAGGTCAGACAGGTTTCGTTTCTGTTTGGTCCCTACAGCCGAACCAACGAACGCGTTGCGCGAACGCGACCAACGTCGCAAAAATATAGAAATTCTCCGCACATTCGTCTTCAATTGCGGGATCATTTACCAATCGATTTTCTCGAATTTTTGAAATATCGTTCGTGTTGTGGATCCAAAGACGTAGAATTGAAAAAAATTAAAAACGGTCGAACGGAAGCGAAAATACGAAAATTTCGGTTTTCGCTCGCCCTCTCTCCCATTTGGGGCTAAGAAGTTAAAAATGATCACCAATCATCGGGACATCGCCTTACATGAGATGTTTAGGATAAATTCGAAAAAAATTTAATTTCGTCGATTTTGGTTTTTTTTCGAATTTTGGGCCCCAATTAAAAAGTGAAGGGTGCCTCGGGGCTCATCGGGAGTTATTACAAAAAATGAAGTACTCGCGCTGTAGAATAGGTTAGACGGAAAAATAGGAAAAAAATTTCGAGACGGGGGTCCGGAAATGAAATTTTGGGACCCCTCCCCCCCACCTGGGGGCTAAACTCGAAACGACGATTTTAAAACCTATTCCGTAGCGATAGAAACTTGAATTCGAAATTTCAAAAAAATCCCTTCGACGGTTCTCCAGTTATAAGCGTACAAACATACAAACAAACAATTTCTCACCTTTATAAATATAGATAGAATTTTAGAAACAAAATTAATTTTTTTCAGCCTTTGAAGCTACCCATGAAGTATCTACTCGTAGTATTTCTCAGAATGTAGAATCTAGAAACTGTAGAAAAATTTTCAAAACATAGGCTCTGTGAAGCATTTTTTAAAGTTATTCAACTAATTTTCCTGTCTTCATATCATTTCTCGCTACCTTACGAGTCAGATTTTTGGCTAATTGCAGGTCTTTAAAAAAAACTAAATCGTGAGTAATTGAGCTGTTTTAATATCAAAAAGATTCACGAAGATACTTCTATACTAGAAGCCATGGTTTTCTAAATAAACAGGAGAAAGGTATTTGAGGGACTAGCACACGGTCGATTAAGACTTTAAATAGATATATTTATGTAAAAGACAATGTAAACATTTTTATTAAAAACATGAGTTGAATGAAGATGTCACGAATATTAGCATCTATAAATGGAGATCGTTAATGCCTTGCTCGAATAACCGATTTTCAACGTTCTTTACGGTCTGGCGGCCAATCATCGGAAATTGCCGTTGGAAGGCTCAGATATTTTATACCAGGAATTCGAAATTGAAATTCGAAAATGGAAGTTATCAGACTTTCACAAAACTATACTCACCGGTTCATTTCAAGCCATATTAATTCAAAAATGCCTCCAGTAGGTGTGGAGAAATAAAGTATTCTGAAGAAGTCCTTCCATGGGTATTTTTTGTGAATAATACATAAATTTTACTTTTCAAAGACTATTTACAATGTTCGATTTTCGGTCCACACAGGCCAGATTATACTGTATCACTGATCGAATGTCAATATCATTGTTATATGCGTAACAAAAATATCCAGCGATGTCTGTGGAACATTCTGTGAACTCATTACGAAAAATTACAAGAGTACCCAGACGGTGCAGTTAGTATGTATATTCCATTTCCTAAAAATCAAACGGTTTATTCGATCGTTAACTCCATTCATAACCTACTTTCAGGCTTTCAGCTCTCGATTCGAAGTAGACGCGTTAGTTTTACGCAGAAGGCGAAAAGAGAACATTTGTCGATTTATCATGTTACAGCAATGAATTAATTACTATAAAGTTACATAGGTCCAGAAACAAGGACGTTTTTTCTTTTATTCCTGGACAGGAATTACAACTCCTTAAGTTTCATAATTATCGTTAGTCGCAGTTGTTTTTTTGCGTACGTGATTCCTCTTGAATAAATTGTTATTCGAAAACGTACTGGGAAACTTCGTGAACATATGTATACGTGGGTCACAATTTTCAATCTGATTTTGCCAGTATCAAGGGGCTCCAAATCGTATAATCACTCGGTACATTTGTAATACGTTTGCTGCAAAACATTGTACATATATTTCTCACTCGCTCAAAAGCTGTATTCAACCGGTTTTCTCAATATTAAGGGTCCCAAATGTATTCTCATTCTGTGAAACTGTAACACGTTTACGTTCTCTTGTTTTTAAAATTTAAAGCCTGATTTTTCTTATTCCAGTGAAATTCACAGAACCTGATACCTATTACATACCTAATTACCTACATAGTACTTGTATGTACATATCATATTAGTTGGTCGCTATATCCGAAAAGAAAAGCCTCTTTTATGAATGGGACTCATGTGAGACATCTAACCAGCATCCTAATTTTTGCGAGGGCTCGGAATAACTGAGATACTTTTTACAATTACATGTTTGTTTTTGAGCATTCTGATTTGTAACATTTGTTTCTGATGAAGGATCAATGATGTTCGTAAAAATGAGCTGAGCGTTTCCAGTTTGGAAGTTGAAAGATTATTGGATATTTTAATTCGTATTTTTTTTTTTTTTGAGAGAGAGAGGTAGGACTGAAATCTTCAACATACTGTATACTGTAAGTTTTATGGTATTAAGAATTCAAATTTTTCGTCGAAGATTTTTTTATATTTTTTAAAGAAACTCTAACATACTAACAAAGGTACCTACTTTTTTCGTATTTTCAATTTTTCTAGAATCAAAAAATTGAAAAAATTTCCGATGCATTATTACGAAGCATTGTCTTGTATAAACACATTTACCTACCTACCTATCATAAATTTTCGAGCACCGTTTGTTGTCAACGTCTTATAATACCTACGTGTAACATTCCTACTTTCTTGCTATCGGTAACGCAAATTCAACCAGGTATTACTTTAAAACCTCTGATCAGCCGTTCGTTTTTTAGTAACTTGAAAAGCTAGCTGATAGTTTGTTGTCTTCAAGAGTTTCAAAGATTTCAAAAATATTCTGTTAGAATAAGCTAATATGAAGTCGTCAACAATTTTATCGATTATTTCGTTACTTTTGGCCATTGGTAAGTGACTTTAATTTTATTTCATATAAATAAAAAGAGGAATTTTGATTTTTAGAATTAGGTATTTGAAAATAATAATTAATATCATACACGATTAGCGAATAATATCTGGGTACCTGTATTTTCATTTTTCAGCCGTTCATGTCTCTGGTAACGATGATGATAAAGTCTCTGATAACGATGAAGAAAAAAAGAATCTTGGTACGTACTTACACATGTGTATTTTTGTTCAGGTTTGATACCATGACTCATGTTCATTTTAATTTTTTATTATAATATATGGGGCATGAGTCATGACTCATGACTGATTATAATAAATACATAGATTAGGTCTCATTTTATTATTTAAAATTCGTAATAACCTATGTATATCAACGTTTTAGATAAGTACCTACCTATATTTTTACCTACGTATGTTTTTCAATATAATTATCTACGTGTTACCCCATATGACAAACGTTTGGTATTGCAATATCATGGTTTATTTAATACATATTTTTAGTTTCGTCAAGTGTCCTCCAATTTTTATGATATTTAAATTTAACAGGCCTGTAGCTAGACCATGGCAAATCGGGTTATTCCCAACCTAGCTGCAGCATTTGCCCCGGTTGGAAAAATTTCTCAGTTTCTTCTCTCGAACGCTGAATTTTAAAATAAATCTTCCTTTTTTTTTTTTTCAAAGTATTTAATATGTCGTAAAATGTCATGCTCAAAATTTTACTTCGAATAATTGAAAATTAAATAAATTATTATTATATGAAATTATTTAATAAATTTTTCTATCAAGTTTACCGTAAAAAAAATAAAATTTTTAAGGTCTTTTTTTTTTGTTTTTTAAATGCGTTTATTTTTTGTCGCTCAGCATCAACGGCTATTTGTGACGAATATACACATCTTAAAGTTACTTAGTTATAACAGTGAATGTAGAGAGGTTACTTTTAAAAATTTTATAAGATTCTTACAAGCAAGTTCATCGTTGCACAAAATTTTGAATAGTGATTTTTCTTCGATGTCGCAGTTTTTACGGTGTTCCGAGTACGTTTTACATTTGCTCAGTAAGTGGTCTACAGTAAGGTTTTCGTTGCATGTGTCGCATTGGGGAGTTGTGTTATATCTAAGGTGTGTTTATGCGTTATTGTGCAGTGACCACTTCTCAGCCTCGTTTAAATGGTTTCTTCTTGTCGATTGACTCTGTACAAGGTTTCCTTTTTTCTTTTAATATTAATTAATCTTTTTAAATTCAAAATTAGGTCACTTCTCGATAAATCAAGAATTTGATGAACTAGATGGTATTACTATTGTGGAATGTACTGGTTTATTGACTGTTATGAAGTCATCATTTTCCCATTTGTGATATGCACGATGTTAAAAGTATTCAAAAAATTGAATCGGTAGACAGAATCCTTCAAACTAAAGAAAATGTTTTGGCTACTGTTCTCCCAATATTATGATTTGTTTACTCTTAAATTCACCTAACTCTTTGATGTGTTTAAATTTAAAATAATAAATTTCATTGATCACAAAAAATCGTTCATTAAAAAGATCAATGATTAAATCTAAAATTTCAAAGTAAAGTTTCTTTCAGTCATCATCGTCATTATTTTGGTGTTATAAATATCAGAACTTTCAGTTAAGACAAAATCGTTGAAATGTTCATTACTCTTCATTTTACATTTACTGCCACATTTCACACTTAGCTTGTCGAAAGAAGATTCAGTATTTGGTAATAACTCGTTACATTCGTGCAAGACTGTTCTGTATGTTGTATGCGAATGATAACTTTGAAGGGAAAAAATTCAAAAAAACATCATGATTCCATTTGATGAAGAAGTGCAATGTGTGCGTAATTATTTCGATGAGTTATTTTCGGTAAAAAAACGCATTTAAATGTACTTATGAAATGTTCGCGGCAGCCTATATACGTTTGCGTATACAACTTGGCAGCATGCTAAGCCACTTTTAGTACCCGAAATCGTATTCTTACATCGTACAGGCAAAGCATATGAGGCGACCGCACTAATTTTCAGGAAATATGTTATATGGTAAAAAATTACAAGACTAATGCGAAAAACCCCACTTCATTTAAAACAATAAAAGCGGAGAAAAAAAATGTTAAAAATCGTGTTTTTTGCAACTCTTGAAAATGTAACGTAGGTGTAGAAGCAACAAGTGTGGCATCATACCATCCTACAATTCGCAA
Source organism: Phenacoccus solenopsis (assembly GCA_009761765.1). Taxonomy (NCBI): domain Eukaryota; kingdom Metazoa; phylum Arthropoda; class Insecta; order Hemiptera; family Pseudococcidae; genus Phenacoccus; species Phenacoccus solenopsis. The sequence goes on along the minus strand of CM019755.1, from coordinate 26,324,479 downwards.
CTGATTGCTTGCGCATTCTACAAAAAAATCAAATTATAAATATTGTGCTGTACCTTTGTGTACAGTTACCATAGTAAAAAATCCTGAAAAAGTATCTTTTTCGAACCCCGTCGAGAAAAATCGTCGAAATGCGTGGTTAAGCGATGATCCGAAATGTTAGTGATTTGTCATTGAAGACAACTTTTTTCGTGTAATTAATTCTTCATCATCATCACTCATGTTTAATAAGAGAAACAAAAAATTTCACAACAATAATGCAAATAGGGATTCGTATTCGCGAGTTGAACGTACCGCAATTTTTAAAAATGTGTTCCGGAGAAAATTTGGTATCATGGCATAGATTTGTTCATAGAATATCGTAAGATTATGTTTACTGAATATATGTACAATATTAGTGGCCCCTGGCCACTATGTGTCCCAACCCTTTCAGGGATTCCTTACTCGTTACAGCAAGTCAGAATAACGCACGCCAAATTGCGACGTTGCCAGATGCGCTCATTGTCTAAGCATCATTTTCACTATCACTGATGGCTATTTCGTGCTGAAAGGCACGAATGAGGTCAAGTAGTATGGGGGGGGGGGACAAAATGCCCCCCACACGCGAGACAACCTAACCTAACCTAACTTTGAGGTAAGGAATGTAGGTCTGAAAATTCCAAGTCTGAAGGTTCGAAGGGTAGAATAATTAAATAATATTGTAAAAATTGTAGGAATAAAATAAATAAATAATACTAAAAAAAAAAAATTAAAAAAACTTGAAAAAAAGTTAACCAAAAAATCGATTATAAGAAATCGGATGGAAGCGTGTTTGAACCTTTGACTATATCGATGCTTTTCTTCAAAAACCACGTAAGTGCGACTTAGGCAAAATTCACTTTTAAGTGGTTTCTTATGTAAAAAAAAATCGAGGAATTCGATTTTGAAAACCTCGTAAGTCCAAATCATCAACTAGCGCTTCTATCAGTAAAAAAAGAAACCTCGTAAGTCTGTCATCAAAAGAAAATACTTGTACCTTTCCTGAAAAATTTATATATTTTGGACTTACGTGAGTGGTTTCTTATGTAAAAAAATCGAGGAATTCGATATTGAAAACCTCGTAAGTCCAAATCATCAACTAGCGCTTCTATCCGTAAAAAAAGAAACCTCGTAAGTCTGTCACCCAAAATAAAATACTCGTTCCTGAAAAATTTATATATTTGGACTTACGTGGTTTTTGAAGAAAAGCATCGATATACTAGATGGACCGAGTTACGTGTAGGAAAACTGCGGTGAAACATTACATGCATCCGAGTCGGAACACTCGTTGCGACTTCATATGTTGCGCATGCCTGAAGTCCGTTATCACATTCATGTTATTCTGATTTTAAGCAGTACTATCGATGTCCCCTTGCCGCACTATTAGCGGGAAATAAATTTGCGCATGCGCATTTTGAATTTAGTCACGAGTGTTCTGAGAAAATCTGTGTAATGTATCACCGTTTTTGGGTTGGCATTTGCTTGTTGCTAGCTCGGTCCATCTAGTATATAGTCAAAGGTTTGAACCCTATACCTCCAGTATGCTAGCACGCAACGGCTAGCAGGTAATGCATACCACTCAACCACGAGTTCGGCCGAAAGATACGCCAGAATTTCTGTATACATGTGTTGTACCACGAGGTTAAATGTATACATACTATATTAAGATGTTACAACTTCGCAATATGGCGTGCGTTATTCGGATTAGCCTCGTTACCACTGCTGGGCGCGTTCGCGTTCAGAAACGCGCGTTCGAACGGAACGGGTGAGATTCTCTTATCAATTGAACGAACGCTGAACGGAACGTGGAGGATAAATATAAAAGTTGGAACGGAACCGATGAATGGAAAGTTTTTTTTCTTGAACGTGAATTTTAAACGCCGTTCATTTTATCGTTCAAGAAGAAACTTGTCTTTTTACTCTTTTTAGTTTTTTTCTCTTCAATTTTCTATTTCTTCACTTCGTCTTTCTCAGGTTTTGTATCGTGGTATTCACTATCACTATTCATTCCAGTGTTGCCAGGTTGGGCGATTTTTCCCAAAATGGGCGACTTCCAACATGATTTTTGCGATCGAAAATATGGAATGGCTACTACTCGCAAATTGGGCGACTTTTTACTATGCCAAAATATATAACAAATTCATTCAATATCACCCTTCTGGCCAGTTTCATTTTTAGACATTTTTTGTTTTCGTGAGTTTTGTACGAATCAATGAATCATCAATTATTAACTCCAAAGAACTGGATTTCCCATCGTTCAATTCAAATTTAGATGATCGTAGAAATCGCTTAGGGTTCAGGGGCGTACAGAGGACATTCTTCAGGGGGGGGGGGAGAAAACCAAAAATTGCCAACTAATACCATGAAATTTTACCAACAACCTTTTTTTTTTTGTCTTCAAAAAATTTAAAAATATCTGTTGTAATAATACTGCGCAAGTGGTCAAGTTTACCAACTACGCTAAAACTCCAAATTTACCAACTTCCCAAAAGCCAAGGGGGCTACGTCCCTGGTTGTGCGCTATACATGATATAAGTTGGCATCAGTTCGAATTTATTCGAGTTCTTATTTTCCCAAAAGAAATTCAAGTTCCCAATTTCAGCGTTGAACAATTATAAATTTCCCAACTTTTCAAAACACCTGGGGGAAGCTCCCCCCATCCCTCCTTAGTTACGCCCCTGTCAGAGTTTATTTATAAGTTTGGGCGATTTGGGCGAGTTGAGTCGACGAAACTTGCGACTTCAACCATGATAAACCTGGTAACACTGATTCATTCGTCGGTGTATTTCTCGTGGCGTGACTGACTGACTGACTGTTAATTATTCGTTATTTTAATGTTGAATTGCGTTTAGTAAAAGTGAAAATCAGATGTTTTGAAGAATTTCAATTTGGTTTAATGTAATCGTCTATTCACGAAACGTTCATAACGCGTAAAATTTTTGAAATAATTGAACGAAACGCTGAACGGAATGGAATTTTTTGGCCAATGAACGGAACGGAACGTGAACGTCAAATTTGAGAATTTCATTGAACGCGAACGAACGCCGTTCAAAGAAAAACCTGAACGCGCCCAGCAGTGCTCCTTACACTAGTAATATGCATGGCAACATACTGTCTGTCAAGTATAGCTTGAGACTTTTTGACAGCGCACAGTTAGGCAAAAAGCGCGACAATTTTCACGATTTCATTACTTCCCAAAATGTGTTCAAACTGAAAATGCTGGCCAAATAGTCGAAACACTAAAGCACAAAAAAGTATGGTGAATGCCTTTCCAGTAAAATTCGATGAGTTGATAAGTAATAACACATTTACCTACTTTGTAATACAATCCACATTTTGAGTAACCATACATGAATTGTTGCCTAAATTTGCGCTGTCAAAAATCTCAAGCTATATTTGACAGACAGTACAACACGCCAGACAACAACGACGCGTCAGAGCAAGAGAGACAGAAGGTCAACATAGAAGGTAAAATCACTCATCTACGCTAGCACAGCACACTTAAACTCAACACAAACGCATACTTATCCTACTTGGGTTTTATAAAACGTACTTTTCATTTGTATTTTGACTTATTTTTTTCAAGAAATTTTTCTCTTACGACTGTATTTTGGTAATCAGTGCGATTAGGTTTATACTGGCGGAAGTGTTGATTTGATTTCTTACTACATTTCCGGTGAATGATGCCGAGGATTATTGATTTGATCAATTGTTGAAATATTAAAAGCATAGAATGACATACCTATCATCAACAGCTTACAGTAAAAACATAAAATAAATAATTATAATAATATATGGAATGAATTTTGATTTAGCGCTCATCTCATTCAAACGGTCACGCGGTATATTATTCATAGTAGGATGATGTGATGTCACAACTACAGGGTGCGCATCGCGGTGCTATTTTCATTTGCGACAAAATCTAAAAATTCATTTCTCGCGAACTAATAGGGATATTAAAAAAAAAAATTTACAAAGGTGTTCATATACCTATATCATTCATATGCAATTAAAATTGTAAAAATTTATCACCTTGTGCGGAAGCCTGAATTTCTTAATAAAGTTCAATGAAACGCTTCAATTATTTATTAGAATATGCGTACCTGATACGCTTGAATTGTTTTTTTTGTGTCGGTTTTTCTTTTGATTTTTTTTTTTTCGCTAATAATTTTGCATGTTACCACAGATTAACTATGTATACATAGATAGCCCACCGTACGTTAAGTTTTAATCACTCCAAAATTGGAACTGGTCAGCTGGAATCGTTTTTTTGCTAATATCTTAGAAACAATTCAAGATAGGGGGCTCACAAATGGCTCATTTTAAAGATATTGAAATGAAATGCAAAATTATTTAATTTTTCCAAAGTTACTGTAATCGATTTACTCTTGGAAGTAGTTTCGAAAAAAAGATTTTTTTTTACTTTATTATGAATTATCTCAAAAAGTAAATTAATACCAATTATTTTTTGTAAGTGAAATACATTTAGAATTTTATGCTCTTTTGAATGAGCTAGGTACTTGTAAACTTTCAGTCTATATTTTTTATTGAGATTTTTGTAAAAAACTAAGCAAAAAGTTGAATTTATTTTTAGTACCGGAGCTCATTCACAGAGGGCGCGCTAAGAAATTAATTAGTTTTATTAAAATAACTCGAGACTCACATCGATATTAATAATGTTTTAAAATTGAATCATGTATAAAATGTCAAGCTCTTTCGAATGATCTGTTTCCGAACATTCTAACTCAATTTTTATCCTAGATAATAAAAAACTTTCTGGCTTGTTTTTCAATATTACGAGTGATAAATTCGAGTATACCGATGAGCTATTTATATATGGCTAATCTATGATGTTACTTAGGTACATGGTTTTTTTTGTAGAATATAAAAAATACCTCCAAAATTTTTTATCATTTTATTGCTTAATTTGGATTTTCATTTGCGTAAGTTGAAAAATTACCTAGTTACAGGCCTGAAAATTAATTTTAATGAATTGAGGAGATTGATTTTAATCATATTTCATAGCTCTCTCAAACTATAATTCTGATATTCTATTGATATTGATATGCGTATAATATCATACACTATTGCTGTAGCAGAGCTTGTTCTAAGGCAAATTTGGAACTACCCGTAATGATATAGATGCATATACTTTCATAATTTTTTGTTTGAGTTTTCTAGGAAAAACTAAGCCATAACATAGTGTACCCGGTCTGGGAATTCTTATTTTTTTTTTTTTAGTTCTGTTGAAAAAAAAAATCAAGAAAATCTATATTGGTATCGTAGTTCAAACTTTTTCAAATTAAAGATTTATTCTTGATCTTAGTTATTTCGTTTCCTTATGCAATTCTTCATATTCTTTACCATCTTCGAAATCAGAAATTTCTTAATGCCAGGAATGTTCCATAGCTTTTGCTGTATCCAGCGGCGGATTTAAGATTTTGCCATCCTAAGGTAATCGTTCAACTTAAAAAAGGACATACTAATAAGAATACAGCCGGTGGCGTATTTCCCTATATGATAACTACGCACGCGCGTAGAGCGTGAGGTTTTGTGGGGCGGCAAGATTTTTACTTACATTGAAAAAAAAAAAAAAAAAACATAATTCAAAAAAATAATTTTTGAAGGAAAATAAATTATTATCAGCACTTATTTATTTTTATTTATAAATAGCAATATGTAAGTCATATTCTGATGTTCTTACATTGGAGACAGTAATCAACGAGTTGGAGGTTAGAGCCGGAGTTAAATTTTCAGCTGACTCCGGGTCAGCTCAGAGTCGGAGTTGGGCTCTCAAATTTGCTCTCTGGAGTCAAAGTGATGTGGGAGTAATGTTCGAAGAGGAGTCAGGAATTAGAGGCAGAATCTGAGTCAAAAATTTTTGGGTGACTCCTAGTTCATAGTAATTATGCTAATAAACCAAAAATACCATCACAACGAAGACTCCAAAACCGAAGTGACTCCGAAGTCAGCGGTTGGAGTCTGAGTCAAAAGTTCATCTGACTCCAGAGTCAAGCTGGAGTCGGAGTTGGGCTTTAAGATTTACTGCGGAGTCAAAGTGGAGTTTGAGTCATGTTCGGAGAAATGCTCTTATTTAATTCACTTAATTCAATTAAATTTAATTTCATATATTAGTGAAAAATAAATAAATAAAAAAGTAAAGATTATTAATAAAATTATTTTTATTCAGTTGCTGGAGTCGGTGTAAAATTTTCAACCTGACTCTGTAGTCAAAGTGGTGTCGGAGTTAAATGTTCAATCTGACTCTGGAGTCAGGGACTGAAGTCGGAATCAAATTTTAAACCTGACACCAAAGTCAAGCTGGAGTCGGAGTCAAATTTTTGGTTGACTCCTGGTCCTTGATTACTGTCTCCAATGTAAGAACATCAGAATATGACTTACATATTGTTATTAATAAATAAAAAGAAATAAGTGCTGATAACAATTCATTTTCCTTCAAAAATTATTTTTTTTAATTATAATGTTTTTTTTTCAATGTAAGTGAAAATTTTGCCTCCCCCAAAAACCTAACGCTCTACGCGCGTGCGCAGTTATCGTATAGGGAAAGGGAAATACGCCCCCGCCTGTATTCTTATCAGTATGTCCTATTTTAAGTTGAACCATTACCTTCACCCACATGGTCTATTAAATATAAAAGCCCCATTTTGCATACTGATTTTCTTAATATCGCATGATGAATGTTTTATTTTATTGTCTTATGTTATCACACAAAATTATGAGAAAAAAATAAAGACTTGACACTATGTTATTTTGATATAATTATAAGTTTTAGAAAATTTAGAAAATTAAAAATTTGGAACTACCAGTGAATTTTTTGGAGCTGGCCAAACTTGGCGAAGCTGCCCGTTAGAATAAGCTCTATGCTATAGAATGTCATGTATGGGACTTTTTATTTTTTGCTTTCATTTAGCTTGCATAAGGTACATACGTTTTTGTATTTAGAATTAATTCTTTCATGGTAAAATTTTAGAGAACGAGAGAAAGGAAATTTTTATATTTTTGGAAAATGCACTCAAAAAATTTACAGAGTTTTACCCGGAGGATAGCGAGGAACTGGTAAATTTGTATAATGAAAACAAACCCGAAAGTAAGATTATAATTTTTATTAGAAGAATACTAAATAAATAACGGATGTGATTTCATCGTCCGTCAATAAATAAGGAATTCGCATCGAAATAATTGTTGACAGCAATAAGTAAAAGTGCTGCCTACGTTAAATACTTTTGACGACAAAACAGAGGAACACGTGGCAAAAAAAAGGTTGAGGAAAGAACGACAAATAAGATTAATCACATTTTTTTAAAGCCGTATTAAATAAATAATAATGTCAGTATTAAATTTAAAAAATAAAATAAAATAAACGGGAAAAATTATTGTTCGATCAGAGCATGTTGCTTTTGTAGGATGACCGTGTTAACATTTTTGGCCGAGCGGAATCATTTTCGCCCCTGGATGGTCCGCAACTAACTTTAATCTACTTGGAATGTCCAACAAAAATGCTTACAGTAGCGATTTTTCAAAAAATAAACATATACAAATGTTAGTTGTAAAAGAGGTTTTCATCCATGAAGATTGTTCATATCGAGTGATGTAATTTCTTCAAATAATCAAAAGTGGACCATTTGCCTTTTTCATTTTTAAACTTGAGGGTTGGAGCAATGGAAGCCTCGCTGTAACTTCTTTAGAATCTTTCTATTCTCGACCGCCCAGTGGTAAGCAGTGGTCCAATCTAATTGTAGTTAAATATTATTTTTGTGGGGCAATAATAACAACCGTTTGTGTCGTGCAAACATAAGCATGAAATTTTATTGAATTAACCGCTGATATTGATTTCAAATTTTACATTTTTCTGTATAGTAAATCGTATACAGAGAAATCAGGAACAAACCAGATGAACAAATTTAAATTTTCAAACTATTTTCTCATCCGTATTTATTACTTGGTTATTGCGCTTTAGTAAATGAAATGCGTTAATAATTTCATATTAACAGGTACCGAAATGTCATGGGCGGTACAATTGGCATTAATGATAAAGGATGGATTACAAAAACATTCTTTTTCAGTTGTTCCTCATATACAAGGTAAGTTTCTACTAAACTAAAAACTTGTGGGTAGGAACCTACATTCCTATACATCCATAACGTAAGCGTTTGGATAATGATTTGAATCGATCAAACTCAGCGCCAGATTTAGGAACTGCGTACCTGGAGTCAATGGTATACAGTCATAGTACAAACATTACCGGACATTTGCCCGGGAGTGACAGTGATGATGATAATTAATAACCAATGCAAGCTTATGAGAATAAGATAACTACAAATGCGACTGGCTGCATTTTTTGGCTCTTTGTGGGGAGAGAATTAATATTTTTCAAATTATTAATTAAATTAATATAAAATTAATTATTATAATAAACAAATTTCAAGTTGTTAATCTGAAAGAAAAAAAAAATGCTTCTGTTAAAATTGGTGACGCGGTTGGTGCTGGTATGATTCTATAAAATGACCGGTACCTAATCTAATACCATATAAAAAGTTTGATTAATAAATTTGAAAAAATTATAATTTTTTGTTTATATGCGTTATGATGATAAAAATTTCAGTACACACTATGCATGTTGTTTCATTTCAATATGAGATCATTTTCACAACATTTACAGAGTTAGAGCTCTTCATGTAACAGCGAACTAATTTATAAATTTTTACGTATTTCATTATTAAAGTCCAATAAAAATGAATATCTTCATTAAAATGAAACTGGTAAGTGGGGAGATTATATAGTAGAAACTGTAGTCCAGGGAAATTAGGATTGAACCTGGAAAAAAATGGTAGTGAGCTGAATTTTACATTATTTGTGCAGAATGGTGTCCTTAACAAGGTATAAAAAGTTGTCACCCCCAGGTGGTGAGCTAACCCCAGGAGGGGGTTAAAAACCCCCAAAAACCAGTTTTTCAACAGTTTTTTGCTAATATCGTCGAAAAAAAGGGCCCTACGTCAAAATAAGTTATATGAAAAAATGTTCCTCGTTAAATTTCCTACAGAATAGGTGAAACAGTTTTCCCAAAAAGTCATTAGTAAGCCCAAAATGGGGAGGTCAAAATATACCAATTTTTAGAATTTCCTTGTGAAAATCAGTTTTTTGTTTATATCTTCTATATGGTGCGTCCTACGCAAAAATTGGTAATATTAAAAAATATTCCCCGTTCAATTTCCTATAAGGTACGTGAAAAGCTTTTTCCAAAAAGTCAAAAAGGGCCCAAAATGGGGGGCCCCAAAATAATTAATTTTGGAAAAATTTATTCGTATGTTCATGTCTGTCACCAAGTGACCTATGTAGGTGATAAAGATGAACAAATAATTTTTACCGATGATTCCCCCTCCCCCTCCTCCCCCTCCTTTAGAAATCCTCCCTTCAATCTGCATTACTGAACAAAAAAAACTATAGATATATTCTGAAATATTTATTTTATATTATTTCCGGATCATCTACATCCTCCTCGTCACTGATTTCTACTTCCATACAATTTGTGCAGTCACCTCCGCGACAATAACCGCACAGTTTCGAACATTTCAGTCCTGAAATAACAGAAAGTTGGGTCATGCAAAATGTTTTCTGAAATGCTAACTTAAAAGTAATTAGCTTTTAACCTGTTTTCCTACATGTACAAGCAGAAGCGCACCCTTTTGTACAATTACAAGAAATAGTATGGAGTAAGGATTCAGGAGCAGGTGGATCAGACATTGATATAGGATAGATTTTTCCATCGATGACCTTCCATCCCCATATCTCAGGTGAAATATGAGTACCTCTCCACAACTGAACCTGTAGGTAAACGCGGAAACCATGCTGCTGTGCTGCGTCTTCAGTGGGTGGTAGCGAAGCGAGATTTGTTCTATTTTTCAGCGCCATACGAATAAAACAATGGTATCGGTACTCATTTAGAGATGTTTCATTTTTTGGTGCAGAGTATAATTTCAAGAATAACTGAAAAGTAGCGCGACTGATATCCTCTCTTGACGCATTTTCATCATTGAAAATTTTGACCACTTCTTCAGAGTTATCAAGATTTTGCAGAACATTTAGCATCCTGTAAAAGCATGCGCTAGTAAAATTTTATCTTTCAAGTCGGTGTTCTGACTTACAGTTTTATAAATTCTATTCGGCATTTTCCCTTTTCCAGGCTTGAAGAATGTGATGTTCTTTTCTAGTGGAGTTAACACGACAAGCAGTACTGCTAGGTCTACATCTTCCCCTATTACTACAGTATCATCTTCTTTTTCTAATGCGCACTCAATAATAAGTTTATCTGCGTCATCTAGAGCTCGCCTCACAATGTAATTATTTTCATGTCTAGATGACGCAGATAAAAATTTTACTAGCGCATGCTTTTACAGGATGCGATACAACATCTGCGATATACAATGTCGGAAAGCAAAAATTTTTAAATGTTCTGCAAAATCTTGATAACTCTGAAGAAGTGGTCAAAATTTTCAATGATGAAAATGCGTCAAGAGAGGATATCAGTCGCGCTACTTTTCAGTTATTCTTGAAATTATACTCTGCACCAAAAAATGAAACATCTCTAAATGAGTACCGATACCATTGTTTTATTCGTATGGCGCTGAAAAATAGAACAAATCTTGCTTCGCTACCACCCACTGAAGACGCAGCACAGCAGCATGGTTTCCGCGTTTACCTACAGGTTCAGTTGTGGAGAGGTACTCATATTTCACCTGAGATATGGGGATGGAAGGTCATTGATGGAAAAATCTATCCTATATCAATGTCTGATCCACCTGCTCCTGAATCCTTACTCCATACTATTTCTTGTAATTGTACAAAAGGGTGCGCTTCTGCTTGTAAGTTAGCATTTCAGAAAACATTTTGCATGACCCAACTTTCTGTTATTTCAGGACTGAAATGTTCGAAACTGTGCGGTTATTGTCGCGGAGGTGACTGCACAAATTGTATGGAAGTAGAAATCAGTGACGAGGAGGATGTAGATGATCCGGAAATAATATAAAATAAATATTTCAGAATATATCTATAGTTTTTTTTGTTCAGTAATGCAGATTGAAGGGAGGATTTCTAAAGGAGGGGGAGGAGGGGGAGGGGGAATCATCGGTAAAAATTATTTGTTCATCTTTATCACCTACATAGGTCACTTGGTGACAGACATGAACATACGAATAAATTTTTCCAAAATTAATTATTTTGGGGCCCCCCATTTTGGGCCCTTTTTGACTTTTTGGAAAAAGCTTTTCACGTACCTTATAGGAAATTGAACGGGGAATATTTTTTAATATTACCAATTTTTGCGTAGGACGCACCATATAGAAGATATAAACAAAAAACTGATTTTCACAAGGAAATTCTAAAAATTGGTATATTTTGACCTCCCCATTTTGGGCTTACTAATGACTTTTTGGGAAAACTGTTTCACCTATTCTGTAGGAAATTTAACGAGGAACATTTTTTCATATAACTTATTTTGACGTAGGGCCCTTTTTTTCGACGATATTAGCAAAAAACTGTTGAAAAACTGGTTTTTGGGGGTTTTTAACCCCCTCCTGGGGTTAGCTCACCACCTGGGGGTGACAACTTTTTATACCTTGTTAAGGACACCATTCTGCACAAATAATGTAAAATTCAGCTCACTACCATTTTTTTCCAGGTTTGGTCAAAAAATGAGCTAATTTCCCTGTACTACTGTGGATGTTTAGTGGATTTAGGAAGATAACTACGAAGGTGAAGCTGAAATGTCCAAGAAAATTTCTATGAAAAACCAATAGTGAAAATAATTTATTTTTTCGGAGTCTTTAGAGCTATTTGTAGGGGAAGGGGGGTATATAGACACAGTATGTGGTGCGTTATGAAAAGTGAGTTTGTAAAACATTTTCGTAAAAAAAAAAAAAAAGAAAAAATGAAAAGAGTAGAGGATTCACCGCTTCCAAAAGTTTGTTCGAGTTGAAAAAAATTTTCATTATTTCTTTAATTCAGCGTTTAGTAGTGTTATTTGAATCAATATTTTTTTGTTGGAGGCTCTTTTGTATTGATTTGTAGGCAAGGTCCGTGGCCTTGCGCTCCAGGAGACCTCCTTAAATCTGGCACTGAGCTCACACATCGATACACCTTCACTCATATTTTGAATTTTTATATTGTTAGCCTGTGTTGAAAGATTACATGACTATGTCAAAAACAACGAATCAAGTAAATATTTAATAAATAAATAAATACAATATAATATGTTTTTTAATTGCATTCCTTCTAATGTATCTTTGGCAAATACTTACCAGAGAACTCCCGAATTCGTACTGTCTGATTTCAACGACAAATTTTATTCAAAAGTACATATGAATATACCCTTCATATTGAAAATTTCAGTTGCTTTTATTGACCATTTGGGGCTAGAGAGTAGGGAATTTTTCAAAACTGGAATGCGCTGCACATGACTTCTTTATTGAAAAATGATAACATATAATAAGAAAGTCGCCAAGGCAACTGTAATGTTCCCAGTTCCATTCATTAGAGCACCATCTATGGACTTTTCAGTATGCTGTAAAATCCTCAATACGTGCCATACATGCTCAATGGTAGTCTGATCAATCTCGGATTAACAAACTGCTTCAAATTAAACAAGCTACGGGACTATGATCCACCACACTTCGTAACCATCGCCGTGAAGAAGTAACACTTTGTAGGTTGCGTATTGGCCACACCAACCTAACACATGAGCGGATTGCTGTACCGTTTGATATATAATCGGAATCGTATGCGACTATGCAACCAATAGAAAGCAAGAGCCTTTTATGAGTATCTTTTGGCGTATTCGCGAATACTTGAGTGCGTCTACCCATCTAGTCATTTATTTTGGATTATAAAATGAGAATAAATAAAATAAAATAATGATTTATTAAAAAAATGGACTAATATATTTTCAAATTATTGGATAAAGAAGTGAAAATATATAAATATAAGTAATATACAAAACTTATTCTAGTATAACAATTTTTAGCATATGAATAAAAATAATAATTTTTAAATTTTCGTATTAAAAAAAAATAAAAATAATATAAGTAATAAACAAAACTCATTCAAGTGTAAAATAAATTCTGGTAAAACAAATTTTAGTACATCATGATGAAACATTAAACTTTCAAATTAATGACTCGTTGAAGAAAATATCCTGATCTTGATCGATGACACTATAAATATTTTCGAGGTTCATTACATGAAGAGTTTGTTCCAGATTCAACAGAATAAAAGCAAAGATTTTTCTTTTCAATCTTTTCCTTCCATTTTAGGAAATGTATTTAAATATAAAAATTCAATAGGCAAATTTAGATATGCAAATGTACGACATCATATAACCATAAGGTGATGCAATACTATTCACGCTTACCACCATAAGTGTTGAAGTACATTTATTCCTTTCCCAAATTCACGATCATGATGATCTTTCTCAACATGATTTTTACATTCCGGACAAGGTAACGCATTTTTTGTCGACTATTCCCTTACATTAAGACTCAATGACTCACCCTTTATATTGAGCTATCGTTTTCCCTCATTACAAGCACGAAAAATAATTTTTATTATATCAATAATTATTATCCACCATTGCAAAACAAAATTTAAATTTAAACTGAGAGCAGGAGATGTATTTTTTAAAATTATTTTAGATTGTAATCTTCAAAATAATAAGGTGATAAGAGGCTTTTGCTTCCTATTGATGGTATAGTCGTATAATAACACGATTCTGATTGGATATCAAAGGTATGGCGATCCGCTCGTACCTCACAATTCCTACATAATATCAAAATCCCCACCTCCAACATGCTCAACCTGCAATACTGTTCAATCCATCTACCATATTTTAATTCAATGCCCGTTGTTTGCTTCTACTTGTACTATACTCAACCTTCCATCGTCCTTAACCACCATTCTTTGCGATGATCCCCATACTATGGAAATTGGATATACTGTTTTCACCTTTATCCAACGAATTAGCCTTCTAAAATCCATATACATTTTTTTCCGTGCCTCTAGTTCCGTACCTGTACACCGCACGTTAAAGAGAAGAAGTAAAAAAAAAAAGTGAACTAAATTGTAGTCCCATTATAATATGTATTTTTTGACTTGTGAAACTTATGTGCTTTTCATATGGTAAAATTTTTCTAATTTTCATCGGCCTATTACTGTCTCCTACATCATGCACTTTAGGAATTGTGAAAGTGAATACCACTCCTTCTCCGCCCTCCACACATCAAATGAGATTTAGAGAAAAAATTGTAGGGGTTTTTCAATTTCTATAACAAGAATAAGATCTACTAAAAAAAAATCGAATGTCACGAAGCCAAAAGGTTATGAAAATTAATGTGAATTTATCCAGTCAAAATCCGAGACTATGAATTCAGGAGGTTCTCTCGTTAGCTGTTGAGGTAGATAATGAACATGAATGTTCAACTCTGAGTCTGATGTATTATTTTTTTTCTACTTTCAGCTTTATGGTATTGGAAGCATATCTATTCTGTTGAATATGGAAAAGGCAATGTACAAACCAGTTTTTGTGGTAAGTTTTCCTCTTATTGTTGACAAAATATGCGTTGAATTGTTGCGTGGGTAGAAGAAGTAAAACTTGAACTAACACCCATTTCATTGACCTATCAAAAACACCAAAGATTTTTATATTGATCGATAAAACAATGCAAAAAGCTAAAATTAATTAAATTAAGCGCTACATGCAATAGTCGCCAGTTGCATGGATACGATGAAGTATACATGGAAACGCTGAGACTCATAGACGTAAAAATACTCACGAATATATCCAACTAGATATTGCTCAAAGTTCTTTATCACTTTCGTATTATTTTGATTTTAAGCCTTATCTACTAGGTATTAGCGCGAAATAAACTTGCGCATGCGCATAAAAAATTTAGTCATGAGTGTTCTGAGAAAATCTGTATAATGTATCGCCGCTATTAGGTTGGCATTTGCTTGTTGCTAGCTCCGTCCATCTATATAGTATATAGTCAAAATAGTCAAAGGACTAGCCTAATGAATCATGCTTAAAAACATTCTTGAGAGTCTTGCATACGCGACTATTCCTCAAGTGTGAAGAACTGAAGGGCGAGACGCAATTTAATCTCAAGAATGGGTTAGGGGCGCGAGAAACCGTGTTCTTTATGAAAATATTACTTCAGAAGGCATACGCTTACAGAGAAGACATGTTCGTATGTTTTATCGACTACCAGAAAGCATTTCATGCAATCAAAAATATCAGAATGATTTGAAATCTTTATTCGGAACAAACTGCAGAAATCCGTATCGGAAATAATATTACTGCAGATGGAATTCTAGGTGCGTAGGGATGTACAACAGAGGTGCATCGTATCACCGGTGTTATTTAACCTGCGTACATGGAGATCGTGTTTCGTTTTGTGCTAAAGAAATTAGATCTGGGAATTAAGATGAATAGAAAACTCAAACACTGAAAATACGCTGATGATACGCCACTAATCACAGACAATATGGAACATCTACAGAGGCTAGTGAATGCAATAAATGATGTTTGTATGGATAGGTCATAAACGAGAAGAAATCGATTTCATGGTTGTTAAAATGGAAACACATGCAAATGCAACTCTACAAATCGGCGAAAATTAAATATACAGAGAGTAGCATCGTTCAAATACGAGTGTGCAAAACTGTGAATGAAAGATGTGAACACAACACAGAAGTGCGTGTTAGAGTGGGACAGGCCAAAAACGTATACGGAAAATTGCATACATATTTAACCTGCAGAGATGTACCAATATAAGTGAAAATTAAAGTGATTACATGTTACATTTGGCCAGTACTGGTATATAATGGAGTTGAAGACTCGGTCGTCCCTTGCAAAAAAACACACTAGTAACTAGTAATGATCACTACCAGTACTTAGTGGTAGTATTTTGCAATACTAATTACTACAAGTTACTACTAGTAGTCAGTGCAAGTGCTTATTAGAAGTGACCACTATTAGTAACTTGTAGTGATTAATATTGAAAAACACTACTCTTACCAAAGTATAGGTAGTTATCATTACTACTAGTAATCAATACTTATATTAAACTGGAAGTCCTGTTTACCATTCATTTTCCCATCATCTCAGATGGAAAATGGTTTCCAAAAATTTTCAACACCCAAGCATACATTTAAACCATTGGTTCACACGATATGTGTATACAGTCCTTGAGTGTGTTGGTGGAATTATGTAATTGCTCTTCAGCTACAGTCAAGTGGAACTCTCCCTTATACGCATTACTGCAACACATTTCATCTAAGAGAAGCAAAGTGCTACATAGACTATTAGTAGAACACTACTAATAATTAATATCTTGATTACTACTTATCAACTGCAAAATTACTAGTTGCACTATTTATTACTAGTATACTTTATACGTAACTAGTAGTTGATATTTTGAGTACTACTATACTCCGACGGGTAATATGTGCATAATAAAAAAATTAATTTATTTAATTTATTTATTTATTTAATTAATTAATTAATAAAATTACTTTTAAATTTTATTAAATCGAATTAAATTTAAATTAATTATCTCTGAATATATTAAAATTAAAATTAAATCGGTTTTGAGATGCGCGCGTATCCTTGTTTTGAATAGTAAGGGCGGATCACGAGCACCAAAGAGGAACCAATGGGTTCCAATCTACCTACCTGCGGAATTTTTTGGATGATTTTTCTGTCAATATTTTTGAAGTTTTTTTCAATTTTTTTTTTTTTTTTAGATATTTATTTCTAAAATATTTACACCATTATTTATTCCACTATTCGAACCTTCAGACTTGGAACTTTCAGACCTACATTCCTTAACTAAAAGTTGGGTTAGGTTAGGTTATTTCGCGAGTGGGTGGCATTTTGCCCTCACCCCCATCCTACTTGACCTCATTCGTGCCTTCAGACCCTCAGTACTCGGAACAAAATTATTACCAGCGAATCCTAAGCTATTTGAACATACTTGAATTTCATTGGTGGCTCTTTGGTGCTGGCGATCCGTTCGTTTGAATAATGGGTATGAAAGGTATATACTGTCTGTCCAATATAGCTTGAGACTTTTTGATAGCGCAAAGTTAGGCAAAAAGCGCGACAATTTTCACGATTTCATTACTACCCAAAATGTGTTCAAATTGAGAATGCTGATCGAATCGTCGAAATAGTAAAGCACAAAAAAAATTCTGTGAATATGTTTTCACTTACTTTGTAATACAATCCACATTTTGAGTAACCATGTATGAATTGTTGTCTAACTTTGCGCTGTCAAAAAGTCTCAAGCTATATTGGACAGACAGTAAATGATAGCAGGCACACAAAGGAGAAAGAAGGTTGTAAATTTTAATAAAAGCCTTGTACATGTACTAAGGTAAAGTCATAAAATTGTTTTGAATAGCAGGTATAAAAGGTATAAAGAATAGCAGATATACAAAGAGAAAAAAGTGATAAGTTTTAATGTAAGCATTGCACATGGGTAAGGGTAAGGTTGTGAAATTGTTTCTAATAGCAGGTATAAAAGGTATAAAGGATAGCAGGTGTACGAAGGGAAGAAAGTTGAAAAATTGTAATAGAAGCTTTGTACATCCAAGTTTAATTTTTATTGCAAGCCTCAAAGGGGTGGGGAGGCAATCCGAGCGAAGCGAGGAATGCGGGGGTTGGGCCGCGAAGCACTTTGGGGGCTAACCCCTCTAGAAAATTTAATTACATATTCAATATCTTAATTTAATATAAAATAATTAATATATAATAAATAAAATAATTTTTTTTCCAATTCAATTAATTATAATGATATATAAAAAAAAATTAAATATTTATTATTGTGCTTTATCTAATTAGTAAATTTCTCTAAGAAAAAGATTATTACTGTCAAATTCATAAAAACTATAATTGAAGAACCAAATAATAGTTTCTCACCACTATAACTTAAGTTTCATTCTTCAACTTGTAATCAGGAGGAGCACTACCAGTAACAAACTACTATTCTATTTAAGAACCAGTATTTATTAGGACTGCTAGTAGTGGTAAACTAGTACTTAGTTCACTTGTAGTTATTAGTAGTTACTAGTTTAGCGTTTTTTTTTTGCAACGGGTTGAAAACGAAGTCCATGGGTATAAAACATCTTGAATTCAGAAGTGCTGAGACGTGCAGGCACAGAACGAAAGATCGGAGACGATCAAATCTGGAAAAACTTTGTATCTAGGACATATTCTTCAGAGAGAGAAATAAGTGATAATTGTCAAGACTGATCATCACTAAAAGAAGGAAAATGAGAAATTGTAAGAAAACAATTCTCTTGGCTCAGGGATCTACGCTAGTGGTTCGGAATCCAGGATACCAAAATGATTTTCAGGTTAGCGGAGGCAAGCAAACTTCGTGGACGAATGGAGGATAGTGATCACCGTCGCGCTTCGTAACGAAGGGCACGCAGTGAAGACAAAATGAAATAACAAAAATCTAGTCTATTTCTTTCAAAGTTAAATACAAGTTCTTTATGAGCCATAAACCACAACGAAGTTGTAGGACAACAAACATTCCCTCCTCTCCTCCAAGTCGCATAATTTTTGTAACAAGAAAAAAAAACAAGAAAACAAATTGTTTTTTTTTTCCTTGTAATGCAGTGTTAAAACGATAAGATTCATTGTTATCATAAATTCCATATTGCTCGCAGCCTTTTTGACAATGCATTGTTTTTTTTTTCGATGGAGATGTGGAGAAATGGTTTGGTAAAAATTTGTTTCCCATCAATCATCATGTTTGTCTTTATAAGTGAGGAGGTGATAAGCAAACTGTTAATAAGTCCATTTTCAAAAATTTTGAGAAGGATGCGTCAAATTTTTAAAAATTTGTCTCATTTTGAAGGGGGGGGGGATCACAAGACACCAAAAACCAAGATCGCTCTAATTTTGAAAAGGGGAGGGGGCGCCTAGGACAATTCCTTTCTCTTTATTACGCTTTGCCTTGAAACGAACTTTTGCTACTTTTGCTGTGAATTGATCGTTAAAAATTACGTGAATTTTGAGACAAAAAGCAGTAAGTCTATTATTCAAAAAATTTTATTTTTTAATTTTTCAAAAAATGATAAAACTTTTTGAACTTAATTTTTCGTAAATTTTTACAATCGAAAATGTAGAAGACACATCACGAAGTCTTGCCGTTTAAAAAGAAAAAAATTCACATTTTCAATGTTTCTTTGGCTTACCATAACTCGGATTTTTATAATACAATGATGGTTTTTGGACTTTATACTATGTTCTTGACACCATAGAGTAGTTATAATGACTGGTCCATGTTCTAATTGGTGATATGTCCCGCGTGTAACAACCAATCAGCAAGTTGGAATGTGGTAAATTATCTCGACTTACTCATAAAATAAAAACACGAATCAGATGATGATTCAAATCTGAAATGAATTTCAGTCGTTTGCTGAAAACTCAACGATATTATTTTGAATTGAATTGAATTGAATTTATTGCATTAATAAATACAAATTAGAAATTAAAACAAATAACTCCCATCAGTGCGCCTTTTTGCGCGAGCGTTGCGAGGATCCACATTTCAGCCTTATGATTGGTCGTTACACGCGTAGCATATGACCAATCATTTACTTTAACTACTCTATAGATTTTCATTCTGGTATTGACAAGGCATTACTTCAATTTCAGTTTTCTCCCATTAGAATTCATTTTAGGTTTCTGCCGATGTCACCACTACATTCCTCGTTGATAAAGACAATGATACTAACTCAAAAAATCCAAAAATGAACTGATTACGGTTTGCTTTTCACCTCCTCAAGTACAGTATTTTTCAATTCATGAAAGAAAAACTCAAATGCAAAAATTCACATTTGAAAAAAATACAAATTTCGAAAAAAGTCACGAAACAAAAACTTGTTAAAAATAGGTACCTAACTACCTACTACCAACCCCATATCGCCGAAATATGGGTAATAGTTTGTTACCTTGTTTGCATTCACTATTAATTAATTAATTTTTATCAATGTTTTCGCATCTAGTTTTATCAAAGTGATCCTGTTATTATTTGCTAAGCAACGATATAAAAAAATTGAAAATAGGTGCACTCGTAGGGGAGATATAAATTTAATGGTTTTTTGGACCCACCTCCCCCTATCATCTACGGATAGGTAGGAATACGTGCAAAATTTGAAGGAAATCGGTCGGGTATAGTTTCGGAGAAAAAGTGCGACGAACAAATATGACAACTTTGCTGCTTTGCTAGATAGATACCGCTACCTATTCTTTATCTTCCATTTCTTTAAATTCTGATGATCATAATATGAAAATAGGGTTATTTCATAGATAGTAAATAAGAATACTCATCATTTATGCAAAACTATTTTTAAAATACCTACCAATTGATTTTGCAGATATTATAAAAACCATTTCGGAGATCGTCAAAGGTATTGTATAAGCTGTTCTACTCATTCAATGATTAATCTATAGATAAATTTAGCAAACGCTTATAATGTGCTTAACCATTTCATATTAACAGGTGAAGTCATCACGTGTTGATTGCTTTACATTAAGTTTGTAATGTAAAAATAATTTAGGTATGTATATCCATATTTAATTTATTGAATTTATCAATAAAATTTAAGTATATATCTTATTTAACTTTTCATAGATTCAATATTGTTATTGAAATAAAACAGTTGCTTTATATTTTAATTATTTGTGTCCTTTTACTGTAATAATAAGAATAAATTTTTAATTCATATGCTTTTATTTCACTTGACTACATACCTTGTCTTGAGAAATTTGTTGTGCTCATTTTTACATTATATTGAAAAATGTGGAGGACTGTGTAAAACGACTTGAAAAAGCCTTCAAAATGCAAAAAGTTACGCAAAAATACTTAGGTACAAGTTTTGATAAATTTTATAATTTTGATGATGATGTCTTCTACATGCAACATGGTTGCCAACTTGCATTCTTTTTTGTTCAAGTTATTGCTTATGGTATTTGCAAATATTGTCGTGAATTTAAGTATGTGGAAGCGTGAAATAATTTAGTAAGTTAAGAGTCACGACATGGGTGGGAAATAATAACAAAAAAGTACAAAAAAGGAAATAAAAATATATTAATTCAAGATTACATATTAAGATTTACTTAGGGGATAACTTCGCCGCCGTCGATGGGTTTCTTGGCTCCTGAAACAAAAAAACGAAAAGGGACGGGAGGGTAAAATCAAAAGTTAAAAAAAAAAGAACAAATTATAAGCTAAATTTTTAATGACGGTGGCGGAGCGAATTCTAATATTGGGTCAACCTTTGCGTAAAAAAAAATGAAACTAAAATTACTCACCTTATTGTCTTCCATATCGTCAAAATATCGCTCTCTTTAATCGTCAAAATATAGCTTGAATTAATCGTCAAAATATAATTTGAATTATAAATGAAAAGAATGGCTTGTTGATATGCCATAATCAATCGCAAATTTAATTAAAAACTCAGCTAAAAAAAAAAACCGCGGCCAATAATATTTTTACAAACAGAAACGAAATTCGAAATAGCGCTTGTCGATAAATTACGCCAGCGCTATTTCAAAGTCGGAAAATGACGTAATTTTTCGACAAATATTATAAATAATAAATAATAGAGTTGTTATAGTAACTGGTCTGGGTTCTGATTGGTCATATGTTACATGCGTAACGACCAATCATAAGGCTAGAATGTGATAAAATGTAGGTAGTTTCATTCCTACCTTCCTAATTAATATAGTTCAGTTTTCAGTGAACAACTAAAATTTGTTTGTGACTTGGATAGTGTTGGACCGTGTCAAAATTCCTACGTTTCATGAAACGTGAAACGAATGAAATTTCACGAAACGTTTCATTGCCGTCGGAAACGAATCAAACCAATGAAACGATATTTAAACGTTTCATGAAACGTTTTTTGCTTTTTTATTATACTCCATTTTCGCGTTATTGTCATTTTCGTGATTTCGTGTATTGGTTCATCATCGTTTTACATTTTATATGTGGTTTATGCGTTCAACTGTGAAAATGTACAATTACAAACTCGTGATTTTTATTATTGAACTTGTTGATGGCTTGAGCTCGATGTTGAATCGTGTTTGTCTTGTTAAATATCTGCCAGATGTATACCCATACCGGGTGACTACTTGATTCGAGCACCCCAAGCGCAAAAATCTTTCCCTGATAGAAATAATAAATTATATCTTTGAATGATGTTAGCAAGAATAAATGGCATAAATAATATTTATGTAGGTAATGCTTAAAAGTGTTTATCATTGAAATTCAAAATTTTAATTTTTACTTTGTCGTAGTAATCACAGAACGCCAATCATTTTAAAAAATTAAAAACAACGTTTCTTTCGGCACAATTTAATTTTTGTTTTAACTGCATTGAAATATATCTTACGTAACACAGGTGCACATTAATTTCATAAAAAATAAATAACATAATTGCCTTGACGTCAGTGCGGCCACCGCCACCACGAGATTTAGCGCCAAATTAGTATTCCATTATAATAAAATCCTCACTTGAGAAAAAATACGTTATCGTTCTACGGCGATCATAAGACGACTAACTTATGTCAACGGACGGCAACCGGCCAACACCACCGGGAAAAACCCCCAAGAAGGCAATTATCGTTCCCTTATCTTTCAGGCATTTACAGGTCGTAACCAATCGTCTCATACGCTACAACTTTCGTTGTCAAAAATACATAATTATATACATGTTTGGAATTTTTTTTTACCTTTTAGCTAATTTTTTCGCTTGGATGCTCGAATCAAGTAGTCACCAGGGTTGCTAAAAACTTGTTTTTTATCATAAAAAACAAAAAAAAGGTTTTTATTGTTTAAAAACAGATTTTTCGTTTTAAAACAAAAAACCTCCATTAAAAAAAGAACGTGTTTAAAACATTGTTTAAAACTAGTTTTAAACAGTTTTAAATCTGTTTTTTTTTTTTTTTTTTTTTATTAAGTATTCAACTATTCTAAATTTATAATGTTTATGCTCCTTACCATAACTTCATAACTGAATAAGAAAAAATTAAGAACCATAATTATTTAATTTTCACATGAGAACTACAAGCATGGGGAAGCCAGCAAGCATTTCCATTCGTTTAATAATATTGTCGTCTAACACCTGTCGCGAGTCTGGACCAAATTCAAATGAGTCAACTTATTCCATTCCATAAAAATTAAATTCAAAAATTCACACTTAGCCATTATACCCTTGATGACCTTGACTTCTAAAGTTCTCAAAAGTTCAAAACATTTGAAAATGAAAATTTGCAAAAAAAAATTAGAAATCTAGAAGATCCCATTGCAGGTAGAAAATTCTTCATAATTAGCGTTTACTTGTATTTCTTGGGTTAAATACAGTAAATTTGAAGAAAAAATGAGGAAAATAAAAACAAAAAAAAACGTTTTAAACACATTTTGAACAGAATTTTATTTTAAATTTCATTTTGTTTTTTTTTAGCGTTTAAAACATGTTTTAAACATGTGTTTTAAACATTTTGATTTAAAACGCTCAACCCTGGATTAGTCACCCAGTATACATCTAGTAAAGCCATACGGGATGGTGTTATATTAAATCGTTGATTGACGTTAAATAATTTCGAAAATTCAAAGTAATTATAGGCAATGTAACATGTAAAAAATCGTTTATCGGCAGACGGGCTGGAAATTTTTTAAAAATGCCGAAAACAATAAAATCAAATGTATT